>OY294050.1:20205783-20525887 GCA_958510825.1 Brachypterus glaber
TTAGGGGGTGCAGTTAGAACTTTTTTATTATCAGATTCAAAAAAAAATATTGAAAAATAAATGTTTACATGGTTAAAAAGAACTCTGTAAATGACGTATCACAAGACCTAGGGTGTCATTTAAAATATTGTCCACCACTGCCCCCCTGGCGCCGCCTTACATATGCATATTCTTAATATAAAGTTTATATCTCATCCCGTTCAAAAGTTACGGTGGGTGTACCATTTAAAAGGATATATTTTTATAAATAGTCGGCGCCTTCGCCAAAATTGCAAATAACACTGGCCCACAAAAACAATGTTTAATTGCTATTAACCAGACTATATTTTTATTTTACTTTGTCGGTGAAAACGAATTTGACAATAAAAAAGCTTGCTGACCCCCAAAGGACATCGCTTCCTTCTTATAGAAAAGTGGTATGGGTTCAAATCGGCTGAATTTTGGATGCTATACTGCCCTACTAGACTAGAAAGCAGTAACTCCATTCGTCGCATAGCAACGTTTTCACGTCAGCTCTGATGTAATATTTTGAAAACGCTGCTATCCGTCAAATGGAGTTATTGCTTTCTAGCGTAGTAGGGCTTTTTGGTTTGGACTTTTTTTTTGGACTATAGTCTCGACATTCCGATAAAAGTGTCCACGGGCACAACTCCCAAAAATCAAGAGTTTAGGTGCTAGAGCACTTTGAACATTTCGAGCACCGCAGCACAGTGTTTTTTGGATAACTTTTTTCCAAAATTAGGTATAAATAAAAATTAAAAATTATAATTAAGTAATGAAACCAATCCTAATTTTTAAACGAGTTGGGATATCGATTTCAAATTTGAAACACGAAAATAAGACAACCAAAACTATCTTTTTGCATTTTTCCACCACCGGGCGCACAGAGGATGATTTTCAAAACTAGGGGTATTTTCAGGGAAATTTTTTTAAAAAACATCAAAACGGGAAAGCAACATTGTAAATATTTAAAACTTATTGCTCCCTGCCCCGTGGGGGTAAATTGGATCATTTTTATTATCAGATTCACTTTCAGAAATTTCAAAAACCCCAATACCTCAATTTGTCCCCTCAGGGGGTAACTAGATTTAGAAAAAAATTATTCTAAGATTCAGGATATGGGTATTTTTCCATTAAGTATTTTAAAGCATGGCAAATAAAAAAATCATAAAATAAACCCAGGCACAAGAAGATTTTTTTTTGTTGGCTTGTGTAATTTTTCGCCGGTTTATAAAGGTTGTCCATTATTTAAAGATGTTTTTTCTAAGATTATGAATGGTTAGAAGTTACCTAAGCTAGTTTTTTAACAATTGTTTGATAGTAAACTATGCACACAGAAAAATATTGTCTTAAATCAAGAATGTGGTGAAAGAGAATACCTTCTTCTTCTTCTTGTATATAACGAAGAGAATATAATTTATATACAGTGCGATTATAAAGTGCCGAACAGTTTGAAAAGAAAATACTCTTCGTTTGAAGCCGCGCCTCTGTTAGAGTTGTGTGCGACAAGCCCATGTGATTGCTACGTACAACAGCTCGGTGGCCAGTAAAACGCACACAGCTTTCTTGCATTTTACTCATCGCTAATGCCAGTTTTGCATTAAAAAGTGTTCGGCACTTTATAATCGCACGGTATATGTAGTATTTTGTACTGATTTTCTAATTTCTCTAATCTAAAATCTTGCTTATTGTTTGCTTTTTAATTTATAAAATATAATTTATTTGTGGAATGTTAATAGTATAGGAAAATATCGTTACAGGGGGGGTGGGGGTCCAAAATGATCAAAATTGGAGTTACGTAATACTTGAATGTTCCCTTATATCCAAACCACACATTCTTGATTTAAGACAATATTTTTTCTGTGTGTATGTTTTTTTTCCGTATTTTTTCCTGGCATGAGACCAATTTTTGGTGAAGAACCAATAAATTAGTGATAATTTAATCACTGATAAAGAAATCAAAATGGCGCATTCTAATCGATCTTCTACTCGAGGGAACTACCTAGTGGCAACTTGCACGTACCACCAGCAAATAATTGTTGCGTTTTCTTGCTTCGCTTTGGGGCGATTAAATTCGACGAAGTCGATAGCTAACATATCGACACGAGTCAAAATGAGGTAGATCCTTGTTAGTTGGGGGTGTCGAAATATCAGCAAAAAAAAGCGAATAATTTTATAGTGTGTGTCTAAAGTCCTTAATTTTTGTATTATAGAATTACATTAAACATTTTTATATTATTCACAGCGCCTGCGCTAGAATAATATTATACGGTAGTTTCGAAATTTCAAAAATTTTCAAAAGTTGTCCTAAACAAAAAATTCTTGGATATAAATTTGTTTTATGAAAAAATAAGCTACTTTTTTTTAAATGTCCGTCTGTTCGTCTGCTCCATGTCACGATTTTCGGGGACACGATAACTCAAGAACGAATAATCCGATCGACTTGAAATTTTCAGAAATAATCAAGTTCTACGAGGGGAAGATCCCTATTGTTTTTGAAAGTAACCCTCCCAAAAACAAAAAAGTTATGGTGGGTTAAACTTAAAAAAAAAATCTAAAAAAGCTGAAAGAAAATTCCTTTTAACGTAACTTTTTTAGGAAAAATTACTTTTATTATAAGGATGAATACTACCAATTGTAAAAGTAATCCCCCCAAAAAAAAACAAAAAAAAAACTATCATTTAGAAAAAAATAAATTTTTTTCGTTTTTTTGCATAATGAAAATAAAGAAAAATTATTTATTTTTTTTAGTTTTTTTTTTGTATGTTTTAAAGTTTTTTTACTTATTTATTTATTTTTTTGAAAAAATTGTTTACAAGTATTTGGGAAAATATAAAAGAAATAAAAATAAATGGCCAAGCAGAGAATTTTATTTTCTTTAAAATGATGTATTACACGCCCCCCCCCCTCCCCCCTTATATTAAAAAAAAATCCCCCTGGCCCCCTGCATTTTGACAAGCACGGTATGTACCCAGAGCAGAGCATGAAAACGCAACAAATGCCGAAATCTAGGTGAACAAGTCAACTGCTCTCGCAGCAGCAGCAGCCACAGCGTTTAGCGTCGAACACCAGAGGACCGATGGTTCACTTAATATCAAGGGCACTCAGAAACCGAGCGTTTTATCCACTACGTATGTCTACATCGCGCACCAGGACAACGCGTTAAATCCCCACCTGTTTGAACGAAAGATTTACCTTCACGAGTGTTCAGTCAAAACACTGGACTCGCGGTTTACATACTAAATAATAATGATAATAACTAATAATATCTAAAATAACTCACACTCTACTATCAGTCGGTATCTACCCCTTGGGGAAACAAATGATAGCGAAAAAACAACGATTCAAAATGTACGCGTGTAAGTGATCTCTGTGATAGTGTATTTGGTGGCAATATGTTTGAGTGATTGTGGTGTTTAGTTAGTGCTAAAATAATCAGGATTAATTAGGATATACCAGGAAGAATGATAGGAGGATACTATGACAGGAACCCCCTGCTAAAAGGAACCCTGACAAGGTACTATCACTAAACAAAATAAACTCAATCCAAAACGTACTTTGATTTTATGTAAACAAAACTTATTTATTTAAAACTGATATAATAATATTTTATCAGTAATTATATCAATATTTAATTCAACTAAAGTTAACATTTATTAATCAGACTCTTTACAACTCAACACTGAAACTGATTTGGTTGGGGCAACCGGAACCAATTTTTCGGGTTGCTACGACCAGAAATCTGGTAAGCTTGGTAAGGGAAACAAAACCATTCATTATTTTAATAAGGCAAATAAATATAGCTCTCGTGTGTCCCACCAGGTCCTTGACAAGCTATATCTCCGTTATCTGAAAAGGTAGAAAAATTCGCAAAAATAGCATTAAATGGAAGCCGAAGAAGATTTTACTGACATATCCAAAACCGCCCCTTGTTTACCCACCCCCTTCAAACCACCCTCAACTTCTGTTTTTCAAATGACGTCCCCCATGTTTATCAAAGAATATGAAAGTACACTTCATTCTGAATGTAACCATGTATATAAGTTGTATCTTATTCTTTTAAGGAACTCTAAATAATTATTATTATTTATTAATAATAATGTCCCACCAGGTTTTAGACGGGTTATATCTCCGTTATTTAAAAAGATAAAAAAATAGAAGAAAGAAATTTTGAATTTTTTAAATTAAATGCTAGTCAAAGTAGAATTTGGCATATGCAAAACTACTCCTTACTTACCCATCCTCTTGGAACCACCCCCAACTTTTATTTTTTAAATAACATCCCCCAATTTTTACTAAAGACCATAAAAGCACATTTCATTCTAAATTTAACCATGTATTATAAGTAAAATCTTTTTTTAGGGCCTCCAAAGTACAACCCCAATTACTTAGCCACAATTTCAGCCCTTAATTATTGTAATTGCGAATTTTTACATTTGTAAATGCAGGATTGGGCAACATTGCAGCTAACGAAACTTCAAGTGTTAAGTCTTATGTCGTCAAAATAAAAATTACTTTGCACATTGTCTACTACAGTGAGGCCAAATAAAAGGGTGCTGTGTTGTGTTCACTGCTTTTGACTATAAAACTAAAATATTTTGTTGTGTTCAGGCGCGTAGATATGGGGTGGGGGGTAGAGAGGGTAAATTCTGTAGAAACGCTCAGGGACAAAGCTTTAAAGCTTTTTTTTATTTTTCGGAGGGCAGTTTTTTTCTTTTGGCCAAGGTGGGCGCCAAATTTTGATTGAAAAATTTTATTTTGGAAAGGATAAAAAATTAAAAAAATTAATAGCTGGGGGCCTCTGTATGCTGAATAATTTAATATGGTTTTCAAAGTGTTAAATAAGTTTAAAACTAGGCTATGGAAAAGTTACACTTAAATAAATATATTTAAAGTGTTTTAATTATACATTCTACCTAAATGTTATTATCAGTAGACGGCAAATTTCTAGTACTCGCATAGGCGCCGCGTCGACTCTAGTGTTGAGGCGAGGTTTTAAATATTTGCAAAACAACTTTACACCACAATATTTCAAGAACGCTTTGACGTAGAGACTTGAAATTTGAAACAAATATTTTTTAGTACTCAGAAAATCTTTGTTCCAAACTTCAATTCTCTGGGTCAAAGCGTTTTTGAAATATCGTAGTGTAAAGTTGTTTTGCAAGCGAGAACTATACGTAATGACCCCAAATTAGTGACTATGAAATAACATTGTGGGCTTTTTTAAAATATTTTAAATCAGTGTAAAGTTTACTTAACTGGTTAGATAAACTTTTTAAAACCGTATATATTGTGTATATTGTGTATATTGTTATGACTAGCAACTATTGCTAAATAAAGATTATTATTATTATAACACATTTATTTAATAAATTGTATATTTATGGTAAACAGATTACACTTAATAAATAAATAATTGGTCTACTCGTGGCAATTAAACATAAGTATTTAGGTAATAAATTTTATTAATCACAATTAAACATTTATTTACTACAAGTAGGCAGTTTATTTGGAATATTTAAGGCAAATAAATTGTATGTTACGAACTAACCAAGGCTTAAAATTTATATCGGTGTGGTGTTAGGGGATTGAAGCTTATGACCACGGGTCGGATCGAAGTAGCCATTTACCGGGGGCATGCAAAAATTAGAATTTTAAAAAACTCTTTTTTCAATAAATAGACACTTTAAACTATTGATCACCAAGCGTAATGTCATGTCGAATCTGTTAATACTCAGTAAGTCACTTGGTCATGGTCCATGACTCATAGAGAACAAAAAAAAAAATAAGTAAGTCCTTCTCCATGAGTCATGTACCATCACCAAGTGACTCACTGAGTATTAACAGCGTCGACGTGACATTCCGCTTGGTGAACAATAGTTTAAAGTATCTATTTACTTGAAAAAAGTGTTTTTTTTTTAATTCTAATTTTTGCATGCCCCCGGTAATGGCTACTTAGATCCGACCCGAGCTTATGACCAGGACTCGGCGAATTTCCAGTCCGCGCATAGGCGCCGGGTCGACTCTAGCGTTGACGCGAGGTTTTAAATATTTACATTTTTATTTCTTTTTATCTTGATTTTTTTAATGATTCCATTTAAACGAGTAAGGTGGGAAAAAAGTTATCGATAATTAAAAATTTAAAACTTCCGTATTCTTAAAAGATAAAAATCGAATGTCGGTATTTTCTTTGAAAAACACCGATATATATATACATATTTACAGTTAAAATGTATAGTCAATATTGTTGTGTGTAACAAATTAGTCGTCAAATGTTTAGACTTATAAAAATTTCCCTCATAATTCGGCAAAATTATTCCGTAAGTCTATGTTTCTGTTTTATTTTCAATGTTGATGAGTCATAACTGAGTTTATACCGACTACTGCTTATGACGAAAATTTATAAACTAGGATTAGGGGTCATTTAAATGTAACGACAAGTACCCAGAGGGAGAGTGAGGTTGACATTCTGTAACGATATGTAACCAGTACCGCGGTGGGAGGCAGATCGTATACAAAGTATAAACAAGTCGTGAAGATATGTACCTAATTCTACGCATTCCATTATATATTATTCACAGTAAATGGTATATTGCATTTCCCAAATACTAAAAAAAACATAATTTTCAAAAAAATTACAAGAAAAAACATTTTTTTTTTAAGATTTTTTTTTTGTAAAATGAAAAATTATTGAAAAAAAAAATAAAAATAAGTTTTTTTTTTATTTTTCAATTCTTTTTTTATTAAATCTACTTGTTACAAAAAACAAAAAATAAAAATAAAATAAAAGAAACTTCAAAATTTTTATTTTTTTTATTTCCTTTTGGTAGAATTGATCCTTATATTAAGAGTAACTTTTCCTGAAAATATTACGTTAATCAACATTTTCTTTCAGCTTTTTTCGTTTTTTTAAAACCCCCCATAACTTTTTTATTTTTGGGGGGGATTACTTCCAAATACAATAGGGATCTTCCCCTAGTAGAACTTAATTTTTCCTGAAAACTTCGATTTGATTATTCGTTCTTGAGTTATCGTGTTCACAAAAATCGTGACATCAGACGGACATTAAAAAAAAAGAAAGTTTCTTATTTTTCCATGAAACAAATTTTTTGTCTCTGGAGGACGATTTTTGAAATTGTATGAAAATTCGAAACTACCGTATTATTCTAGCGCAGGCCCTGTGAATAACATAAGAATCTAAGATATACTTATTTTAAAATTTAAATTTGTTTAGTAATATGGAGTCATTTCTTCTTCTTCCTTTATTTTGGCCTTTTCTCAGTGAGATAATTAGCCATTTCCCTCTTAGTTACTCAATTCACCAAGAGTGGTTCTTGTCTGGCTTTTTACCATGCCCACTCCTGTTTTAATTATATAAAATTTCCAGTCTTCTGTAAGACCTTTCCTTTTTCTTTTCCTTCTTTCCTTTTCGTGTTTACTGTTGGTTGTGTTAGCTGTTGCCAAGGCAGTTTTTTCTAATTTGTGATTATATTTGCGCATGCGCTAGTATATAAAAAATTTTGTACGTAAAAACTTCTTCACGTGTTAGTTGCTTCCAAATCAAAATTTATCAGCATTATAAATGATTAAAAAACATAAAATTCCCTTCTTACTCCAATATAATCACATGTTCGTCATTTTACTGTACATCTTCCATACAATCACTATAAAATATATAAAATCGATTCTGGGGCATATCTAAGATAGCAAATAAATAAATAAATAACTAATACTAAAAGACTTGATGCTAGAAAATTAAACGCGCTTAACGTATTACTAATTCCTGCCGAAAGTACATATTACTCGTTTCACGGATGAAAAGCAACTGATGGAGTCATTTATTAATTACGTCCGCTATTGTTGCCTATTTTTCCACATCTCCCCTTATCACGCTTGAAGCGTGACGCTTCGTTACGCTGGCCGACACTCCCTATCGATGGATGCTCTCCCTCAATAAAACAACACATGATTCCGCGCATTGGTGAGTGCGTAACTTTTCCATGCGTGCGTAATTGCTTTACAACTCGAGTAATGTACTATACTTTTTCTACGAATATGAAAACGAACATCACAACTAACAATATTTACAACTGTAGAATATCTACTACTTTTAAGTAGGAATTCATAGAAAGTTATATATATATTTTTGTTTAGACGTTTTGACGTTTAAACAAAAAAAAAAAATAATTTCAGGAGGAAGTTTTCAATCAACAAAGTCAATTTAAGTAACTACACTTAACGTTAATTATTCTTTATAATAGCTACTGGTAATAGGGTCACTAAGTGACCGTCACTTTATCTATTCTTGCTTTGTTCACCCGTTTTTGGTTGTTTGTTTTTGCTTTTTTCTTTTAGGAACAAACTAAAATTGTGGCAAATAGAGACCAAGTACAGAAGTAAGCCCAGATAAAGTTAGTCTAACTACATAGTATACCAATATTATTTTGCGTTAGTTTTGTGTAGATTTAAAACCTCTTAAAAATTGACTTTCAATATCTAATGAAAATTAAATATTCTTAGTTGCTTTCACTGCTGCATTCCTATACAAATGTTTTTTGATTTCTATTAGTATCGCCAAATCGAAATCAGTGTTTAAATTTATTATATTATTTTGTTTTTTAATTTAAACGGAAATATAAACAGCAGGCAAAAAGCCCTAGGGCTTAAAAATCCTAATGCTTTGATATTTAGCCCTTAACTTGGCCAATGAACTATAGAACTATAGTTCATTGAACTTGGCAGGCTCTGATCCGCCCTTAACTGCAACCATCTACGAACTAGTTTCGTAATTCTGACCTTGGTAGGTATGCACTTCTCCAGTAGCCAATTGATGACCAAAAAAAGTTAACCAGTATCAACTTACGCTTCCAACACTCTAAAAGCTTTGCGCCCTTAGGCTGCCGCCTCACTGCCTTACCCTACGGCACGGGCGTGGTTTTATTCAGAATTTTATTCAATATTCAAGAGTATTAAAATATACAAAGTGTGACATTTAAGTTCAAAGTTCAGAAAAGACAAAACTTTTCCCAAATTTGCACGTGTCTAATTCTAAAAATACCATTTAAAAGATAACAGATCAAAAGCTATTATTTTTTGCTCTTTTTTCTTAAAAATATCCTGATCAACCCTCTGTCACAGATGCCTTATTCATGAAACGTTGCTACAGGCATGGCGTAAAATTTACACCTCCCTTTAAACAATTAAAAAGTTGAACAAAATTTTTAAAATGTTGACTTATTTATCGCTAAACGTGTTCTTTAAAGCTTTAGTTATTTAATTATAAATGTAACAATATTTAAATGAGTTATTTATGTAATATAATTTGTACTATAATGTTATTTTTTGTTAATTTTGATTTGGTAGGGAAATTTATTCAAATAACTTGGAAGAAGAAAAAAATATAAGATAAAATTAAAAACTTAATCATAAATAAACAAAAAATTATAAAAAAATATATTTTTTTGCCATGGGTAATTGTTTTTATATTATTGTTTCGTACTTACAGACATGGCGTATTTTTTACGCCGCCTAATTTTAAATGAACACGTTAAAATTTGATGTGCAACATACCAATTTCTCTGCTCGGGTTTAGAGCTTTAAGTGAATGCCCGAAAGGTACTGAGATGCGGAAAACCGCAGTTAGTCGGAGTTGGGAGAAATCACAAATGGCATACTACCGAGGCGTAAAATCTAGGCCGTGTCTGTAGCTAAGGATTAAGGGTCATTTGAAATTTAAAAAAAGACTCTTCAATTTTTTTCTGACAAAAACTAAAATATGTAGTGAGTGAGTTAGACCCAGTTCCGTTTGGTTAAAATGCAATTTTTGGAATTTGTAAGGCTTTTTTTTTCGAAAATTCTCGGTTTTTAATATATAAATATTAAAAGATATTTACTTGTAATGGTTCAAAACAGTATCAATCGATAATATCGATATAATGTAAATTGAAGCCTAGTTAAGTATTTATATCGGAGATGACGTCATCCAATGCCGGACATGCAAAATTAAACGTAAGAAGAACAGTTCATTTTACTGTCAATAACTATAGTCTACTACGCTGGATCACTACCTCGACTTCTGATTAAATTTTGTACTTTTCATACACATGCCACTTAAAGGCTTTAAGTAGGTTTTAAGGCTGAAAGAAAGATGGCTTCTCACCTGGCCAATAAAAAGGAAAGAATGGCTTAGTTTAGTTAGTGATGATTATGCCCGAATCAGCCATTATGGAAATAAGTAACAATTTTCACTAATAAAAACTTGTATTGCTTACTTTGGGGGTGTTTCGCGCTATACTAAGGTTAACCAAGCCTGCAAATTTTGCAGTACAAAATCTCAAGTCTTAAGGTTCAATTCCAATAAAAAAAACTCTACAAAGTTTTTCTTGTCCATGATGAAACAAAAAATTAAATATGCATGTGAGTGAGTTAGACCCGGTTCTGATTGGTTAATATGCAATTTTTGGCATTTGTAAGGCTTTTTTGAACCAAAAATTATCGGTTATTAATAAAGATATCGATATGGGATTTTTACCACTGTTTAGTTAGAGTGGCTTGAGTCTAAGGGGACGTTCAAGTATTACGTAACGCAAATTTTGATCATTTTGACGAGATCAACCTATTTCTTGTCGTGAAAATCGAGACTCTCGACAATCGAATCGAGATGTGCGGTTTTTCGACTCTCGTTAAACCTTAGTTTTCAACAACCATGTTTTAATATAAATATTTATAACTGAATAATCAAATTTTGATAACCTTTTAACATAGGTACATATAATAGCTTTTATAAACTTTATCAAATATGTTATGTGTATAGAACGTCGTCACGTAGTCTTCCCCAATGTTTACAAAATAATAATTATATACATACCTACACGGTGTATTTAAAATAGGGTCTGAAATTCTAAGGGGTGATTCTACATCATAAAATATGACTATTTATAAACATATGTTTAAAAATGCGTCGTAAGGGAGCTAGGCCCATTTGAAAATGGCTAAAAAATCGTTTTTTATTTAATAACTTAGGAACCCCTTTCAGATATAGCAACGATATTTTGCACTTGAATTAATCTTAATAAGACCCATCTTCGTATATTATTTTCATGTACTTACTTTAACTAGGGGTGTGCGAAACGGGGGAAGGGGCCTTATCAGCTGTTTGTCACAAAACTTTTTCTGTGAATTTTTTTTTTGTAATTTTATTTTTTGAATATAATTCCTCAGAGCAAAATACATAAAAAATATACTCTTGTTGTAATAATGTAGGATTAACCGTTTTCGAGACAGGTCCTTTACGACGTATTTTTAGACATATGTTTATAGGAACTTTTTGTCATATTTTATGATGTAGAATAACCCATTAAAATTTCAGACCCTATTTGAAATACACCCTGTATAGCTTTAAACAGGCCATTTTGGCCCATAGTAATCTTTCCTTATTTCCTACATCTTCAGGGCGATCAATAACTGCCATGCCGCAATCTAAGAGCTGATTCTAGATTCAAAAATATAAAAAAAACGTTGATATAAAGGTTGGTCCGGAAATAAGCTCTAAGTGAGCTACAGCCCTTCAAAGATGGACATATTGAATGGGGGACAAAAAAACACCAATAAAATTTTAATAATGTAGTGCGATTCTTCATTTAACAAAAAAATATTCTTGACCAAAGCACCTTTTAATATTAAAGGATTAACAGTCTTTTAAAAAGTATCATTTTTGGTGGCGCAAAATGTTACTTCCTCTTAATTGCATTTTTTTTAATTGCTTACACAATATGACATTATTCATTTATATTTACTCAAGGAATCTATATTTTTTACAAAAAATTAAACAAAAAATACACATAAAAAAAGTTTGGGACAAAACTGTGTTAAGCCTCAAACATTTTGTCCGTCTAGATAGATTAAAAAAAAAACAAACTAATTGCCCTTAACATCCTAATACTACTATACATGCAAAACCTCGTCGCTCTAGCTTAAAAGGTACCAGAGTTATTAATTAAAAACCTTATTTTTAGTACAATTTTAAAGGACCGTATCTCCCTTAGGGCTCATTTCCGGAACAACCTTTATAGGAACTTTTTTTGATATTTTTGGATGTAGAATCACCTCTTAAATTTTGGCATGCTCGTTACTGATCACCCTGTATATTTCCTTTTCAGTCGTTAGCCCGTTGGAAAATTTCCAATAAATATTCTTATTATTATTTCCTTAAGAATGAGGCGGTAGCCGGAGCGCCTCCCCCCCCCCCCACCCATCTTGAAAAGTTGTATATATCATTGATCCCAAACAAAAGTTGTATATTATATCATCTTGAAAATTTGTATATTTCATTGATCCAAAAACAAAAGTTGTATATTTTATGGATTTAAAATACAAAAGTCGTATATTTCAGGGATTCAAAATACAAAAGTTGTAAATTTCACGAAAAAGTGAGGACCTTTTTTTTTACTCATTACTTTTTTTCTCGAGAAAAAAAGTTGTAATTTTAGGCTAAAAAAAGTTGTAATTTTTGACCTTCTCCGCCTGCCCCACAAAATCTTTTTCGCTACGGTCCTGTTTAATAATATTTATTCTGTTCATCTAAAATTTAGATTTTAAATCCTTTTGCACTACTTCTTTCCATCTTTTTATGGGTCTTCGTTTTCTTCCTTAGCAACCTATTTTTGTATCGTAATGATAATATTTCGATACCCAAATTGGGTCGCTAGTTTTAAGTAATTTGTTCCATTTTTAGGAAAAATAGAGCAAACATAGGAATAATATAAAATACTAGTTTCTTGAAACTTATTAAAGCACTTGTCCGTTAAAAAACTCTTCTTTCGCAAGTCGTTTTTTAAATCTGGACCCGTACATCTTATGAAACTAGTATTTTAGTATACTAGTTTACTATTTTAGATTTTAAGCTTTCACGGCCATTAAGAATTAAAGAACTTTCACTTTCGGGTTTAGACCGTGTTAATGGATTTTCACTTTCCGACGTTTCGTCTCTTACTACTAGAGACATCTTCAGGGATTAATCTGAAACTAAGTTTCGAATCAACTTGTGTCACTATTTATGACGAGTTGTGGTTATTCACCCGTGACGAGGTTTTTCCTATCAAAGACTTCCATATTGCAGGTAAGTGGTAACCAGTGTCCCGATTGATATTGTTAGGATGCTTGATGATTTCTATCGATTCCCGTATCTTCCTTGGCATTTTCTGTTTTCTGTTAATATTTGTTTTGTTTTAGACAAATTGATTTTATGACCTGTTTCATGTACATGTTCGGCTACTGCCGATAAGGAGATTTGTTTCTTTCTTATATTGCGCTCATGCTCTTGAAGTCTTGTAGAAATTTTTCTTTTAGTTGTGAATAACCACAACTCGTCATAAATAGTGACACAAGTTGATTCGAAACTTAGTTTCAGATTAATCCCTGAAGATGTCTCTAGTAGTAAGAGACGAAACGTCGGAAAGTGAAAATCCATTAACACGGTCTAAACCCGAAAGTGAAAGTTCTACTAGTTTACTATTTTACCGATATTTTTGTTATTCTATTTAAAAAGCTGGTAATAAATATTTTGATTAAAACTTATTTATTTTGTTCTGTGGTTGATAAGTAGGTACAATATCAACATTATCTATGTTAGTAATAAATATTATTTATACAAAATAACAACAATGTAATGATGTTATTTTTTTATTTAGTAGAAATTATAAATCCAAAATTAAACTAATAGTTTCGTGGAAAAATGTATATTAAAAAAGCTGTGAAGATTTGTCATGGTACGCATTCCATTACAATTCACAGTATTGGTATATTGCTTACTTAAAAAAATTGATTTTCAAAAAAAAAAAATTAAAAAACATTGTTTTTTTAAATATCTTTTTTCGAAAAACGTAAAGTTTATTTTTTTTTTTTTTAAACATACATAGCTACTTAAAATTTTTTCATAGTTTTTTTTTTTATTTTTTTTGCGAAAAATTAAAAAAATTATAAAAGAAATTTACACAGGAAATTCTCGCGACAAGCTTTTATACCATATAAAATTGTATAATGTAACCAAATGATGGGTTTGATGTAATTTTAAGTTTATTTTTATTTTTTTGGTGCACTTAAAAGCTTGTTTTTAAAAATGTGGACCTTATATATTTTTATTATCTTAAAATTTTTATTTGGGTGTAACTAGAAAGTTCTCAAAATATGAGAGGGGTCAAGCTTCTTTAAGGGTCTTAATTCGGCCCCTAGAGTTACTAAATTACCCATAAATCATAAAAAATCATTGAAAATTATCTGTAATTTTTGTATAAGTGAAAAATTTAAAGGGCTTGAAATTTTATTTTTTCCCTTTTGGGCACACAAAATTATGTGCCAAATTTCAAAATGACCAAAAGATTCTAACCCGTGCCGAAAATCCGCCAAAGTTGCCAAAAGTCCAAACACTAAAATTTACGAATTTCTACCATAAATGTGAGTCAAACATTAAACAAATATTTTAAAAATGTGTCAGATGGAACTGAATTTATTTTGTTTATGCGTAAACTCGTAAATGTTAGTGTTAGGGGCAGATTTTCGTCACGGGTTAGAACCTTTTGATCATTTTGAAATTTGGCACATAATTTTGTATGCTTAAAAGGAAAAAATAAGATTTCAAGCCCTTTTAATTTAAAATTAATTAATGTTAATACAAAAATTGTAGACAATTTTCAACGATATATATTAAATGCCTCCAAGAATGTTATATAATCAAACAAGGTGATATAATTAAGTGTATAATAAATATATTTATAAATGTATAATTAGTAAGTGATAAATGATAAATAAATGAAAAATATTCTAAAGAGTATTTATAAATAAATAAATAAATTTTGTTAGATTTTTAACATTTTATAGCCTTCCAAACTATTTTCCAATCTTGCTTTAAATAGTTTGCCATATTTGCCGCGTTACATTTGGGCAAAGCCTTAGAATATAATTTCATTATGATATAAACAAAAATCGCGACAAGCTGTTTTCCACCACAAGATCCACTTACATAACTAAATTAAACCTAGTAAATTTTTTAAGTAGTTACGAGTAATGAAATTAAATATTCTAAAAATTATTAATCAATATGGCGATTATGCCACATTATTGTGATCACTTTCACCGTGTACACAAGTAGCAGGACTTGCAACTCCCTCGTCCTCTCGAGGTTACCATTCTCTTTTGCTGCCGCTGCTGCTGTCTTGGAATAATTTACCAATATTGTGTCTGACGATTTGTCACATTCCAAGAGAAAAGGGATCTTATTGGGAGACTAACATCCCTACTCCCTACCATTTTTATTCCATAACATCCATGCTCCATAACATCTCTACACCCCAACAACTCTACTCCACACTATACGTACTCAAAAAAATAGTTGTCATGCTAAGTCACTGTCAAATATGAATTTAGTTTATTAGTTACTTACTTATTGGTACATGTTAAGAGTACGCGGACAATGTTACTTTTAGAATAATACATTTGTGATTGTTCTAGATTTGGATTTAAAGACGAACGTTTTCTAGGAAAAAAATAAAATAATCTAGAAGAAGAAGAAGGTTCTTTGTTCCGCGAACAGCTCATTTATTATTAAGTGGCTGATAAAGTGCACATAGTGTGAAGTAGAGTTATTGGGAGTAGAGATGTTATGGAGTAGGGTTGTAGAGATGTTAGTTTGCTATCTTATTTAAGCCCTGCAGGGCAAATTAATAAACGGACTGGCTCATTAAACGTCCGACGTAACATAACCTAACTCTTTGGTTTATCGCCTGTGTTTTGATACTATTGGGGAAGCGTAGCCCCCCTATTTAAACGGGGATAGTACAATTCTGAGGAAAAATATACCTTAAAAGCTTTAAAAACCCTAAAAATCAACCAATAAGAATAATACAGGATTCAGATTAGAGTACGTCGGTCGTTCAAATAGCCTGTTGTTCCATGTTTTTGATGCTACGCTCCCCGTTTAAACGGGGATAATACAATTTTGACGAAAAATATACTTGAAAAACTTTAAATATCCTAAAAATCAGCCAATAAAAATACAAGACAAACATTTAGTTTTGTGTACGTTGAACGTACAAATCCCTGTTTCATAAAAAAAAATTATAAGACAAACCGTAATAGATATTTACGATACAAGTGAGTTAATAGCATCATTAAGATACACGTGTGGAAGTTGTAACCACACAACTATATGAATGGGGTTAACCCACGTGTATTGTACAATATTTTATCTACGCCCATAAGTTGAGAAGCTCCTCACCTCTGAAAAGAAGAGACAAAAAAGATTTTTACCCCCTGATAATTTTAACGACTAAAAAAACTCACCTCTGACAAATGATTTAGACTTGGTATACTCCGCATTCATAAGTTTTGAATTATAATAAATCCGAAAAATGTATGATCGTTCTTAGCTGGAACACCCGGTATATGAATATAATAAAGACTGAATAACATCTGGTTAACCAATTTAAAATTGAATTAAAAATTATAGTTTTTAGACTTTTAAAGTTTGGAATGGCATTGCATACAGAGCGTCTCAAAAGTCCGCCCCCACTTTAACTTTTGAACTACTTAAGATATTGACTTGAAATTTGGAGCAATTAAATAACATAAACCAAATAATTTTTGGTGTACATCTTATTTGTTTAGGTGGTACAATGGTGGCAAGGGAGCAAGGCGGTTTATGGTTAATGGTTTATATTATGATGCAAATACGTCAGTAATACTTTTAAACTTATTTTGAATGATAAAATTTAGTTTTTTTTTACTTTTTTTATTCGTTTTTTGCAAAAAGAAAACAAAAAAAAATGTTTATTTTTTTTTATTTTTTTTTAACAAGTATTTGGCAAAATGCAATATACTATCTACTGTAAATAGTATATAATGGAATGCGTAGCATTACATACATATCTTAATTTCTTGTTATTTCACGAAATCCTCGGGCCATACTTTGGCAACCCATCATAGACCTTTCATTAGATCACATGCTTCATAGACCTAGACATAAATACCACCTACTAAAGTTTAAGTAACCCAAATTTAATGAAGGTTATAAAAAAAACTAATTAAGACCTCAAACTTGACAATGAATATTTCAATGTAGCCTTTAGATTATTGCCGTGGTATTTTGGGATAAATACACCAAAAAAAAAAAAGGAAAACAACACTCGGACAGAACCACTGTACACACAGAAAAATATTGTCTTAAATCAATAATATGGTAATAGGTATAACGAAGAGAACATATTCTTCTTTTATGCATACCATATTCTTATACTTAACATAACTCATATTTGAGAATATATTCTCCTTTCAAGAATACCATATTCTTATCCTTTCACATTTAAAGCACAATTTTGCTTTAAAGGAGAATATATTCTCTTCGTTATATAAAAATCATACATTCTTGATTTAAGACAATATTTTTTCTGTGTACGAATACGTAACAATACTGTACGTAATACGATTCACTAAAAAAACGATCTGGTTGAAGCGATCAGATCTATAGTTAAATACGGAAAAATAGTTGGTCCGTATTAATTAATAATAATAATATAGATCTGGTGGATACATTTCTGTGCTTACCAGATCCTTAACTGGTATGGGTACCGCGTCATAGTGGAATTCCCGGAAACGAGAAGGCAGATGAACTTGCAAGACTCGGATCAGGGATGGCCTGCACGGGGCCGGAACCTATATTGGGTGTTACAAGGAAGCAGGTAAAGACCGCTCTCGATGAGTGGGCTTATACCAAGCTAAAGGAGCAATGGAGGGCGGTCGAAGGTTTGGACTTTTTAAAAAGCTAGGGACTTCCTGGATGGCCCAAGAAAATCAAAAAACGACTAGTTGCTGGAAAAAGGAAGAACTGCACTCAGACAACTTGTAGGGGTCCTCACGGGCCACTGCAAGCTAAGGAAGCACCTGGTAACAATGCGGATTCTAGAGAGTCCACTATGCCCAGAGTGCGGAGAGGATAAAACATACTCTCATTACTTAGCCGAGAGTGTCAGATACGAAAGGATCAGGTTGCAAGTCTTTGAAACTCAAAGACTTAACCAAGAGGAACTAAGAGATCTCCCCTGGGCCAATATCCTGACGTTTATTGAAAGGACGGGCAGGTTCAAGGAGGACTTAAATTAGTAAATGGCTGGGATTGCCTGGGGTGACAAAAAGGGCCAGAAATGGCCTAGTTGTCCGGCATTGGCCAACCCAAAAAAATTACTACTACTACGATCCTTAAAATCTAAGATTTGTTTCTGGAAACCACAACAAGTTGTGTTAATGCCTTACCAGATTTATGGTCTCAGCAAACAGAAAAAGTAATCCGTATTTAGCTATTGATCTGGCTGAAAAATATGGACCAACTATTTTTCTGGTCACTGCAACCAGAATTCTGGTTAGTGTTAAAATTAATTTTGAAACGGGGAACGTTCTTAATTGTTTCAAAGGCAAATTTCTTTGGATGTCATCCATGTCATCCAAATGTAAATTTTATTGTTTATTTATTGATATTAAATTTACACTGGAAAAAGATATCTGGTTGAGTCAACTAGATCAATAGTTAAATGCGGAAAAACTATTTTATGGTTGCTGAACCCAGAAATCTGTTAAGTGTAACAAGACACATTATTGTGCTTGGTAAATCCTTAAAATGATTTTGAGCAAAAAAATCTATTTGTCATCAGTTGGTTTTTGGTTTTTAAAATAAGCAATGGGATTATCTTGTCTTGACCATTTGTTGTCCCGTCTAATGTAAGTTTCAACTAACAACTTCTGGTCGCCTCTCGCTATGCTCTTGATTTTTAAAACTCACGATATTTTGCAGGGTGGGTTGATCTTAGTATCACGCATGAAAAAATAACTAAAGTAGGCCAGACAAGTTTTTATTATTGATAATGATTCTTTATTTCCATTACTTGTAGTGGAAATGAAAAGTCCAAAAAGTAAATTAAGAGTCGAGAAATCTCGATTCTTCATCAACAGTCTCAGTTCTCGACGAAGTGACTCCCGTCTGCCTTGATTTTTTAAATTAGAGTTTTGTCTTGATTTTTCTCGAAATCGAGCAAGACAAGAAACATCGGTTTCTCGAATCTCGTAAAACCCTCGCCTTACGCATTAACGCTTTAAGTTGGAGACTTTAAAAAATATTATACCATAGTTGACTCAGCTAAGTTAAGATTGTGGTTACCTAATTTGTGGTCGGCAAGAGAAAAATAATTTGTATGTTTTCAAAAATATTTTAAACATAGATAAATAAATTTTGGCCAATTGTAATTATTCTAGTTATCGCACAACCACGGATAATGCTTATAAATATTCACTTTTAAAAAAATCGGGGCCAAGTTTATTATAAACCTGTTAATAGAATTCAAGTACTGTTATAATTCAAAAGTTTAGAATACCTGTGAATATCTTAGTCATTTAGCTTTTCCTTTTGATGCATATGGGAAAGCAAGGGAATACACAGACAAAAAAGGTTATCTTGGCAGAAGATAATAAATTATCTTGGATTTATATTATCTTAAATCGAGGTAATAATCTTTTTTAAAGATCATGTATCCTCGGTTTAAGATTATCTGTGACTTTGGTTTCCTTTATTTATACTCCTTGTAGAAAAATCCATTTAAAATAGCAACAGAGAATCAAGAGTTATTATCTTGACTCAAAGCCCCTGTTGTTTGTCGGCCTCACCCCACGTATATATATATATATACAGTAGACTCGCCCGTTGTTGGCTGGCAGACAATTTGCGCAGTAGTTCAAGAAATGCTCGGGTGAGAAGTTATGTTTGTTTTTTTTTTGCCGTCAGTTGTCTTTAAAGGTCTATCATTGTTTTTATCTGCTTTAAAATGTACGAATTTTTATCTGATACCGTCAAACGATGGAGATTTTCAAATTTACTTAAAAAATTCACGGGTAAGTAGCTTTAAATAATTTATACCTATAAGCGCCATTATTTAGCAATGGCGTCGCAACAAGTTCTTCAAAAACAAGTGCTTTTCCTACTCACAAGATTAACAGAGTAAGAAAGTATCATATTTCATAGGCGTGCGGAATAATATTATACATGTGTGGGAAATTTTTTCAAAATATTTACCATTCTATTAACCCTGGAACCTGACTGTGGGGTCAATATGATCTTGAATCAAGACAATCATAATCTTAAATCAAGATTATAATTCTCTTCATTCAAGATTATATTATCTTAAACCAAGACTTGGTGTAAGTACCCCGGGCCCGGGATGCTCGGAGGGGCCCGAATACACGGTGTTTGCAGTCATTTGGCAATAAATAAGGGGGATGATTCTACATCACAAAACATAAAAAACAACAAAGGAACATATGTCCGGAAGTAAAAACTGGTAATAACTAATGTTCGATTCTTTTCAATAACTGTTAAAACTGTTAATATCTTAATTCTGTCTTTTTATTCTTGTTATATTTATTTACAAAATAATAAACTTGTTTAAATTTCATAATTGTTAATTGTTTTTCTATTGGAAAAAGATATAAAAATAAAATTTATTCAGTCAAGTATACTTACAGTAGTGGCCAAAATTATAGCAACAAATTTAATTTTTCATTTCATGATGTTTAATTTTTGAATGGGTCTGTTTTAAAAACATCGTACGCTACTGGTAGAATTCCTAATATGTATAGAAATATAAAAACCTACAAAAAATTGATAAGAACTCAATGAAATAGTTTTTGCTAAGTTAAATGTTATCTTACTTTGTTTGGACCTGGCCAAAAATATAGCAACAGTACAGTTTTAAGTGCCGAAAAGAACGTTTGTGATAATTTTTCTTCGTAATTTTCATTTGTTAAAAATAATCCATTTAATTTCGGAATATGGGGAGAGGCAAAACAATTTCCGGTGATCTTAGACAGCGTATTATTGCACAGTACCGATCTGGCATAAAACAATCTAAAATCGCCAAAAACTTCTCACTGAATAGATCAATAGTATCTCGATTAATAAAGAGGTATAACACCACCGGGCTTATAGTTGCTAGAAAAAATACAGGACGGCCTCGAAAAACCTCAGTTCAAACTGACAGAAGGATTGTGAGAATTTCAAAGGCGAATCCATTTTTGTCCTCTTCAAAGATAAAAGGAGTTCTAGAAGAATCCGGTACTGAGGAAATCAGTTCGAGGTCAATAAGGCGACGCCTGGTCGAAAACCAGTTATTTGGACGTAGGCCTGCAAAGAAACCCTTGTTGTCCAAGAAGAAAGAATGTGAAGGCCCGATTGACATTTGCCATGGAACATCAACACTGGACAGTTGAACAATGGCGTAGAGTAATTTTAGTGATGAATCTAAATTTAATTTGTTCCGAAGTGATGGTTCTGATTACGTTCGGCGTCCCAAAGGCACAAGATTTGACCCCCGTTACACCTGCCCAACAGTAAAACATGGAGGAGGGTCTGTTATGGTTTGGGGATGTTTCTCTGGATATGGGATGGGCCCACTACACAGAATTGAGGGTATTAAGGATCGTTTTATTTATTTGGATATACTCAAAAATAAGATGACTCCCTTCGCAGATGAAGTCCTCCCTTTGCGACATCAATTTCAGCAGGATAACGATCCCAAACACGCCTCAAACATTGTAAAAGAGTGGTTTCAACAGAAAAAAATCAATGTTATGAACTGGCTTTCCCAATCACCCGATGTGAATCCCATAGAAAACCTCTGGAATCATGTAGATGACTTGATTAAAGACAAAAATTACTCGAATTTGAATCAACTTTTTGAAGCTTGCAGGAAGCGTGGAATAACATTGATAATCAACTAGTGACTAATTTAATTTCATCTATGCCTAGAAGGTGTGCAGCAGTTATTAGGTCCAAGGGTTACTATACCAAGTACTAAATAAAATTAGTTATAAAAATATTTTCTATTAATAAATAATAAATTAAAATTTCAGTTTTTGTTTTTGTTGCTATAATTTTGGCCATCACATTTTACTTCATTTATTCTGCTCCTATTACTGTAAAGCTTTAGATTGAAAACAATGTTGAAAAAATAAATATCTGAATGCATTGTCTTAAAATAAAAAATGATAATCCTTCAGGCAACATTTTATTGTTTTTTTTCGGAAAAATATATTTGTTGCTATAATTTTGGCCACTACTGTATATATAAAAGCGTATTTTATATTTAACTCGCTCTTAAATATTGTTTCTAACGCATGCGCAAAAAGGCTTTTCCGATCTCGATTGCTTGCCTGAACTCCGATACGCGTCGTTCAGGCAAATGCAATCTAGTGCGGAAAAGAGCCTCTTTCCACACTCGTTAGGAAAATAGCTATATCCCTGAGGATGCTTAGCGAACAGATAGATTACTCAGTTCAGACTGTTTCAGTTTAAGTGAACACAAGGAAATACCTCTGGTGAGTTTTGGACAGGTGCCAGACAAGTAAACAAAGTAAATAAAATATTAAAAATATTCAAATAATTTCACTACAGTTCACAAAATTTTATTTCCAAAAGTGAACCAGTCCTACCTTTCTTTTCAAAACGAAACAGGTCCGGCCTTTATTTGAAAATAACATTGACACAATGCAACTTAGATTTGAAAAATGTGTGTACATTTCTTCCTAATAAAATATAAAGAGAAAAATATTAACATCAAATGGAACTCTTAAAAGTTTACTCTGCCTGATACTTTAGTTCCATACTGCAAAAATTCCCATGTAAAACAAAGTGATATAGCCATATCTTTTTACAAAACGGAACAATTCCACGGAATTTTATTTTCAAAAGTGAACCAGTCCTACCTTTCTTTTCAAAACAAAACAGGTCCGGCCTTCATTCGACAATAACATTGATACAATGCAACTTTGATTTGAAAAATTTGTGTACATATATTATAGTCCGGGAGCCCACGCCCAGCAGAATTTTTTTTATTACCTCACCGTTGAAACTTTGTATGTGTGTTCCTTATGTCCAGTCAAACAACTTCTTACATAAGAAAATTCTCGGTAGCGTGGCGTTTTTTTGGGACCAACCCTTAACTTTACGTCGTCCGACAACGGTATTGCCCGAAAATTGTTGTCGGACAAGGTTGCCACTTGGTTTTAAATATTTTTATTAAACGATCCTGAAAAAATCAGCTGTGAGGTGCTAAATTTTATGACGTCATAACCAGTAGTCGGCGAATTTCCAGTACTCGCATAGGCGCCGCGTCGACTCTAGCGTTGAGGCGAGGTTTTAAATATTTACATTTTTATTTCTTTTTATCTTTATTTTTTTTTAATGATTCCGTTTAAACGAGTAAAGTGGGAAAAAAGTTGACAAATAAAAATTAAAAAATTTCGTATTCTTAAAAGATAAAAATCGAATGTCGTTTTTTTCTTTGAAAAACACCGATATATATACGTATGTATAGTTAATACGTATAGTTAATATTGTTGTGGGTAACAAAAATATCAAATGTTTCGATTTATAAAAATTTCCCTCATAATTGGGCAAACTTATTCTGTAAGCCTATATTTCTGTGTTTATTTTCAACGTTGATGAGTCATAACTGAGTTTACGCCGAATACTGGTCATAACTTACCATATTAGGTTAAAAAGTTAAGGGTTGGTTTAAAAAAAAAACGCCCCTCTACCGAGAATTTTCTTATGTAAGAAGTTGTTTGACTGGACATAAAGAGCACATATACAAAGTCTCAACGGTGAGGTAATAAAAAAAACTACTGGGCGTGGGCTTCCGGACTATTACTTCCTTATAAAATACAAAAAAGACAAAAATATAATTTTCCACCACAACCGTAATTAATTAATTCTGAAAAAGTTAAGAAATTGACTTGTTGCATTATTAAAATGAGCTCCTCAAATATACTAACAACCTATTGTTACAGTTTTAAAAGCATTTAAGTATAATAAAGTATGGTATACTTTTATCATTAAAAAGTTTTATTATAGAGATAGTTTAACTAATTTATGTAAAAACTTTTTTAAAATAGATATAAAACAAGCCGTGAAGATATGCATTGCTTCGCATTCCATTTATATATTGCGTTTTACGGGTGGAAACACCCGTTATTAAGATCGACCCAAAAATCAATTTTTTTTGCATTTTCGGCTTAATCCACATCCAAATGTCATGAAACGCCAAGAAACGCCAAGAAAATGAGAAAAAAGTGGGTGTTAAAAAAATTTATGTCTCTCTGTCTGTCTGTCGGTCTGTATGTAAACCTAATAACTTTTGAACGGAATGTCCAGTTTGAAAAACTCTTTCACCAAACGACTCAGGACCTTTTCTGTTTGCGTCATATCAAATATGGTTAAAATAAGCGTAGGTCAAGTGGGCCAACATGGGCAAAAACTATAATTTTTAGCGATATTATTTTTAGTAGAACAATTTTTTTGCATAAATGAAAATAATGTTTAATTCCCTACAAACCGTGAAATTTCACCTACAAATTAATTTTTCTCGAAAACGGTTAATCCTACAGTATTAGAACAAGTACTTTTTTATGTATTTTGACCTGAGAAATCATATTCCAA
Source organism: Brachypterus glaber (assembly GCA_958510825.1). NCBI lineage: Eukaryota > Metazoa > Arthropoda > Insecta > Coleoptera > Kateretidae > Brachypterus > Brachypterus glaber. Next base: position 20,230,313 of record OY294050.1, read on the forward strand.
AAATAAAATTACAAAAAAGTTATACAGAAAGAAGTTTGGGACAAAAAAATAAGATAAATAAAAGTTTCGCACACCCCTGGTTAAAATAAGTTCATGAAAATAAAATGCGAAGATTTGCCTTATTAAGGTTAGTTTACATTAAAAACCTCGTTGCTGTACCTCAAAGCGTTCCTGAGTTATTAAATAAAAACCGAATTTTTTAGCCACTTTCAAAGAGGCTTAGCTCCCTTACAACGCATTTTTAGACAAATTTTTATAGGAACTTTTTTTCATATTTTCCTTCTTATGTAGAATCACCCCTTAAAATTAATGACATCATTTACTGGACATCCTGTATAATATATTATATAAAAACTACTCTAGTAAAAACGTACCATATGGTACGTTTGTACTACTGCATTAAACGTTCGATTGGTTGGTTCCGTTTACCGATGATGAATGATGATATCACATCACGTTCACTTGAAATGTGAATTGCTCCTCATTAGTGTTAATTCTGTTGTTCTGCCGTATCACCAATCTTTTTTACTTTATTTTAAATTATACAAAAATATTAATAAACAAGTCTGTATTTTGCACAATAATTAATATTCACGATTTATGTTAAACATACTACTATCGCAAAAACTCCATTTTGAATACATAATACATCATTTGTGTATCAAACACGAAATTGTATTGTATTACTCTCTGATTCAAGTCAATTTGTTAATTTTAAATCTGCAGATAACCTTTTATGCAAAGTGTTATCAGAACTATTAAAGTATTGAAAAAGCAAACAGTTATTGTAATTTTTTATTTTCTTTTTTCTAAAAACAAAAAATAAAAATACATTGAAAATGATAGTTTTCATTTTTTTTTAAGTTTAACCCCCCATAACTTTTTTGTTTTTGGGGGGTTACTTTCAAAAACAGTACCAATCGTTTCCTCGTAGAACTTCATTTTTCTTGAAAATTTCAAGTAAAGCGGGTTATTCGTTCTTAAGTTATCATGTTGACAAAAAACGTGACATCGGACGGACGGACGGACATTTTCAAAGTTTCTTATTTTTTCCTGAAACACATTTGTATCCAAGACTTTTTTGTCTATGACATTTTTTAGCGATTTTGGGAAATTTGAAACGACCGTATAATACTATTATAGCGCTACGCGCTGGGAATAGCATGTTAACTTCTGAATTTGCCCTTGTTACGAATTTTACTTATTTTCAACGACAAATAAAATATTATTCTTTATTACTCTTCATATTTTTTTAATTTAAAATCTTGTTACAAGTATTTTTTGATTGTGTTTTAAGTAAGTACTTGGCCTAAATAATGTTTAGTTGATCCAAGTAATTATAATTATGTTTGTGTGTGGAAAATAATTTTCCGCCCGTTTTCATACTGGGTAACTAAGTAGGTACTAAACCGTAGGAACAAGTACTTGGGTACAGGGGGTTTCGGAGGTTTTTGTCTTGGGAAAATTCGCCGACTGGCAAAGACAAAATTTGCCGACTTGCCTCCCGAAAAAACTGATAACTAAAAAAACAAGCTCATTTCCTGTGAATTTTTTCCACCTCAACAAAACTGATATCGAAATTTTCCATCTGTTTAAAACTAAAGTTTGCCGAATAAAAAAAAACAACAAACAAGACTAATGACCACGGGTCGGATCGAAGTAGTCATTACCGGGGGCATGCAAAAATTATAATTTAAAAAAAAATCTTTTTTCAAGTAAATAGACACTTTGAACTATTGTTCACCAAGCGGAATGTCATGTCGACGCTGTTAATACTCAGTGAGTCACTTGACACAGCGTCGACATGACATTCCGCTTGGTTTAAAGTGTCTATTTACTTGAAAAAAGATTTTTTTTTTTAATTATAATTTTTGCATGCTAATGACAAAAAAAAACAAACAAAACTAATGGCAAAACAAAAACAAAAGTAATGACCAAAAATTCTCAAATTATCCTACTCATCTACTGAGTAAGTCCAAACGAAAATTCCGATTGGCTCTTTCGTGCCCCTCCCCTCGGACCGCTCCTGTCTGGATAAAACTTTTGTATGGGTGGTAGCTCATATACCATATTTTACTTTAAAAAATCAATCGAATTTTACGAAAATTTCGAAGAAAATTTAATTAAAATTATAATAAAGTGCATGCAAAACTCACTTTACTATTTAATTGTACCTACTTATTGTTGAAAAAGAAATCATTTTTTAAATACTTTCATAATGTCTTGCTCTATTTAACAGCTTGAATTTATGTTTTGCATTTTATTTTACTTCAATTAATTTTTATGACAGTTTGGGAAATATATTTTAAGGAAATACACAAAAAAAGAAATTTAAAGGACAATTTTATCTACGGGCCCTGAATAAAGTGACATTAAACTTCACATGTGAAGTTGTGTGAAGTTTAAAGTCAATTAAATTAGGGTCCCTGTTATCGTGCTATAATAAATAGCACGAAGTATTTATACTTCAGTCAAATAACGAGGAATTTTTATGTTAAATTCCAAAAATGTACACGGGCTGATATATTAACGGGTAGTAGCCAGCTCGGGCCCCGGGGAAACTTTATTGCCGGGCCCCTAGCTTCTGAAAAAAAAAGGTTATAAAAGCTTTCACCGGTGAAGAAAAATCACCGAAATGAGAATAGGGCACCAGCACCCCTATTCTGGTTCGAGCGGATTTTTTCCGCCTGATATTTCGATGGTAATGGGCGGAGCTACACGGTCTAGGCCAATCAAATCATCAGGAGAACTACTGTGAAGTTGGCTTTCACGCGTGAATAAAACTCACCGAAATGAGGATAGCTACCCAGAACTTAAACTCTTAAACGAATCTCCGTAAACGTAAACCCAAAGAAAGTAAAAATGACAAGCGGCTAAACAGAGAACGTTTGTCAGGGAGTTTTTTTTGTTTTTTTTTTATGGCTGGTGTTGTTACGTTAACTTTAATTTGCGCCTGTTTAGTGTTGTTTTTTTTTTGTAATAAATTGATTTTTATTTGAAATAATATATTGAAAAACGGTCAGCGCATGTGTATGCGCGTGCACAGTTTAGCAAGACGCGGCATGGCGTTCTTTCCTTAACCGCTCTTGTAAAAATGCCCCTGCGTAGCTGTCATACTTAACGTTAACGTTTACGTATTTACGCATTCAGCTGCTGAATTTCAGCACTCAATGTCTCTAATAACAACAAAGAAATAAGGGACGCATTTAAATTAAATATTAAACTTGACAATTTCTATATCTTTCTGCAATTGTTTTTTCCTTAAAAGGATTATATATAGGTAATTCTTTTAAGGATATATTTTGTTATTATTAGAATATTAAATACTTAGTTATACTTTACCGTATTTTTTTAACCTATTTATATCCGGGAATACCTGAGTTTTTTTTAATGTTTTTTTTTTATTACTGTTACTACTATTAGCTATTATACAATTAATAATACAATGTATAATATCTTAGGTACCTATGGCATGTGTAGATATACATATGTACATAGTACATTTGATAAATTAAATGCATAAAATAAGTAACTTAACATAGTTTAGAATTGACAACTGCGTATAAAAATATACAAGTGTTTCATTAAAAAAATGTATATTCACATATTTTTTTAAATCCTGTCGAAAACTTATTTCCGTAGAGTTTAAAATATAAAATTAATTAGTATAAAATCGATTTTGAACTCTGAACTAATGCTCAAAAGTGTGATAACGTATATGGATCACCCTGTATAGTATAACCAAATTATTATCAGGGGTGCTCTCATGGGGGGTCGCCACCCCCCCCCCATTTATTCTCGAGTTGGGAAAATCGACTGTCAAGTTGGGAAAATGGGAAATTTAGGGGTAAATTTTGGTAAATTTGTAGAAAGTTGGGAAAATTGGAGTAATAAGTTGGGTATGTTTTCAGATTTGAGAAAATTGTTTTAGAAGTGAGGACTTTTTAAGTCATCAAAATTTTGGTCAGGGGTAAAAACTGTCACGGACAAAGCCTTTTTTAAAGTTTTTTTTTGCAGGTAAGGACCTTTTTTTGAATTATAAAATTTTTTTTCGGTGTGACAATTTTTTGTGAGTTGGGAAATTCTCAATCATAATTTTTGCTCCACCTCCCCCCAATAAAATCGCTTTGGAGCACCCCTGATTGTTAAAAATATTATTAGCTCGATACTTTTCTAAAAAGATAAAATCATTAAAAAATAATAATTTAGAAGCATTACCTGATAAGGTGAGCAAATAAATAGGTACATCTCGATTATAAATAAATTAAGTTTTAAATCCCATAAATCATAAAAGAATATTGTAAATAGAAATTTAAATTCTTATTTAAAATGCAAAATACTTTATAACTTATGAACTGTACACACAGAGAAGAAACCCAGGTAGAAAAATAACATGACATTCACGTGAAAGTCACGTTAATATGTGACATGTGATGTTAAGATTGTAGTCTCATTTAACAAGAATGTAGCATGGTGGGGATGTCCTAAGTCCGCCCCTAATAACATCACACAATGACATCCCGAAAATAACGTGTTTGTGACATCATAAATCCACAATCCTGTTATATCTAATATCGTATGGATGCCGTTACTGGTACTTTAATATTTAAATAATATTCTAGTATATTAGCTTTTTCTAAATTAAAACCATTAAAAGCGCTATAACCCTATAAAAAAATCGGATTTAAAATCAATCAGTAATTGAAACAATCACAGATTGAAACAGATAGATTCTAAATACGAAATTGCAGATTAAGCGGAGAATATATTCCTTTAATCCGTGTCTTGAGAAGCCCGGCAGAGCCCCCTATCCATTGGAAATCGTATAATGTGTATACAATTTCCTTATAATAATTTACTCTATCAACATCATCTTATATCGATTTTTTTGCTTCGAACGTCGGTGAGAAGCAAAATAACATGACATTCACGTGAAAGCCACGTTAATATGTGACATGCGATATATTCACAGCGTCGCTAAATATTTGTTATTAAATAACATGGTTGTCACGTCACACGTGTTACGTTGCAAATGTGATGTTAAATACGTGTTATTTTTCAATATTATGTGATGTTATGATTTAGTTTAAAAATACACCCAAAAGTGATGTTAATTTCTTGTAATATAACATCCCTTGCTACCTGGGAATATTCTAATATATTATATTATAAAATATTACAATACAATACAAAAACAATACAATACAATACAATACAATACAATACCATACAATACAATACAATACAATACGATACGATACCATACGATACGATACGAGAAAGATACGATAGGATACGATAAAGATACGATACGATACAGTACAGTACAATACTATACAATATAATATAATATTAATATTAATATTTTGAATCCATGAAATATGCAACAAAACTTCCCCACCCTTTCGTAAAATATGCAAATTTTGTATTTTGAATCCATGAATGAATGCAACTTTTTTGATTTTAAAATACCACCTAGGGGCTTCCCCCCCCCCATAGCTACGGCCTTAGGGGCTGTCCATATATTACGTAACGCAATTTTTCAAAAAAAATTACCCCCTCCCCCTGTGTAACAAACTGTCACATTTACCCCCCCCCCCCCCCCCTGTGTAACGCGTAACAATATAAAATTTTTGTTTCGCAGTAAATTTAACTGTATTCTCACTATTGATTCGTTTTTCTCGACAAAACAAACATGAACCTAAAATATAGTAGTATAGTATAACATAACCTTAAAAAAAATTTAAACGAAAAAAATATTCATAATCAATATCACACAGGGAAAAAATACTAGGTACCTCTTTTTACACTGAGTGTCACATATAACACGTATATTGTTTATGCACAGGTACACAAAATAGTACACACATTGGTGTTCTGTGAGTACACATTCCGCGCGAAAATGTATCATCGCCGATGATTCATCATCATCGGCAAGATCACGCAAGAACAGGGCCGTAAGATTTTTTTTTTTAATATCAATGTCAACAGTTTTTTTACTGATTACGATATTATTTAAATATGCATAGTTTCGTCAATTTTTGTGTGAAAAAGGGAATTATGGGCCACTAAATAGTAATTTATGTTGAAATAAAAATATATCTGCCAAGCTTAGGAAATAAACATTAAATTTATTAAATTCCGTTAGGTAACGTTTACCTATCTTTAACATAAATAAAGCAAAAACAAATAACTGATTTGTCCTAAGAGAAACACCCGGTATAATTCAAATTAAAAATTAAATTACTTTCACAACTTTATTCAAATCTGTCAGTAAGATATAGTGACAACGTTTTTATTGATTAACAAAACGTTCCGTGATATTTTCCCCCTCTGTGAATTGTTTCTTGCCAATGGCATTCCTGGATTTCACATAAACAGAACTAAGAAATGGATTTTGTATTTCAAAAATCCACTAGAACCTATTTCTAAATTATTCTGTATACACAGAAAAAAATCTAACATGAAGTATTTATTTTAAGTACACAAATACTTGATATAAACATATTTAACTTATTTTTTCGGAGCAATTTTTGGAGGTTTAAAATACGGTTAAAAATGGGAAATTTCGTCAAAATTTAATTTAAAAAATCACACAGTTTTTGATGCAAATACTATTAAACTAATTTTAAATAATATAAATTTACAAAAAAAAATCTTAAAAAATCAAATTTTCTACCAAAAAAAATTGGAAAATGAAAATCTTAAAAAAATGTTTTAAAAAATAAAATATATATGGTCGAATATAGAATGTTATGAGTATTATTAAAAAAATATATAATGATGCATAACACGATCTCCCTCTCCATTAAAAAAAATGTCCCCTTGCCCCCCTGTCTCCATTGTGCTAAGCATATCAAGTATATATCAAACATTTATTTGGGTTATGTTAATTTCTTGTTTCAAATTTCAAGTTGATATCTTAAGCCGTTCTAAAGTTAAAGGTGTGCGGACTTTGGACACGTTCTGTATAGGAAAGGCGCCTAATTTCGGATAGGTTCCTAATTTCGGATAGTAGTGTATCTAAGATACTATCTGCAGAGGTAAACAGAAACCTACATGTATGTAAAGCCAAAAGTCAACCTAAATCCGCCCTGTAATATGTTAACGGTAGAGCTTCTTCCCGCTAAATGGTAGCACAAATCGTTTAAATTGCAAATGGCAAAATTATGGCTCATATGTATTCGTAAAAAATTACTCAGTGATTAAATTCGAGATTAAATTACTTCTTATTTGCAGAACAAAATGTCAAGGAATAACAAGAAACATAAGCAATGGCATTCAGATCTACCCTTGAAAAAAAAATTGGATATGTCCGAAATTAGGAACCCTTTTTCAAACGCACAAAAATGCGTTGTTTGGACTTTTTACGTTGTTTTTTTAAACGTCTGTTTTGGAAAAAATAAACTGTAATAAAATTGTTTTCATAAGAAAGCATGGTTCGTTATAATAAGGGAACGTTCAAGTATTACGTAACGCTCCTAGGGGGGGGTCATTATGGAGTGTTACGCCCATGTTAATGGTATAGGAAAACAGCGTTACAGGGGTCCAAAATGATCAAAATTTGCGTTACGTAATACTTGAACGTTCCCTAAGTTGTATGGTGTTATAAAGGGTGATCAGTAACTGCCATGCCAAGACGTGATTCTACATCCATAAATATCAAAAAAGTTCCCATAAAGGTTGGTCCGGAAATGAGCCCTAAGAGAGCTACGGCCCTTCGAAGATGACATATTGAATGGTGAACAAAAAAGAATCAAATTTTTTTTTATGCTGTAGGGTAATTCTTCATTTAAAACTGAGCAAAAAAGTATTCTTCACCAAAACACCTAAATTTAATATTAAAGGAGTAATCGCCTTTTAAAAAGTAAGTTTTTCGTGGCACAAAATGTTACTTCCTCTTAATTGCATTTTTTTAACTACAGTGTTACACTATATGACATTTTTTTATGTATTTTTACTCAAGAAATCTATATTTTTTACAAAAAATCCAAAAAACATACCCATAAAAAAGTTTGGGGCAAAAATTTGTTAAGACCCACATATTTTGTCCGTCTAGGCACGCCTCTGGATAAATTCAAAAAATAAATTAACATAAACTTATTGCCCTTATTAATACTAGTATACGTGCAGAAGCTCATCGCTCTACCAGAGTTATTTATTAAAAACCTTATTTTTATTACAATTTTAAAGGGCCGTAGCTCCCTTAGGGCTTATTTCCGAACCAACCTTTATAAGAACTTTTTTTTCATATTTTTGGGTGTAGAATCACCTCTTAAATTTTGGCATACCAGTTATTGATCACCCTGTATAATAAAAATAGCAAAAAGTAATACCTCCTATTAAATATTGGATAAATTGGAAATGGAATCCGAAATTAGGCGACTTTTCTATATACTATATACTATATTCTTGATTTAAGACAATATTTTTCTGTGTGTACTTGGAAATAAAATTAAAGTACTTCCAGAAATTGGAAGTAGGTGTACATTTTTGGCGCCCCTTTAGTAATCATTTCTCCATGTGTACATATGTGTGCACATTTTGGGTGGCATTTAAAATTTATTGGTATCTATTTAAAATCAAGTTACAAGTTCAAATTTTTTTATGGCAGACCATACAGTTTTAATAAACATAAACTAGGTATATTTTATTGTATTTAAATATATATTTTTTAAACGTATTGTATTTTTAGACTTTTTTCCGTGTTAACAAAATTTATTTGTGGATTAAGCAACGAATGAAATTTAGTTTTTTTTTTTAATTCTATTACCCTACCAGACACACAGACCCACAGACAATTTTTCCACAGAAATTATTTGTACAAAAAAATGTAGTAAAACTTCGAGTTTTTTCTAACCCCATGTGAAAAAACAAAGTGATCTATTTTACACAAATACAAAAATTATTTATTTTAAGATACATGTACAGTCTGTCCAACAAAAGCGTGTCTTCAATATTTTTTTTTCTATGAAAGATATTTATTTATTCATTTGTTTACATTAAAGTAGATAAAAATGCTATTTCTCTCCTACTTAGTACACCGTGAAATCTCCGTTGTTACCCAGAATAGCTTGAAAACTTTTTGGCATACTTTTTGCGTATTTTACTATTAACGACCTCCATTTATCACCATTAATCGGAATAAATTCAGTTATGACTCATCAACGTTAAAAAATAAACACAGAAACATAGGCTTACGGAATAATTTTGCCGAATTATGAGGGAAATTTTTATAAAAGTCACTAAATCGAAACATTAGACTACTTAATTTGTTACACACAACGATCTTGAATATACATATTAACTATAAATATGTAAATATATCGGTGTTTTTCGAAGAAAATAATAATGTAAATATTTAAAACCTCGCGTCAACGATAGAATCGACGCGGCGCCTATGCGAGCACTGGAAATTCACCGATAACTGTTTATCACAAATGACTGCTGCGAGCTGCTTCAAATTCTGCAGTTTTGTTCCTTGAAGTTTGGACTTCAAATGCCCCCCCACGTTTTCGATCGGATTTGCATCCGGTGGTTGTGAAGGCCAAAGTAACGTCGTGATGCCGTTTTTACCCTTCCAGTCAGTGCAGAGTCGACTGCGGTGTTTTGGATCATTGTCCTCTTGCAATATCCAATCTTTGGTTTTGGATCTAAACATTCTTTTTAGTGACTTTATAAGTCCACGCTGGTAAATTTTCAAAATTTTCTGAGCGTTCAAATTCTCAGTAAACAACTTTATGCAACCAAATCCACGTTCTGAAAACAATCCCCAAACGTGAATTTTTACGAGGTGCCTAACTGTGCGCTGGACCAAATGCATTTCACAGTAAGACCAAGCATTTTGACTTTTTAATCACTTTTGATGCATTGGCGACCTTTAATTTAGTTCCTCGCGGATGCAGGCACAAAAAGACTGCGGTCGACCGCCTCAAATCTCTTGGCGTAAACCGAACTGATTTTCTTTAACGTGTGCTCTTCCCGAGAATTCGACTACTACGGTAACAAATTAGTGCTACAGAAATAGTACAGAGATAGGAGAATTACGCTGTACAATATGGCGGAGATACCATTTCAATTTTTTGAATAATCAAAGACACGCTCTTGTTGAACAGACTGTACATTCCTACCTATCCAGCACGTTACCTAGGTGGTTTCATTCATATTATTGAAATAGCATCAAATTTAAAATTTATTTAAGATCAGTCCAGTCAAATAACAAGAAATTCCTGTGTTGAAATTGCAATAAATGGACACGGGCTGATATTTTAAAGGGTAGTAGTGGATGGTAACAGAACACTCCTGTTAGTTTTTCACCGGGTGATGTCCACTATCTTACGGTTATCTCGCTAAAAATGTAGCTTTAAGCTTGTAATACAATAAAAATGTATCTTAAGATAAAAATGCATATTACAAATTTTGTTAAGGAGGAAACTTCCAACAATTTTTGTTTGTCTACAGACATTTATCCACGATAACTTAAAAACCACATCAAATTACCTTCAAAATTACACAAAAAAATGTTATCATTTTACCCAAAATGTAAAAATTTGCTTCTGCTTCTTTTTTATTATATATAGAAGAAAAATTTAAAAAACACAAAGTTACACAAAAAATATTGTTATTTATTCCAGCCCGGATGAGTTTTAGTCCATGGACATTTCTTTATAGCTTATATTCCTTAACAATCAGGTCTATTCGGAAAACAAATTTACATTTTAAAACTTTTTTACGTTTTTTTTATTTTTTTTTTTTTACAGAAGATTTATTTTTTTATAAATAAAATCTAATTTATTTGCTAAATGTGGGAAAAATACTAATTTTATGTAAAAACCAAAATTTGTTAATTTTTTTAATCGGTTTTTTCTTCATAACTTTAATTTTTCAAATGACAACCCCCTTGGACGCTCTTAACTTTTTGGTGCGCTATTGTAAGGGCTACAAAATGGCGTACTTTTGTTTTCTTTTACTTCCGTTTTCGTCGGAAATTAAGACAATTAAGTTTTATTAATAGATAAAAAATTAATTAAATGTTTTTTTTTAGATGTAAAATTGTTTTCTGAATTCAAAAATGCAAAAATATACAGGGGGTGTCATTATACAAAATTAAATTGCCTTATATTAGTTTCTCGCGAAACCAGAAGTACAAACAAAAATTATAAGTACGCCATTTTGTAGCCCTTGTTAAGAAAATAAGCTACAAAAAAATTGCTTTGATCGGATTGAAAACAATCCCATTTTGGGGGGTGTCCATGGACTGAAACTCACCCGGTATGTCCCATCCTTCCAGATCGGTCTATTTGTGATACCTTTTATACTTAAGTATATAAAAAGTCATTGAACTGTTTTACCGAAAAAACTACATACAAATCCGAATCGCTTAAAATCTTTCATTTCGGTTCGCTGCGTGACGTAAATATCGCACCCTTGAATTGGGCGGAATGTTTTAAAGTTAATTTTTCCTTTTATATTGGTTATAATTTTTAACCACAATTTGATATTTTTTTAGTTAAAATCACTTTTCTGACCGTTTTTTTTTTTAAGCGAAAATCGACTTTTATAGCCATTATCAATTAAAATTTAATTACTAAGGCCTAGTATCTTAGGATCTTAGTCCTTAGTATCTCCCATATCGTCCTTATAAGGACATTCCGGAGCGTGACGCAATTATCACAAATTATCAAATTTAAACTTAAAAAATTGCAATGGCAATACAACCATTTACAGTCGGCAGCAAAATGCGTTCAGGACCATGCGTTTACGCACTTGTTAGAATGGGTAATCTTTCCAAATCAAAAATATTAAAATATCCATTTAGGGCGTTCAAAGAAAAGAGCAAAACTGAACGCTATGATCAGTTTCGATTGACAGATGGTGCTGAATCAACGTGTTGAGATAATTAGTTTTGATTGATTTTATAAATTGGTGCGATTTTACTTTTTGTGAATATTTCTAACCTCAGTATACCTAATATTCTATACTGTATACAGTATAGTACTCAGTCGGACTGGGCAACCCGAGCCTAGTGACCTTTGTAACCTGTTAGGGTCCCACAAGTTAATATTAATAAGTAAAATAAATTTGCGGATTGAAATCTTTTTTCTCTCCCAAAAATTTTGACTAAAAAAAAAGCTCATCACCCCAAAAATATTTTTTACTTCGGTATACCAGAAATTTTTATGAAAAAAAAAAACTCATCACTCCCTGGCGAAAAATTTATTGACTGAAAAGGCGACTAAAGAGGTCCTTGCCTCCAGTGATGGGCCCCAGAGTTAGAAGGACCCCTAAAGGTGGAGGGCCCCATGAGATTTTTCAGAAAATTACAACTTTTGTATTTTAGGATCAATTAAAGACTTTTTAAATAGTTTTTATTAGTTTTTATTTCAAAATACTTTATTCTTCGTGAAATAATAAAATATACACATTATACGCCATCTGTTAACGAGTTGAAACTTCAGTGACATAACCTCACTCTTCTAATGTGTCAAATTTATGAAGTTGTTTATGATGCCTAGCCGCAAAAAAAGCAACGTATCAAATCTTTTTATAGACACACAAACTAACGGAAAAGTTCCGAAAGTAAAATGCATGTTTTGTAAAATAATTAAATAAAAAAGTTAATAATTGTATAAAAAATATGTAGTTTATAAACTTAAAATTTAATAATTAAAATTAAGTAAAGTTGTTACAACTCAGTTGTAAAAAACCGTTTTAAATTACAACTAAGGAGTTGTAAAAAATCTCTTTTAAAACAAAAAATTCGATTTAAAAACTTAAATTATATTTAAAACAAAAAATGTGTTTTTTAATAAAAATCCAATTTGTTTTTTTGACAACTGTGTCCAGTCCGACGCTGATAGTATTCTAAACAGTATAGTATGTTAACATTAATTAATTAGTACTATACTGTAGTACAGAATTACTGTACACAGTATCCCAGGTAGCAAAATAACATGAAATTCACGTGAAAGCCACGTTAATATGTGACATGTGATGTTAAGATTGTAGTCTCATGGTGGGGATGTCCTAAGTCCGCCCCTAATAACATCACACAATGACATCCCGAAAATAACGTGTTTGTGACATCATAAATCCACATTCCTGTTATATCTAATATCTTATGGATACCGTTACTGGTATTTAAATATTTAAATAATATTTTAGGATATTAGCTTTTTCTAAATTAAAACCATTAAAAACGCTATAACCCTATAAAAAAATCGGATTTAAAATCAATCAGTAATTGAAACAATCACAGATTGAAACAGATAGATTCTAAATACGAAATTGCAGATTAAGCGGAGAATATATCCTTTAATCCGTGTCCGTGGTCTTGAGAAGCCCGGCAGAGCCCCCTATCCATTGGAAATCGTATAATGTGTATACAATTTCCTTATAACAATTTGCTCTATCAACATCATCTTATATCGATTTTTTTGCTTCGAACGTCGGTGAGAAGCAAAATAACATGACATTCACGTGAAAGCCACGTTAATATGTGACATGCATATATTCACAGCGTTGCTAAATATTTGTCATTAAATAACATGTTTGTCACGTCACACGTGTTACGTTGCAAATGTGATGTTAAATACATGTTATTTTTCAATATTATGTGATGTTATGATTTAGTTTAAAAATACACCCAAAAGAGATTTTAATTTCTTGTAATATAACATCCCTTGCTACCTGGGATACTACCCCCCAAGTTTGGAAATTCGCAGTACAGCTGAGAAAATTGGAGAGACAGGACCTTTTTCTTTTTTTTTATTTTTAGTCATCCAAATTTATCATGAGTTGGGAAATTGTTTAATATTTAGTTGGGAAATTTTTTACATTTAGTTGGGAACTTTTTTTTTGAGTTGTGCTCGCGTCATCCCTTCATGCACCCGGGGAATGAGATAAGGCATTCTTTTCAGGTGATAACTGGAAAAAATCGGACAGTACTCATCCATGCACGTGAAATTTGCACGTCCGTTCCTATTGACGCGCAACTTTTTAGCACTATTGTACATTTTACGTGTGGCACATCTAGAAACCTGTGTCTTGATCGGTGGCGCCTTCAAAATGCGATCTCGCGAAGTAAAACACTGTTGCCGATATTATATATTAAAAATTCAAAGTCCGAACACCACTTTTTCAAAAATTATTTTTTATCAAATTGATGTATGATTTTTCTTTTTATTTAAAAACTAGACATCTAGAAATAACTGAAACCGCTTTACTTTATTTATATACGAAAAATCCATTGATTTTTGCATTTAACTAGGTTTTTATCGAAAATTAATCTGTCTTCAAAAACGCGTTTAGCTATTTGATTTTTTGTTCAATAATTATGTCACCGACTTAGGGGAAGGGGGTCTAGCTAAAAGGCCTAGTTTGCACCGTGAGGACTATTCTGGTCCTCGCACTAAATAAGTACCAATCACTTGTTTAAATTAAACTGTTTACACCCGAAAATGAAAGAACTATAATAAATTATTTTAAAATTGGCGCAAGTTTTGCTTGGTCCACATTGTGGACATTTTTGTTTTTTATTATTCATAGTGAACACACAGAAATCACAGCCATACTGAACACAAAGTAAACATAACCTATAAATAGTCTCTTGTGGACTCGACAATTATGCAAATGTATGTCAAACGTCAACGTCAAAGCGTCGAACGACAAACTACGCATCCTTTTATGTAAAGTCTGAGATACAGAGACAAAATTGAAATTTGACAACGCCGCGTGGAAAACATACGGGTATCGTCCATTTTACTATCGAGGGGAAGACGGTTGTCAAGTGAAATCTTTGAGCAATGTGAGGTTCTCGTTGCTAATAATTTTCTTTTACGCACTCTAGTATTTTGATTAAAAATTATGTCAAATCGGTGTGTTAACAGTGTTTTACCACAAAATGGACCATACGTAGTGTTGTTATTGTTGTTTAAATAAACTTTTTACAACAACTTGTTGTGTTATATGTTCGAAAAGACCATTTTGTGATGGTGTTTACTATGGTGTCCGGATAAGACAGATATTTAAATGAAAAAGCCCCCTCGGTAAATATTATTATTATTATTTTAAATGTCCAATACATATTTTACTACGTAAAACGTCATCTAAAAGTATAAAGTTTCAAGGGTGTCTAGATTTGCAGATTAAAGATGGACAAATTTTCACAAAGTAGGCTGTCACTAATTGAATTTTTCTATTGACAGATTTACTCTAAAATATAAGATTAATCTAGAGTGTTTAGTTTTTATTTTGCTCTAAAAATTTTACCATCTATGTAAATAAATTGCTTAAAGTTTGTTTTTGTCAGAATTCAACATTTATCAAGATAACTTTTGTCCACTGTATTGACATATTTGGTATGGAATCTTTTCCAACTTCACCTGTATACAGGGTGTTTACCTTGATAAAAATAGCTGCACTTTACGTCCTTAAAAAATTGTGGTTCAGTTTGGTCCTTTGGTGTTTTAATAAAATTATTTGACAGATGTCATAGAGAAATATTTTTTTTTGCACCTTTAAATTTTTTTTTGACTTTTTACCTAGTAACGTGTCTTAAAATTAAAATTCAAATGTTATTAATGAAAATTATAAAATTAATTGGAAAAATTAATGGAATTTGTAGCCAACTGCCAACAAAACGGAACTTTTCGCTTAAGGCCTACAGGGTATCTAGAATACGTACCCATTTTGCACTGCTGTATATCTATAAATATAAAACATAACATAACCTAACTCTTTGGTTTAGGTCGGTTTTTTTGTCTGTTTGGCGTTTATGATGCTAAGGGGGGGGGGGCGTAGCCCCCCCATTTAAACCGGAAGAATACAGTTCGAACGAAAAATATACCTTTACAGCTTTAGATACACTAGTCCCAGACCTAGATCCACAGGCTCGCATAATAACATAGTACATAACAATTCGATGCCGTGATTGGTTTGATGTGCCGCCATGTATCTTGTAATCCAATCACGGCATCGCATTCTTATGTTTTATGTTCTTATGCAAGCTTCTGGATATGCCTTAAGGCCTATCTACAGTGTCAACGTAAACGTAAAAAATCTAACCGTTATGATTTAACCAACCAGCGCATACTACGTTCTTACGTTTACGTCGTCATTGCAGATAGGTTTTCCTTTAAAGACGTTAACTTTCTTAGGTACAAAAATGTTTAAGTACCTACTCATATACCTTTTTCAAATTTAGTTTTGTATACCTATTATAGGTATACATAATTTGTATAAATCATTTTGTCCTATATTTCACCAAACCAAACCAAAAAAAAAAATCTAAGAACTTTAGCCTGAAATCTTTGGGTAAAAAACCTATGGTCCAAATTTCATCTGTTCAGCTTAAGGTGTTCTCAAGTTATCGTTTAAAAATCCAAACATGCAGATTTGATTTTTTGCTTAACTACGCAATATTTATTGAAAGTTTGAAATGTTCAACGTAAGTATGGTAACCTGGGGCAAAACGGCCAGCTTATATGCGTATACGCATAATTATGCTTTAAATCACCGTAAAATAAATAGTATAAACATAAGAAAACAATTACATTTACCAAGTAAACGTTAAGTTTTAGAAAAGTATAAAATCTCGGTTTAAACTAAATTAATTAACAGAACGGTGCATCAGCAATGGATTAACTTCAAATTTGTATTAAATTGACGATCGACCAATCTGAATGCAGCATTTTTAACTTAATCTCTGTTTAGTCGAGATAATCCCAGTTTTAAAGTTGGTCCAAGTGGCCCTAAATGTGAAATTTATTTGGTTTTGTTGGTCCAAGTTGGCATAAATCGTCAATCAACAACATAACCTAAATTGGACTAATTTTGGGTTTCCACTTGCTAAAAACAGAACGGATTGCACTTCTCAAACAGAAACCGCTTACTTTTTGAGCTTGAGGTGGTCTCAAGGGGCTGACATAAGGCAAGTTTCATACAATGCAAGAAACAATCGGCAAGTACCGAAAATACCTTCAACATTTATCGGTATTCTGTGATTGTCAATATTTAGAGAATAAAAACAACACTTCTTTTCTAGGTATACCTAGAAAAGTTACTGCTATGTAGGTATATATTTAAGTGTACGGTTTATTTTTTTTGCCTAAGGTTGGCAATGTCGGTATTTATAAATCTTCGGTTTACACGGCGCGCCGTGATAACGTGTCACGGAATTTTATCACATCTAAATCCCGATTATTAGCTCTAACACCGTTGTTCAGGGGGATTGGATTTTTAACTCCCGTATTACATATTAATACTCGTAAATAAGGCAGAAAAGTTCGTTTACACGGGAGTTAAATACCGTACGATACCATATTAATAAATACGATATTAATATCTAGGGTAGTTAGGTCCCGTGTAAAAATAGTCACTGTTAAAAAGCCAGATCTAATTAGGTAGGCAAAATATTTGTAAAAAAGGATTTTTACAACAATTAAAAGGGTGATTTTTTAAGTATTATGGGTCATAAATTATGGCGAGTGTTGTGAAGCACGTGCCCTTTCAACAGACCACTTAAATATGCTTAAAATGAATAAAACCTTTACAAATTCACGCCTTCACATATAAGTGTTTTGGCGCGCCTTAATTAAATGGGGTAGTTATTTATAGTAGACAAAAATATATTATAAAAACACAAACGTTTAATTCATAAAAAGTTTTCATGTAATGAAAATATCCATAATCATCGTATCACACAATTTAATGTCATTTCAATTGTTTTTATTTTATCTTCCTACTTATTTGGCGATAGTGCGTTCCAAAAGTCAAGTAATCCGTCTATTGACGTTGACACTGTCAATTTCAACCAATGACGTAAGAGAATTGGGTGAAACACAAAGCATTTTCTTTTTTTTGCTTGCAACGTAACTTTAGTATGTTTTATTCCTGTCTAGCTCAGGTTAAATATAACGCCAGAGAGAGAAATAAAACATTTGCTGCGTTCAATGGAAACAGCAAAACTCATCGAAAGCTGTCAAATCACTACTGGACGCTATGATCAGTTTCGATTGACAGATTTCACTGAATCATTTCTCATCAACGTTTTGAGATGAGTAGTTTTGATTGATTTTTTAAAAGCGCGGGATTGTACTTTTTGTGGGTCTTTCTAACCTCAAATGGCAATTGTGACAAGTGACAGATTTAAGTCGTTCAGCAGTTTGCTGGCAAAACTTATCATTTGATGACTTTTGATTAGTTTCGCTGTTACCATTGAACGCAGCCATTATATTGTTACTTTGTAAGCAAAAAGAAAAATGCTTAAGTTGCATAAAAACTGGAAAAGTGAGGTTAACAAATTATTAATTAATTTCAGAACTAAAGTAAATGTTTTCTTCACATTTATGTTTAATACTTGAGGTAAACTAGAATCTAGTTACTATGGTCTGTTTCATCAAGCAAGATAGTAAATTAAAAATCGCACAGTGAATATCTTCAAAACAGATTCGAATATTGTGTGAATATACTGCGTAGTTTATTTTATAAAACATAACTATATTCTATACACAAACATATTCTATTCAAACCTGTTGTAAAAATATTTACTGTGCGATTTTTAATTTACTATCTTGCTTGAAAGAACAGACCATATATGCTATTGTTAATTACTTTTAGATATAAGTTACGAGACCTCTGACGAAAGCCATAAGTTAGTTCATATTATACACAGTGATATTGAAAATCTTCTTTTGGGTAAATTCACGGTAACTCACATAACAGCCGCAAAATTTCACTTTCTTTTAAATATTTTATTTTTTAACAAACAATCAATAATAATGTAATAAAATATTTTTATCCACGGCCGTGATTAATAGGCCTATTAATCACGGGTCTGTAAAAATAAACCGTGTAAACTTCAAAACAGCCGTTGAAAAAGTATAGTATTCTACTTGTGAATAATATACTTTTTTTCGGCTGTAAGTTATTATGGATTTACCCTATTAGTGTGGGCTACAAACAAATGCAAAACCTGTCTAGTCCTTTGTGTCGCATTTGTAAAGTAATTATTTCTAATTACATATTTTAAATTTAATCGATTTCCTATTAATAGTCTTTTTGTGCTATTCATGTAAAAATTTTTGTTAGCTTATTTTTGCGTTTTATGACGTTTTATGTCGATATAAATCAATTTAGGGCAAAAAAAAACAAAAATTGTCGGTCGATCGCAGGGTCGGATTTATTTTATTTTAAGGGGGGAGCATTCATAAGGAAAAAAATTGCGCATTCACCAAAAATATAATTTTGAAGGTATTTCTATGCTAATATATCTTGCTGGGCCTCCATGCCCCCCCTAAATCCGCCTCTAGTCGATCGGTCGGTCTGTCCGGGAAATCTTGTAAACACAATAACTTAAGTACGCTTTAAGCTAGAAACTTGAAATTTGACATACAGGTATCTTACCAAAACTTCTCGCTCCGGATTGTTTTTGGGGAACATTGGGGTGCGGCAAGTGGGCAAATGGGGAAAAATATATTTTTTTTCACAAAAAATAGAATATTGTTATATAGGGCATTTTATGGTTGCTGAAATTGAATCTGATAATAACATTTTTCTAACTCCACCGGTGAGGGGGTAAATATTTTTAAATACTTTAATTATTTTCGTAAAAATTGGTATATAGGGGTTTTTAGGGTCTACGAATCTGAATATGACAATAAAATTTTTCTAATTTCACCCCTGAGGGGTGGGGGGTGCTTTTCGTAAAAATTGGTATATTTGGGTTTTTGAGGTTGCTGAAAGTGAATGTGATAATAAAAAATTTCTCTCCACACCCTGAGGGGAGGGGTTAGTTTTCTTGAAAGGTTATATATTGAGGTTTTTGAGGGTGTTAAAACTGAATCTTAAATAAATTTTTTTCTAAATCAACCCCCTGAGGGGCCGGGGGTAGTTTTCGTTGAAATTGGTTTTAAGGTTACTGAAAGTGAATATGATAATAAACAATCCATTTCACGCGCGGAGATGAAAAACGGGAAAGCTCATTTACTGGGCAGTGTATTATCATAATTGTGTTTTATTATTCTTATTATTATTAATATTATTATTATTAGATATTATTATTATCAGATATTATTATTATTCTATTCACAACTTAAGTTCTAGAATACTATTATACGGTAGTTTCGAATATACGGTCAGGCCCATAACTGGGTGGGTGCTAGGGGGTGATCAGCACCCCCTGGCATGATTTTAAACACTCCCTGGCGAAATAAGCTCTAAGCACCCCCACAGGGAGTGCTCAAGTACAATGGAGCTCTATACAACTAGAATTATGAAACAAAAGACGTCTACCCTATCTCTATCTCATTTGTGCTACACTTTCCAATCAACCAAATAAATACTGTATTTGTTTTTCATACAACAAATACAGTATTTACTTGGTTGGCCGGAAAGTGTAGCACTGAGCGGCACGAACGAACATAGCGAATGTGAATCTGTAGAATAAGATAATTCTACTAAAATTTAGATGGCACCAGTAATTTCTTTAATAAACATAATATAGTTACACTTTTCGCCCGGCCAAGTAAATATTGTATTTGTTCAACCAAGAACAAATACAGAATTTGTTTGGTTGGGTGGAAAAGGGGGAGTGTATGTATGTCTTCTATCCTTTTTGGGTAGAACTTTTGTCCCTGTCTAATCTAACGGGAGAAATCGCCATTGGTAAAATTGAGTAGCAGATCTAAATCGATCGAATGAAAAGTTTGGACGGATTGGAATTGTGTAAGCGAGAAAACGTCAAAACTGTTCAAACCATTTAATCCAGTGGCAAAAGTTTGACCGACAAAACGCAACAAGTATGAAATGCAAACATTACATATCTTAACGGCTTGTCTTTTTAGCTTGGTCTCATTTCAATAGTCATAGTCTAAATGCAAATTAGCACTAATTGTTTTTGTAACCAGACGGGGTCTCACAGGCCACTAGACAGAAGCCATTCAATAACATTTTAACAAGCCTTGAAGATATATAATGCTTCGCATTCTATAGTGTACTCGAGGGGCTGACCGCGTCTGAAATTTGTACAAAAGAGTTCCTTTTTTGCAAAGAGTTCCTCGGAGTTCCTTGGGAGTTCCTCCTGTGTTTCTTAAGAGTTCCTCTCTGGAAGGGGTAATTTTTGGCAAATAAGCCGTAGAAATTACCGCTATGCAAGCACTACTGCCAATAATGCACCTTCAAAAAAAAAGCTTTGTCCCTGACCGTTACTACCAAACTTGGCGCCCCAAATTTACCTTCAAGAAAAAAAGCTTCTATAGTATACTCGAGGGGCTGACCGCGTCTGAAATTTGTACAAAAGAGTTCCTTTTTTGCAAAGAGTTCCTCGGAGTTCCTTGGGAGTTCCTCCTGTGTTCCTTAAGAGTTCCTCTCTGGAAGGGGTAAGTTTTGGCAAATAAGCCGTAGAAATTACCGCTATGCAAGCACTACTGCCAATAATGCACCCTCAAAAAAAAAAGCTTTGTCCCTGACGGTTTCTGCCAAACTTGGCGCCCCTACAAAACAAAAATTGGCGCCCAAAGGTAGGATGTTTTGATAAGGTGTTTGTAACGGCTCATCTAGTTTGAAAATAAAAACGTTAATCCCCATGGGTAATAAATGATAATTGTTTCTGACCGCGTCTGAAATTTGTACAAATGAGTTCCTTTTTGCAAAGAGTTCCTCGGAGTTCCTCCAGAGTTCCTCAGAGTTCCTCCAGAGTTCTTCAGAATTCCTCGGAGTTCCTCCTAAGTTCCTTTGGCTTGTACAAAAAAATTCCTCGCGGTCAGCCCCTCGAGTATACTCCTCGCATTTGCATTTTTTTTTTCTGGTAAAGTTAAACCTCTTTGAATTATTATTATTATTATTATTATAGGCTAATTTGTTTAAACGTGATAGTGATTCATGCTTAAAGCAACCTCCCGCCTTACGCTTCCTTACCCACAACGCCTATACTTGGTTTCCCCTTTCACGTTCCGTTCCCCGCGCGGTCCATACTTTCAATATGAGTCACTATCACGTATAAACAGATCATACTTTAGGTATTATAAAATAAAAATAAAAAACATTTATCCAATACATACAGGCTTGGCTTGGCTGACGCCTCGCAGGTTAATTTTCTCATGGGCAATATCTTACTTTACTTTTTATATTTTTATATTTTTATGTTACGTTAATCGGAATTTTCTTTCAGCTTTTGTCGATTTTTTTTAAGTTCAACCCCCATAACTTTTTTGTTTTTGGTGGCATTACTTTTAGAAACAATGGGGATTTTTCCCTTATAGAACTTGATTTTTCCTGAAGATTTCGAGTGGATTGGATTATTCGTTCTTGAGTTATCGTAACAGACGACAAATATATAAAAAAAAGTTTTTTTTTTTCAGGAAAAAAATTTTAATCCAATTTTTTTTTGTCCAGGACAATTTTTGAAAATTTTGGAAAATTTGAAACTACCGTATAATACCAGGCCTCCAACTTGTCATAAAATCATAAAATTTCATTAAATGACCCAATTTGTCCTGAAATCGTCATAAAATAAAATTACTGTCATAAAAGTCATAAAATTTCATAAAAATACTCATACTTCCAAGGTCGCTGAAACCGTTTCTGGTCCAAAACCACCACCCCTCGGGGTGGGGAATCCGGTCCCCCTTGTTATGAGTCCAGGGGGGCCATGGCCCCTGGCCCTCCCGGAGTCGGCGCCTATGTCCGTGTGTACGATTACTCGCTCCGAAAAAAAGCGTATCACTTTCTCCACATTTCATAAATCAAATGAACTTAATTGTTAGGTGTACCGTTTTAATTAGAACAGTGTTTAGAGATTGTATAAACAAAACTAAATACGTGTGAAACAATTCACAAAACATTATAATTTGGCGGAAATTTACATAAAATGTTAGTTAAAGGCATATCCACAATCTCGCATAACAAAATAGTACATAAGAATGGGGTACCGCGATTGGCTTACAAGATACATGGCGGCACTTCAAGCCAATCACGGCATCGTATTCTTATGTACTATATTGTTATGCGAGCCTGTGGATATGCCCTAAAATGAATGATCCAACAAATTTGGTTTTATTTTTATTTAAAAAAAAAATTAAAAGTTTATTTTGGTCTCGATTTTGGCCATCAAGAAGCTGATAATCGCAGTTGCCAGTTCGAGCCTGGAAAGAAAGACAGGCCTGGTAAACCGCCCTGAAATTTATTGTACAGATCCGAAGAATTCATATACTTCGAATTCTTCAGAATATAAAAGCGGCGGCCAAACTTAAAAGTTCACAGAAATTTTACGAGATGACACTCACTGTAATTCTACATATGACTGAAACTCTCCGCATTAAGGGTTTATATGCCTTATGGCTCGGGAAAATTAGGGGTTTTTATTGATTTTTTTTCATGTATGTAATCACAACTTTATTCGAACGACCTACAAAATATCAAATAGTATATATTTTTTAATGTATTTGTGAAAAACTTTTCATTGGAAAATTCGGAAAATTGTGGAAACCATGGTCCTTACCCCGAAACGCCTTTTTTTGCGGTGGCCAAGATTTCTCTAAAACCAATTTACCGATCAATCTGAAATTTTTAGGTGTTGTTCCTAATTACAATAGCTAGTTCGTGAACGAAGGGAATTTTATTTGAACGAAAATTTCTACTTTTCCGGCCGGAAAACTCAATTTTCACAACATCGAAAATCGTTTTTTTTTTTTTTTTTTGGGAAAATCATCGCCAATTTCATTTTTTTTTGCAAAACCCTTCGTTCACGAACTGGCTATTAATACAATTGTAATTAGGAACAGCACCTAAAAGTTTTAGATTGGTATTTAAATTGGTTTTAGAGAAGTCGTGGTCACCGCATACGACAGAAAAAAAGGCGTTTCGGTTCAAGGGCCATGGTTTCCACCATTTTCCGAATTTTACAATAAAAAATTTTTTACAAACACCGAGACAAACACATCAAAACATATACTATTTATATAAAACATTTTACTATTCCTTAAAACGACTTTTGTTTGATTAACGCAGTCGTCCCTCCGAAGTGACTGATCGATTTCGTGCTTTTTAGCACTCTTCAGAGCCACATATCGGTAGTAGGGACAACTACGAAAATCAAATCCTTTCCATATATCTCGATATAGAGTTTAAAAATCGTTGTAAGGAAAAGCAAAAACAGCTAGCGACATCTACTGCTAAAAGCAGAGACTGGATAAACCTATCGACAGTCCAAAAAAGGAAGCAGTTATTGGTTTCAAGAACCTATTGCACGCTGTCGATAGGGGGCAGATTAATCAATGCCACGGTGGACATTGCCGCCAATTGAATCCTAAACGCTAGGAGGTCACCTTTTACAGTGGTATCTGAATTAATAAACTAAATTAAATTGTTTGATATTTACAAATTTAAAAAATCTATATAAAACATTTTACTATTCCTTAAAACGACTTTTGTTTGATTAACGCAGTCGTCCCTCCGAAGTGACTGATCGATTTCGTGCTTTTTAGCACTCTTCAGAGCCACATATCGGTAGTAGGGACATCCAGGTTTATCCAGTCTCTGCTTTTAGCAGTAGATGTCGCTAGCTGTTTTTGCTTTTCCTTACAACGATTTTTAAACTTTATATAGAGATATATGGAAAGGATTTGATTTTCGTAGTTGTCCCTACTACCGATATGTGGCTCTGAAGAGTGCTAAAAAGCACGAAATCGATCAGTCACTTCGGAGGGACGACTGCGTTAATCAAACAAAAGTCGTTTTAAGGAATAGTAAAATGTTTTATATAGATTTTTTAAATTTGTAAATATCAAACAATTTAATTTAGTTTATATACTATTTAATATTTTGTAGGTCGTTTCAGTAAAGTTGTGATTACATACCTGAAAAAAATCAATAAAAACCCTTAATTTTCCCGAACCAGTAGGTAATATAAGGGGTCGTCCATAAAAAACGTCACGCAAATTGACCAAAATTCATACACTTCATACCCCTTATCTCGCGTTATTAAAGGATGTACATACGATTATTTTTAATACCGCTGATTTCGAATAAAATAACCAAAAAATAAAAAAAAAATCCGCGTCATAAGGGTGGTCAAAAATTTTCCCTTCTCAACCTCCGCCATTTTGAATTTTTAAGTTTTTATTATTGGTCTACATTAAAATAATCAAACTAAGCCATTTGCCACATTTTTAGAAAGATCAAAGAAAAAATAAAATTTTGGTAATGCATCGTCTTCCCCTTAAATGCGTTACGTTTTTCAAGTATGGCCCCATATGAATAATCTGCGCCTGGCATAAATACCATATCCGCGATCACTTCAAATAACACATGTGTTGCATGTTTCAAGGCATGATGTCCATTTGATTGTAAAAAAAATCATAATGCCTTTTCATAAGTTACTCCGAGTTTTAAAAACGAAAGCCTTTCGTTCGGCGAAATAATAGCTTTTGAGGTCCATAAAACCATGGTATGTATATCCTATTCTAGTCTTGAAAATAAGGTCAAAAACACCCTTACACGGGGTACCTAGTATATATATTTTTATATATTTTTTGAAGTAAAACAAACAAATCTAATATTAGGTAGTTCCTTGTTTTTGAATCCAAAATACACCCATTTCCAGATGCTTGTCACAGATATGTTTCGTACCTAATATATACCTGTAGATTATAATCTTTTAACCATGGTTGTGCATAATATAAGTAGTTTATGACATATTAGTGCTAATCTATTTTTTCTTTATTTTTCTGTATTAGATACCTAAACTACCTGACAGGCTTTCATTTGTTTTTACTTTCGAGCAATCCAAATATATGCAAATGCTGTTTTTCTGACCAACATTGCTTTTTGAAGATTTTCTAGATTCAACTGTTTTTTAGATGTTCGCGATCAAAAAGCAAAGGATTATTGGGGAAAAAACTAGATGGATTTAATAAATAATCCAGACCTAAAAACTTACTGATAGTACACTTTAGCGAGAAAGAAAGTGCGGTGGGAACCTATTATTTTTAATTTACTGTGTTGTGGGCCACAACTTTTGGATATTTGGTGTAATTTCTTTCCCTCATTTCTAAATAAAAGAGTAACGGAAAACAAATGAAAGTTAGAAGAAAATAGATCAAGAATAAATTAGGAATACTTAATTTATATGCTTACATTATATTATAATAGTTATGTATTACCAATATTAGTTATAGTTATTGACAATAACTTATTGTAACCGGTAAATTAAACGTAACGTAACGCGCCACTGACCATATTATAATTATATTATAATAATTTTGCTAAAATTACGTCATTTTAGTACCCATTATGGTGTTTATGACATTAAATAATACCCTCGATAATCTATTGTAGTTTTTATTAAATCTTTATTAAATTTTAATAAATGTTAAGCTATAAGAAAATTGACCAAGGTTGCACGATGGTTTAACTTTAAACTTGGATTAGATTGACAGTCGAACAATCAGAACGCAGAATTCTTAACTTAAAGTGAGTTTAAAGGTTGAGATAATCTCAGTTTAAAAGTCGGTACAAGTAACATAATGAAATCTGAACTGTCTTAAATTATGGTAATATTTTTTTTAATTCCATAAAATGTTGTTCCCTGAATATGCTATATACAAAACAAGAAATATTATTGTTAATTCTATAAATATATACATATTATGTAAGTATAATAATATAATATACATATTATGTAAGTTCTGAGAAAAGATCTGACAAAACAGCACTTGTTAACTTCACCAGGAAAACAAAACAGGCCTTGTCACACAACCCCCATTTTCATATAAAAATTTACCCCCTTACTTAAAAAAAATATATTGGTGATGTTATTTGCGTGTTCCAAATTCCAAGTCGATATATTAAGTCGTTCAGTAGTTGAGGGGGGGGGGGGGGGTACACGCACAATATAAAAAAATTTAGAAGATGCTTTTAATAAAGGTAAATGCGTGTTTTCCGTTAATATGACCTAAAATTTTGTATCCCATGATATTTTAATGTATTATGTCCTCAGATAGATCGATTTTTATTTTAAGTTGTCAAATACATGATATAATAATAATAAGTAACTCCATAATTAAAATCAATAACTTTCAATAATATTATCTTGTTTAAAAAACTGCCCCCGCCCCTCAGGAGGTGAAATTAGAAAAAAATTATTAAACCCCTATATACCAATTTTGACGAAAATATTGAAAATATTTTAAAATATTTACCACCTCACCCACATTGGGGTGGAGTTAGATTTTTTTTATTTATCATATTCAATTTCAGCAACCTCAAAAACCCCAATTGTCAAAATTTTGTGAAAAATTATTGTATTTACCCCATTTGCCCCCTTGTCCCACACCAATGTTTACCAAAAGCAATCCCGAGCGAGAACTTTTGGTAACATACCTGTATGCCAAATTTCAAGTATCTAGCTTAAAGCGTTGTTAAGTTATCCCGGACAGAACGATCAATCGACCGAATTTTTTTTTTGCTTGAAATTGATTTATATCGACATAAAACGTCATAAAACGCAAAAATACGCTAAAACAATTTTTTTTTAAATTTTTGCACGAATACAAGGGTTTCCCGAAATTTTGAAAATTTTCAAAATGGGAAAGCAATAATATAATGGACCATTAATGGTTTAATTTTTGCACCAAGTCGAGTTCGCGTCAAGTAGATTTTTCCTACGTGGTGGATGTTTCGTTACTTATGTAAGATCTGATATTTTAAATCCAGTTTCAACAACGCGTTGTAGAACGCGTGACTGTTTAACGATTTTGTTCATTCTCTAGTCACGAATTCTTGATTAGGCTTATTTTAACGCGTTAACTGCCACAAACTAAAAAAAAAAATCAGAAAAAAAAATTGATAATTAAGAAAAGTATAGTTTTGTGTCACTCAAATCAGAATCGTCCAGAAAATACGTTCTCTTTGACCTTGGTATACAAAAACACTTCTCGATTAGTCTTATTTTAACTCGTTAGCTGCCACGAATACAAAAAAAAAACATTAATAATATTTAGGTAGAATACTTATTTTCTCTAGAGTGCCTTAGGGGCTGTCCATATATTACGTAACGCGCCTAGGGGGGGAGGGGGTCAGAGTAATTGTTACAGTTTGTGACAAGGGGGAGGGGGGGGTCTAGGTAAACGTTACGTAACGGAATTTAATAAATTTAATGTTTATTTCCTAAGCTTGGCAGATTTATTTTTATTTCAACATAAATTACTATTTAGTGGCCCATAATTCCCCTTTTCACACAAAAATTGACGAAACTATGCATATTTAAATAATATTATAATCAGTAAAAAAACTGTTGACATTGATATTAAAAAAAAAAATCTTACGGCCCTGTTCTTGCGTGATCTTGCCGATGAACCATCGGCGATGATACATTTTCGCGCGGAATGTGTACTCACAGAACACCAATGTGTGTATTATTTTGTGTACCTGTGCATAAACAATATACGTGTTATATGTGACACTGTGTAAAAAGAGGTACCTAGTATTTTTTCTGTGTGTTATTAATTATGAATATTTTTTTAAAGTTTGAGTGGTTTTTTCGTTTAAGTACATTAAGTGCTATATGTATTATTATAATAAATATGTATCATTTTTACACTGTCTTTTTACCGTCTTGCATTATGCGGAATTCTGTATCAAGATATGTTAGAAAAAAAAATATAAATTTTTATATTGTTACGCGTTACACAGGGGGGAGGGGGGGTTGGTAAATGTGACAGTTTGTTACGCAAGGGGGGGAGGGGGTCAATTTTTTTGAAAAATTCCGTTACGTAATATATGGAAAGCCCCTTAACGGTTTTTTTTGTAAGAAAATGTCACATTAAGGGACTCTAGGTTTGTCAAGAGACTTTAAAACCAGGCTTGTACAGCTTTTTTTATATTTTTATAGTCATATCTTTAGTATTGATATTAAATTTTCATGAACATATAGCGAAAAAATCTCATTTTTTGAATTTAGAAGCCTATAAAAAAACAAACGAATAAAGATAATTTAAATCCGCTTTTTTGGCTTAGGGCCCCATTAATAGAGAACCAATCCACCGCAAAAAAAAACTACTTAGACCTTAATTACTTTTTTTACTACAACGTTGTAACTATAGGCAAAAAAAAACAGTGTGCGCTATATCTCAAAACGAGCTGATCGAGAAAAACGGGAAAAGGTTCCGAAATCAGCGCATCAAATATAGCCAAAATTAACTAAAATGTCCCCGGAAAATAAAAACAAATCTTGGGTTTAGACCAAAAATAGTTTACTGTTTTTTTGTATAACGCAGAAAACATCCAAAAAACAATTCCAACAATTCCAATTCTAACAACGCCAACTTTTTATTAAAAATATTCGCGATCGGGGTGTCTGCATCTCGCTATCGTTAAATAGGAAGGATTTTGTTGCTAAAAGCAGGTCAAGGAGATAGCTGCTATTTTACCACTATGCTAATTATTGTTATTATACCCTTCACAGCGCGTAAGCGCTAGAAGAGTATGATGCGGTTTTTTCGAATTTTCCAAAATCGCCCAAAAACGTCGTAGACCAAAAGTTATTGGATAAAAATGTGTTCCGTGAAAAAATAAGAAACTTGGAAGATATCCGTCTGTCCGAACGACTCAAAATTTTAACGAAAAATCAAGTTTTATGAGAGCAGGATCCCTTGGCAATGTCATCTATGACCAGTACCCGGCGTATTTAAAGTTATAGTCCAGTTTTCAGGTCAATAAAATAGGCTTTACCCGAAAATAATTCAGTTAGTTTTGAATTTAAACTCGATTTGAAACTTTTAACGTATTTTTCACAAAAAACGGGTTTTTCAAAAAGTCTCAAGAACGATGCATTTTTTGGATTTTTGGTGCTATAAAAAATACATGGAACAAAAATGTTGTAAATTTGGTCCTCATTATTTTCATATAAAACGTTTTTTGTCGTAGGATGCACCGATCTTGAGATATTTTGAAAAATCCGTTTTTTGTGAAAAATACGTTAAAAGTTTCAAATCGAGTTCAACATCACAAAATTGGTTTTTATTTCCGGCCTTAAGCCATATCCAATAAACCGAAAATCAAAACTCCCTGAATTATTTCCAGGTAAAGCCTCTTTTATTGCCCTGAAGACTGGACTATAATTGTAAATACGCCGGGTACTGTCACAGAGGACGAACTAATAAGTTTAAGAGGGGGGGGGGCAATATTAGGAACATGGCAATAATTGGCTTACCCACCTTATATGGGAAAATGTAACATTAGCGAAGCTCATTAATAATTTTCCTAAAAATAGAAGAACGCTTGAAAAGTTTTTTGCTTTTAAATAAAATATATAACCTACCTATTGCAGGTTTTAAATTAAATATACTTATTTTGAATTAAACAGGAAAACCATAAACTTGAAAACATTTACCCGTTTCAAGGTTGACAAAATTTTTATTATAATTTATAAATTGTTTTATTTTAACTAATTTGCATTAAATATATTGTCGATAAAATGGAATAATGAATGTTTAAAATATAATGGATTTTTTACTGATTGATCAGAGGGGCAGTTGGGGAGGGTGTTATACTATTCACAGCGCCTGCGGTAGTTTAGAATTTTCAAAAAAAAATCTAAATTCGTCCCAGACAAAAAATTCTTGGATATAAATTTGTTTCATAAAAAAATAAGCATTTTTTCATGTCAAACTTTTGTTGTTTCTGTCTCTTCTATAATTTAATAGCTTTCACAGCTATGGTTATTTTAGTCAGCTGCACTGCCGTCTAAGCAAGAAGGTCGTATCTGATAATTTCAGTTTTCAACTTTTTGTTGTTAGCATTTTTGAACCTTACTTTAACTCTTATGCCTTGAAAAAAAGTCATACGGGTGTTTTATTTATGCCCACCCCAAAATTAAGATTAATCTTCATTTGATAAGAAACGAAACTTTGGTGATTTATATAATTTTACATCGGCTATAAAATGGCGGATTTAATTTTTTTGTTTCACTTCCGGTTTCGCTGAAAGTGGCATAAATATGTTTTTTTTTAATGGAACACCCTGTAATTTTTTACATTTTTGAATTCAGCCGATAATTCTATGTATGTTTTCGTATGTATATTTTATCAGTGTACCCACCCTAACAAACCTGCCTATTCAGCGCTCTATCTTTTATAACAGGATACCCATTGGGCTTTGGCTATTTTCCATATTGAGAATAATCTAAGTTTTTAGTTGAATGATAAGTATCTATAATATTAGTTTAATAAGCAGAGCCCGGGCAATTGCGAGCTATTAGTAGCTTTTATCATAGATACACTGGCGTTGCTTTTTTATAGAGGGGTGACAGCAGTCTTGCGGTGCACCGCGGTGTTCAACTGAAGCTCGCTTATCCCCGACGTATGCTAATAAGGTATAAACTACCTCTGTACAGAGCATAGGCAAAGAACATAGATGAGCTGCCATCTCAAGGTTATATACAAATTTACGAGTCCTCCATTTTGATCGGAAGTTACGTCAGAAATCAGCCGGGAAATTTAAATTAGTGGGTAAAATGTAAATAAATAAACGACATAACCTTACTTTTTAATTTAATTTAACAAAGTGTGTCACGTAGTTCTTGAACATACCCCAAAAGAAAAACTTAAGTAAAAATTACTACTTTGTGTGCATCACAATTCTCACAAAAAGAAAAACAATAAAAATTACCTACATTTTATCCTGTATCACAGACAGTTAATTGCTTTTATTAAGCATTCGGTATATAAAATTTTATTTGTTTCTTATGTTATATTAAAAAAAAACAAACTTACTTAAAAAATATGATACTGCTGTCTGCAGGTAGCAGTCGTTTTATGTTTCTACAACTTTTTATAAAACACGTCATTGCAAAGACCTTACTAGTTCTTTGAAAAAGCACTATAAAATATACAAAAAACACAGAAAGACTTTAAAAGTTCAAAAACGCTATTATATAGTCTAAAATAAAATAAAATGTTCACCCTTCTAGCACAAAACACCAAACGCGTAGAAAAAATAACAGAAAAACCTCGAAAACAAACTCAAAACATACATAAATTAGGTTATGTTAACCTGTTGCACGAATATGTTAGAGGTGTGTGCGAAGAATTATATTTTTATATTTAAATTACTTTTAAAAATAAATAAATATCTGTGTAGTATAACATATTGATTTAGTTTTTACATATATAACAAACTGTTGCAACAAAACAACGACAAAAAGAAACTTTTACTGACTACTGAAGTGAAATGAAAAGACACATCTCTAACAAAGAAAATATTCCTATCTAACGCAACACAGTGTTACCAACATAAAATATATATTTTTTTACTTTATGTTGGACAATTGGAATCAAAATGGAGGACGCATTAGTCGGGACGCAGAAGTATGCGCAGACAGTCAAAAATTAATCTATTTGTTTATTTTGTCTATGGTACAGAGGTACCCGAACGACTATAAACGAATAAACTAAACTAAATATCACTTCAGATACAAAAGGAAAGCGTCTTAAGAAAATATATTGCAGGCTGCAATTTGCAGGAACGTCACTGCGTTTGTTTATTTCGTCCTTCCAGCGCTCACTTCGCCTGCTTGTGTGAAAATGTGACGTACACACGAATTCGCGAAACGCGATGCGTCACAACTACATACGACACGACGATTCTCCTCCATATACATCTAGTATTCCGTGCTTTTAATTGAACGTCCGTTCTAGAAATAATTATGCGGTGTACGGGACGAAAATAATGCATTTCAAGCCTATTTTAGACTTGTAATTTGTGTATATTGAGTAAATATTAATATTATGCACGATAATATGCATATTGGACTAACTTATTAACATAGTAAGTCGAGTTTTAAACTTCTTACTAGTGACAGGTCAAAAATGTTGAATATGTATATATTGCGCAGTGGTGCCAAGTCTTTGGCTTCTGATTCAACCTGATGCGAAAATAATCTATTTAAAGCTTGTTTTTGTTGTTTTAATATTCAATATATTGAATAAAATATTAATATTTTAATCTTATTTTTGAATTTGTATTTTATGGATAAAAAAAAACGGATTATGTGTATTTAATTAACACAAGTTAAAATAGTGACAGGTCAAAAAGATTTAAGTACGTTTACAGTATATTTTGCAGTGGTGACAAGTCTTTGGGTTCCGATTTGAACCTTTATTTAATTCTGTGGCTTGGTTCTAGAAGGGCCAATGTCACTTTGTCAATAGTTTGAGTCAACTTTGATGCAATAGTTTGAAAACGCTGCTATTGACAAAGTGACATTGGCCCTTTTAGGACCAAGCCACAGAATTATATTATTATAGTTTTTATATGTGAAATCTTCTTAATAGAACAGTATATAGCAAAAATTTAAATTTAAAAAACTATATTTCTTCCAACGTTTTATTAAGAAGATTTCACATATAATTTATATATTAAGAACGAGAGAAAAATAAAAAACAGAAAAATTATAGTTTTTGTAAAACGATTAAAATTACATTGCTTATGTATATTAACATAGTTAATCGACTTTTAAACTTGCGACAGGTTATAACTTTTTAATATCTGCGCAGCGGTGCCAAATTTTTGACACTGCTAATTTATTTCAGAAATAAACAAGCCATGAATAGTTTCAACATCAATCATACCTACACCCGAAGTGCTTCCTTATTAAACAAACAAATATTTGAGGTTATGTAACTTTTTGCTAATTCAACGATGCTAAATTGCAAAAAAAAAACAATTAAAAATCTCCAAACCACACTAGGAAAAAGTTATAAAAAATTGCCCATCATTCGCTTCGGGATACTATAGTGATTTATTTATTTAGCTTAGGGAACGTTCAAGTATTACGTAAGGCAAATTGAACCAAAATTCATACACTTCATTCCCCGGTTCTCGGGTTATTCTAGATTATAGAGATTTCATATTTTGGTTACACCCCTAATAGGGGGTGTGTTAGAGGGGGTAGCCAAAATATGAAATCTCTACAGCCTTGAATAACGCGAGAACCGAGGTATGAAGTGTATGAATTTTGGTACGTTTTGCGTTACATAATACTTGTACGTTCCCTTATGGCATTAATGCCGGGATGACCTATCGAAGTTGGTATACCTACTATAGTTCCGGCGCCTGTTGCATTTTAGCCCTGGTTTAGGTAGTTAATAGCGATGTCTACTAACCCAGGAGAACCGACGTGCCCTCTGAACTTCGGAGCACTTGGTTACGGTGGAATTCTTATTTAAAACATTTGTTCTCTGACCGAGGATCGAACCTCGGGCCTCTTGGTTACAAGCCCAGAGTCTACTCGCTCAGATGCTATCGCGTTTGTGCTTGCGTCTGTTCTTCGGTAATAGAACCTAACATCTTTCTAAGACAGAAAAAGAAAAAAAGGTCCTGAATTTTTTAAGAGGCCATTCTATTCCTATGTACAGTACAAGCTCAATACTGTGAACACAAAAAAAAACCGAGTCTGTTCAAATTAACGCGACTGTTCATGTTAGTGGGGGTGAAAATATAAGATAATTCAGGCTGTATGACCAGAAAATTAAGCTAATTATAATTTTTTTATTTTTACAAACTTTATTCTATTTAAAATAACAATTCTTTTGATGAAATATAATTATTTAATTATAAAAAATGGAATTAATTCCTTTCTGGCTGTACAAGAAACCGCTGATACAATTTTCTTTTATTTTTCGAAATTTTGATGCTCTTAAAGTTTGTATTTTACTTGGTTTTAAAGTATGAGTTACTATTTCAAAAATTTTATGGCTTTTATTTTTTATATAACAAAATTTTAATTTTGATACCTTATACTTTTTATCTAAAGTGGTAACA
Organism: Brachypterus glaber; assembly: GCA_958510825.1. Classification (NCBI taxonomy): domain Eukaryota; kingdom Metazoa; phylum Arthropoda; class Insecta; order Coleoptera; family Kateretidae; genus Brachypterus; species Brachypterus glaber. The sequence continues at coordinate 20,265,131 of OY294050.1, forward strand.
GTCATGCCAATCTTATGTTCCTTAATAATTTTGACCCTTTTGCTTAGTTTAACCCATTTTCCAACAAAACAAAGTCGACTCTAGGAAACCAGAAACTATACTGATTTTTAAGTAATAGAAACAACCACATGAAAATATGTATAAACTTATTGAAACAAGTCGTTTACGTTAACGAGAGTTTATGATGTTCAGTGAACATTGTTCACGTTACAGAGAAGTCAATAGAAAAAAATCAGTGTTCACAAAACCGAATAGTTCACATATACGCATGTTCACATTATTGAGCTTATACTGTATTTTGAGGCGCCGAATCGGAATTATATATAGCACCTTATCCGATTAGTTTTGAAGATAACCTCAAAAACGTTCCTTTACTCGAAACGTCCCTTTACTCGAAAATAACGTTTTTTTGAGGTTATTGACCTCAAATTCGGATTCAGCGCCTCAAAATATATGGGAATTCAATAGTCTCCGAAAAAATTCTTGACCTTTTTTTTTGTAGTCCGACCACGAAATAAAAGGTGAAGAAGTTTTTCTGAGACCATTGTATTCCTATGTATTTTGAGGCGCTGAATTCAAATTTGAGGTCAAAATATCACCTTATCCAATTAGTTTTGGAGATAACCTCAACCTGATCAGGCTGATCTTATTTATTACAATTATACCGATATACAAAGAATCACAAGTTTTTTCATAATACAATGGTCCCTTTAAAATTTCGGACCTTTTTTTATTTTTGTGTGGCTCTGTATTACATACAGTGTGTAATCTAGTTAAGGGCGAATCATAAAATTCCGCTATTAATAAAGTTCAAATTCCATTGGGAAAATTAGAATTCCGGAACGGATTTTTGTTAAATTTATCTTTTTTTGTGTAGTGTCAAAATAGCTTAAATGCAACAGATGGGTAGCTTTATTTAAACTAAAATGGGACTAAAACAACAAAGACATCACAAAGCATTACAGATCAAGGTTTTAGAACAGATTAAAAACGGTACAGGAAATTTTATTAGTTGCGTTAATAATTAGTAACTATTATTATTAATTACATAAATACTGGACTGTAGGGGAGACTTTTGTACCTGGGATCACAATTTACTTTTATATTTTTCTAAAAGCCATTTTTTAAAATACAAAAATACGGAAAAACTCTCTTCTGATAACACTATTATTCCTACACACTGTTTATTTTTTGGAAATTTAAATATTCTCCCCCATCTAAACTTTTAAACGAGTTGAGATATCGACTTAAAATTTGGAACTCATAAATAAAACAACTTAAACTATGCACTTTTTGCATATATTTGATATTTTCAGCTCGTAAAATGTGGGCAGGGGGGCATGTGGGGACTTTTTTTTAATGGAAAGGGGTATCGTGTAATACCTCGTTTTAAAGCCCATAAAATTCTCTATTCGATCAGCAGTCCATTATCGTGTAAAATACCTTAAATTAGATCCGAGAACGACTATAAACTAACTAAATAAATAAATTTTTTTGGGGGTTTAATATAGAGTTAAAAATGGGTATTGGTCAAAATTTTTTTTAAAAAATCAAACAATTTTTGAAAAATGAATTATTTCAAGTTGCAAAAACCTAAATCATACTTTTAAACTAATTTAAATGAATATAAATAAAAATTTACAAAAAAAATCTTAAAAGATCTCATTTTTTAGCTAAAAAAATAAAAATATATGGTTAAATGTGAAGCGGAAAGGAAAAAGGGACCTTTTGTCGGCAATTTCCGCTTTTTAGTTATTGATATTTTTGAATTAAACAAACAAAAAAGTTACACAGAGAAAAGTTTGAGACAAAAACGATAAGGCCCCCCTGTTTTTCTCCATAAATACATGAAGATAACATACGAAGAAGATTAGTTTACATTAAAAACATCGTTGCCGTTTTTCAAAGGGTTCCTGAGTTATTAAATAAAAACCGATTTTTTTAGCCACTTTCAAAGGGGCTTAGCTCCCCTACGACCCATTTTTAGATATGTTTATAAGAGCTTTTTTTCTTATTTCCAATTTAGAATCACCCCTTAAAATTAATGACCCTATTTCTGAATAACCATGTATAATGTAGTTAAGATGCAAAATATACCCAGATAGCACAAAGTGATATTATGGACGTCCAATGGACGTATGTTCATAGGATGCTCATTTTTTCTCTATGGACGTCCCGTGGACATCCGTTCAGACTCCAGATGACACAACTGTGGACATCCATAATGTGTCCGTTCAAACCATCCATCCAGCATCCATAGGACTTGCTTTTTTGCTTACTTAACTGGTTTTTGCGACTGTGAAAAACTGCAATGTTTGTTGGTGTTTGTTTGTTTGTTTGTTTGTTTGTTTGTTTGTTTAGGGCAAATCTGCCAAAGGCTTTTTCGACCACTTAGAATATAGCTACTTAGTAAGCTAAAATTTGGTACCCATGCTCGTCTGACAGAACAATTTTATATAAAACTTACCCCCCAACCCCCCACCCCTAAAATTTAAAAAATCCATTTATTACCCACGAGATAATTTAAAACTAAAATTAGGTTACATACTCATCCAGTAATAATCAAACTTTAAAATAAATTTTACATCCTCCCTTATCTTCCCATCACCCCTCATACGCGTATAAGGCTAAGTTTACCCTCTCTCAGTTTCACCCACTTAGAATAAACGTAGAGAGCTGAAATTATGGGCGTAAAATGGACACTGAATGGACGTCCACTAATAATCGTACAACGGATGTAAATATATGGACGTACACAGTACATCCATTATTAGTCCGTATTTAAAAGGGATCTAAATAGGACCGGTGCTATATGGGATAATAGTTAACATTTCATTTTTTTGATCGATTTTATTTAACGAGTTATACAGATTTCAGGCCAAAAAGCTTTAATTTTGTTTCCCATTTTGTAAAAAATAAACCAAAAGAATGTTCTCAGTCACAATATAAAATGGTGTGTTAAACATAAAAATTTACTAGTATAGCTGACCTTTATACGGCGTTCAAAGTAAATTTAATTTACTGAATTGTGACAAATTATAATTTTATTATGAATTGACGTTTATGTTTCATAACCTATATCGAAGGATATTTTAATAATTGCGTTCTATTTTTATTTTATTTTTTGAATAAAATACGTATTTTGAAATGTCAAGTAAGTAGTTTATTATTTCTAGCATGCACATGATTGTTTTTGGTTATACAGGGTTATAAACAGTACCCGGCGTATTTCTAGTTATGGTCCAGTCTTCAAGTTAATAAAAGAGGCTTTACCCTCACAACGCTAAGCATCTATCCCCCATACCCCCTAAGTGCGTTACATATTTTAAGGATATGCTTAAATGTATATTATATATTATAATGTGATCATCGCTGAAGCTTTGCAAAGCTTAAAGAAGCGCTTAACTTTTATATGTCACGTGAAACGGGACCTAAAGCAAAATATTGTTAGGTATTTTTTCATAATTATATTATTATTATAAAAACATTTATAGATACATTATTATTTCCCTTCAGGTCCCTTTTCGGCGAAAAGTTTTCGCATGACCATTTACAAATAAAAAAGTTAGAAATGCTGTTCCGTTAAAAAAATAATAACCCTGTATTAGAATAAACATAAGCATTGTAATATTTTTTGAATAAATTTTAATAAAGGAGTAAAATTTCCTTACAATGTAGATAGTATAGATTTTACACCTAATACTAACCACATACAATATCTGAGTCATTGAAAATGGATATTTTCCAAATCAACAGTGTGTAATGCTTTTATTTATAAATCAACGTTACACACATAAAAATTTTAAAAATATTTAGTTTTTAAACAAAAAGAAAAAAGATATCATTGTTAAATTTTGTGGGTATGTTTATTTATATTTAAAGAATACAAAAAAAAAATAGATTTTTTAAATGCCATTTTGTTTCCATAATTTTTTTTTGGAAAAAGAAAAATTTTTGGCCAAAAAATAACAAAATGCCGGACGTTTTTTCAAAAAAATTTAAATCATTTTCAAGAAAAACGTCTGACAATTTTTACAAAAATGAAGTCCCAAAAATAACTTTGTGAAAAGCAAATAGAAAGATATTATTGTGATATCTAACATCAAAGAAAGTATTAAAAAAAAGTTTTATTACAACTTTTTACACTTGGGCGATCGCTGGATACGGTTGTTTAGAAAAGCCCACCATTAGAAAAACCCCATCATTAGAAAAACCCCACGAGTTTATGAGTGGGTTAAAAAATGAGTAGTGGGGAGTAAAAATCGGGTTTTGCTAAAAACAATTATGTAAATAATTAAGACAAACATATTTTCATTGTAAAGGACATAGGTATAATTTTATTTAATTGCCTATATATTTTAAAAACATATTTGTGAACCTTCCCCAAATATCTTCATATGCGATCTTTCTAAGAATAAAATTATTTTAAATTTTAATCCTTTGGAAAAACATACTTTTTAAAGTAATTATTATCAACTGCACCTACCTGGGGAGGTGATGCCTTTTTAAAAGTTACTTGTTCATTATTCGATAATGTATGTACTTTAAGGTACATGAAATGTACTCTGTTCTTAACTTTGAAGTGTAACAATAGTGTGATTGTTGATAGTTTGTTGATAATTTTTAACGTGTAAGAAATTTTGCTCGGCTACAGCAACGCAAATGAAGGGTTATGTTTTTAACTAGTTTGTATGTATGCATGTATTTATGTTTGTTTGTTCTCCTCTGAAGCCTAAACTACCGATTTTAACGAGACAAATACATATCGATAATTATAATTATGACTCAATTTATAAGTAAACAAGTACATAATTGGTTCGTTTTAAATAAGTAAAGACATCAAATATAAAAAAAAACAGTTATGTTTTAAATAGTATTGTTTGAAACAATTAGTTTCTCTTTAGATTTCTTCTTATCTTATCAAAAATATACTTTTTGGACATAACAATTTGGAAAAAACGGTGTTTGGAATACTTGTGTAAATAATTATTATTGATATATCCCTTTTATTTTTTTCAGTGTGGAACGAGACCGCCTTCGGGAGCGGGAGCGGCAAGCTAGAGCACAGATGACATCTACTGCAGATCAAGATGAGCCTGAAGGGGGTCCCTTATTCGGACACCTTATCAGAGTGAGTACTTTTTAATTACCCCTCGTATACAATATTATATTACATACAAGTGTAGAAATAGTAGCGTTTCAACGTGTGTGAGAATTCGAGCTGAGATGCGGTAAGTTTTAAAATGCTACCATTTCTGCACGAGTTACGTGCGCTATTTTTCTTACGAACATCTTCATAAATAAAATCAAAAAATTAGCAATACGCGAATGTGGGTCTTCGTAAAAGACAAGCTTGCCGTTCGCTTATAGTATATTATAGATTGTAGATGATTGTGGGGGATTGTGGAGGATTGTAGATGATTATGGAATAATAAATTGTCAAGGATTGTAGAAGATTATTGGATAGGTGTACAAGGATTGTCCAATAAACCCCTTGTTGGAACATGATTCCTCTGTTCCAAATACTTAAAAAACGTACTCTTGTTGGAGTACTGCCAGATTAACCATTTTCGAGAAAAAATCATTTGAAGGTGCAACTTTACGTTTCGAGGACTAAAGATTAAATACTAAAATGTTGAAAACCAAAATTTTAATTATACTGGGCGAATTTACGTCGAAAAAATAAATAAAAAAAAAAACATTTTTTTGAAAAAAAAAATCAATTTTTTTTTCAATTTTTTTTTTGTTTCGTGTTCCAACTCACTATGCAATAAAATTAGTTTTTCAAATTCTGATTTTAGCGAGCACCGGAATATGAATACCTTGATGGTCGAGGCTCTATCCGAGCTATTTTTATTATTGTCATGCATGCACTACACTTCTCTGGATTACCTGATTTAACTTTAATTTTTTAATTAATCTCTATTGATTTTAATATTTAATCAAGGTTGCATATTGAACAAGGTTTTGATTTAAAATTCATAAAACTCGTTCCATTTTTCAAATCGCTTTTCGATTTATATCAATTTTATGTATAATTATTATTATCACTTTGTTTATGTAACTTTAATGATTAAAAATGCATTATTGTAAATCGTTAACGCGTTGCTAATTCAAGATTAAGTTTTAATAATGCTTTTTAAAATTTCACTTTTCCTATACAAGGACGGTCATGGTCGTTCTAGAACCCAAAGGGTATACTCTTTTTGACAAAATTCAAAGAACTTTTACCTCAAGAAGTAATTTCAGACCAATGTTTATGAAGGTGTCATCTTTTTGTTTGTTTATTTACTAACATAAACGCGATACAGCTTTGTGGTGTAAAATGTAGATGTCGCTAGTCGACTTTCAGGCTACCTAGTAGCGATGTTGCGTAGTTTCCACCTTATCATGAATTCAAATCATTATACTTAAATTAAAAATGTAAAAAACTTTATTGTATATACAATAATTATGTTTAATAATATAGTATATTTAAATCAATTAAAATTAAACTACTAGTTCATATAAAACTCATACAGAACTAATGTTTCTTAAAATTTACAATAAAGTATCCAAAGTATATGTTTCCAATCGGCAACACTGTACCCCTGTCAGTCATTTTACGACATTAGACTGAGTTTACACATGCTTTCTCTTTCTTTACGCGTACTAAGTGTAAACTATAGTCACTCCCCACCAGCCCCTCACCGTAGTGGGTTCCGAATTAAACAAAGCATACGGTAGATTTCATCATGTTCCTTCTTGAGGTAAAAGTTCTTTGACAAAATTAGATCCAAATACCTAAGAATCGGAGGTCCCAAAAAAACCCGACTACGAAAAAGTACCTGATGAAGAAAATAAAAAAACCGAAACGTGGGCGAGTGAAATGCTATTTTTAAATTTAGTATGGAATATACACGGTTTTCGCAGTCTTATGGCATATGTTAAAGAGGATGATTCTACATCCCAAAACATGAAAAACTAACACAGGAACATATGTCCGGAAATAAGCTTCAAGGGAGCTACGGCCCTTCGAAGATGGGCATGTTGACGGGGGAATAAAAAAAGCACCAATTAAATGTTAATGCTGCAGGGCGATTCTTCATTTAAAACTAAGCAAAAGAGTATTCTTTACCGAAACACCTAAATTTAATAGTAAAGGAGTAAAGCCCTATAAAAGTAACATTTTTGGTGGCAAAAAATTTTAGTTCTTCTTAATTTCATTTTTTTAATAGTTGCTCCTACAGAATTTTTTTATGTATTTTTACTCAAGGAATCTATACTTTTTACCAAAAAAAAAAAAAACATACAAAGTTTGGGGCAAAAATGTGTTAAGCTACACACATTTTGTCGGTCTAGGCACGCCTCTGGATAGATTTAAAAAAATAAATTAACATAAACTAATTACCTTTGTTAATACTTGTATACATGCAAAACCTCGTCGCTATCTCAAAGGGTACCAGTTATTAATTAAAAACCTTATTTTTAGTACAATTTTATACTCTCTTGGAGTTCGTTTCCGGACCTATGTTCCTATGCTGCTTTTTCATGTTTTGTGGTGTAGAATCATCCCCTTTAATATATGCCATGAGACTGCAAACACCCTGTATAATACCGAATTTATAATAAAAATCTATAGATTTCTTCAAATTCCATTAAACTCCTGATGATAACGATCAATATTGCCAAAACATGGAATTATATATAGCCTGTTACTCGGGACCTTTAAAATCGGCTTATTAGTTAAGATTTTAAAGGGGTACAAACAAACATGCATATATACATACAAACATTTCAAAAACATAACCCTCTATTCGCGTTGCAATAGTCTGGTAGAACGTATAAAGTTTTTGCCTAAATTATGGGCCGAGGCCAGGGATGCTCCCATGGAGCGGCTCGAGTTGGGAAAAATTGTCTGGCAGAGTTATAATAATAATAATAATAATAATCTTTATTGCCCAACAGAAGCATCCATTTACAGGACAATATACAAAAAAAAAACATTTGAATTACATTAACTAAATAAGAGACTAAAAACTAAGAAAAAAAAAGTACAAATATTGAAAATTAATAACCATTATTAACATTTAGGCCAAAATGCTAAAACAATACAGTTAACTATAGTTTAAGTGAGTTAAACTGAAGGTCACAACCGTTGCAGTAGGTATTAAAATTGTTGTGTTGAGAAATTGGTAGAGGCAATGGGTAAAGCTTTTTTTTTTCAGAGGTGAAGACCTTTTTTTTAGTCATCAAAATACCGGGCAAGGGTAAAGCTTTTTAGGGGTAAAGGAGTCTTATGGGATGGTACGAGCCTCGTATTACGAGGCCATGCATGTAGAGAAAATCCTAGGCCAGGAAAGAAATTGCATTTCACCCCAAAAATTGCGAAAAATAAAAAAGAAAATAAAGTCAATTGAGCCGCTCAAGTTGAGCGTAAAAAGAAGTGGGAGGGCTTAAAAAACATGATGTTTATTTAGCCTCTGATAATATAATATTATAAAAATACTCATTTGAAATAAATATATCAATATATAAACGAAGATACTTAATATTTAACGTGAAAAAGTATTTAACAAGCGCTTTTTTTCTTTACCTAGTGGCAAAGTATGTAATACATTACAGTGGACTTGAATGAATACCGTTTGACCGCACTCTAATAATTAATTTGGTGTAGATTTTTATCAAATTAAAGAAGGTTAAGTTGTAATAGGTCAAGGTGTCTTTAAATTGCTAGAAACGGTTAACAATTTGTTTAAAACATAGTCGCAAAATAGTTATAATAGTACTAGTGAGTAAATTGGAGAAATTCTCTCGGTTGGAATATAAAGGTCGGATGTCCAGTTTTTCAAAAGATTACAGTGCGGTCCAAAACCAAAAGTTTTAAATTTTCGTAGCCGAACTTTCTTGTACATGTAGTCTAAAAGCTGGTGACCATTTTTATTTTATTATTTTCTCCCGGCTGGATTTTATATGTTTCAAAGTACATTCAATCGCCAGGACCTAGATCGGGTTCCTTTGGGTGCTAAAAGCTCCAAAGAGGTGCGAAATGTGGTATACGAAAATAGTTATTTTTGTATTAAGAGTGCAAAATGACTGATTTTTGTTTCAGCGTGGAATTTGCTAATCGAGGCGTCTAGCAATCAGCAATCACGCGAAATTAGAAATTGGATTTTGGGCTCGTAATACAAACAAAACAAAACATTTTTTCTACGATCTAAAATAAATAAATAAATAAATACATTTCAGACAGTAAGTTACCTTACAAGGTCGCAGCACTTGAGTACAATTTTCTGCAAATCTGTTAGTGTAAAAGTAAAAAGCTAATCACAGCAACTCTCCATAATTCCTTCGTAACAACCAATATATAGCACACAAATATTTAGCTCACGAAATTGAGATATGATTAAAAATAAATAATATTTAAAAAATTGCCGACCAACATCTCGTCGGATATAACTGACAGCTCTTTTACGATTGACATGCCGGTTGCCTACACTGTGCGCACGCAAAAAAAATCACTTTTCTGCTTGCTGTCATGGTAACGAGCAGAAAAGTAAAATACTAAGAAATATATTATTTTGAAGTCTGAAAACTTGATTTGTTTTTGTAGAAATGTTAACTTTTCTATAAGATCGTAGAAAAGTATATTTTTAACTTACATTTATTACATTTAGATTAGTATATTTTCACAGTTTTACACAATTATTCAGCAGGGGTAAAAAGTTCATTTGACACATGTCAATGCTATAAATTCGAAAGAATTTTCATTTAATCAAAATGTCATTTCATAAATTCTCATTTCTTTAAAAAATTTTGTTTTGTTCACATTCATCAAAGGCACTTTTTAGACTGTTATTACCCCTTGGCCCCAGAATTATTGTGTATATTATTGAGAATAGCTTAATCTGAATGTAATTCACCTTACGAAAAAGTTTCAAATTTTCAAGAAAATTATTATTTTGTCCTTGCAGCAGTTCTTTATGAATTAATTAAAGCAGAATTACGAGCGTCTGATCTAGTAGCGTTATAGTTTTCTAAACTTAAAAATAGATACAAGATGCCTATCATAGTTTGTTGTTTACTCGACTCTCTGTTTAAAATACAACCACGCAATTTTATAGTACACATGCAACCACTTTTCATTTGTTCGTATTAATAGTTTTCGAAGACGGTAATTCTTTGTCAAAACTGAATCAAAAAGATTCCTAAAATATTCGCCAATTGAAGTGGCATCGCTCATCTTTGGGGTTTGGACTTTTTAATTTTATTTTTTTATTTTATTTTTTTATTTTTTAACAGTACTCATCAACAACATTCGATTTTTATCTTTTAAGAAAAGTTTTTAATTTTTAATTATCGATAACTTTTTTTCCCACCTTACTCGTTTAAATGGAATCATTAAAAAAATCAAGATAAAAAGAAATAAAAATGTAAATATTTAAAACCTCGCGTCAACGCTAGAGTCGAAGCTATGCTAGGACTGGAAATTCGCCGAGTACTGGTCATAAACTAGACAGATAACACAGGACCACAAAAAAAAATTAATTCGATTTTTCAGAAACCAGACTATATTTTTTCTACGTATTTTTGGGCGCTGAAAATGAATATGGAAATGAAAAAAATTCTTGACCCTCAAAATCTTAAGATATAGCGCACAATGGATTTTTTTGTATGCATTTGAGGCAAAAAAATAAATCCGCAAGAATTCATCAAAAATTTTTTTATAAAAAAATTGACAAACAAAAATGATTTATGCCATTACTTGCAGATTTTAAATATCTACCCTAGTTATTTTTTTGCAGGGCCTCAAATTCCAAATATGACACTTTGTTCGTGTTTTTTCGATATATTTCATTAAAAATTTTATATAAAAAATACAGATACAGCCAAAATATTATATATGTTTTTAAAAACAATAAGGAACAGAAACATAGGCTTACGGAATAATTTTGCCGATTTATGAGGGAAATTTTTATAAAGGTCACTAAATCGAAACATTTGACGACTAATTTGTTACACACAAAAATATTGACTATACATATTAACTATACATATTTATATATATCGGTGTTTTTCAGAGAAAAAACCAACATTTGATTTTTATCTTTTAAGAATACGGAAGTTTTTAATTTTTAATTATTGATAACTTTTTTCCCACCTTACTCGTTTAAAAAAAAATCAAGTAAAAAAGAAATAAAAATGTAAATATTCAAAACCTCGCGTCTACGGCCGTATAATAAATAGGTATTACCAGGGCCGTAGCTATGGGGGGGGGATGAGGGAGCCTCCCCCTACCTATCTTGAAATCTAAAAAGTTGCATATTTCATAGATTCAAAATACAAAAGTTGCATATTTTTCGAGAAAAAAGTTGCATATTTTATGGATTCAAAGAACAAAGTTGCATAATTCACGAAAGGGTGGGACCTTTTATTAAACTTCTTTGTCGGAAGAAAAAAGTTGCATTTTTAGGCCAAAAAAAGGTTTACATTTTTAACTTTCTCCCCCCCCCACGAAATCTTCTTCGCTACGCCCCTGGGAACTACTCTAGCGCAGGCGATGTGAATTGTATAATAACTGATTTCAAAATGAATTGAAATTACCCATCGGTAAAAAATTTCTATAAACTTAAACGTTAAGATTGTTTCCGATTAAAGGCCTAATATTAGCAAGTAATTCCTTTGTCATACGCTAATTACCATACAAAATAACTTTTGACCTTTAAATTTGCTCCAACGTACTATTTATGTGTGTTTGTTTAACATTTGAAACTTAAACAAAAAGTTTTTAATCAGTATAAGTACCTACACAGTGCCTAAGGCACATTATATTTTATTAAGTACGGTATGAGTATATCAAATTATACACCATTTTGTATATACAAGTAAATATCTACAGGATTATTCTTTTAAATGATACTACACCCCCCGTAACTTATGAACGGGATCAGGTATAAACGAGTATTAACTTCAAATTTAAAATGTATATATCAAACTGGTTTTTGTTGTAACAAAAAGTATCATTTGCAATATTTTTTTTATTTTTTATTCGGTAAGGTGGCTGCAGGGGGCAGTGGGGGACAGTATTTCAAATAGCACCCTAGGTCTTGTTATACATAATTTTAAGGAGTTTTAAATTCTCTATTTAGCCATCTAACTATTTATTGTTTAATATTTTTATTTATGCACGAAATATTGTAAATTTGAATAGTTTTAAAGAAAAAAAAAATCTTTAAAACATAATTTTAGAAATAAGGGAATGTTCAAGTATTACGTAACACTCCTAGGGGGTGGGTGGGGGTCATTTTGGAGTGTAACGCCCATGTTAATGGTATAGGAAAGTAGCGTTACAGGGGGGATGGGGGTCCAAAATGATTAAAATTAAAAGAATTTAATTTTTTTTAAATGATCATGACCTACGTTGGCTTTTAAAAACATTAATTTTGTTGAGCTGAAATTTGGCACAGAATTTTGGAATGGTATTTTTACGGCATAAGGAGGACTAAACATTTAAAAAATATCTTATTTTTATAAAATGCCCAAATCAAGGCCCGGTTTTCTGTTAGCAGCAGAAAAAAAATCAAAGATACAAATTTTAAAATAATTTACCCATTTGTGTCCCATTATCTCGAAATTCAGTAAACCGATTTTCGATTGCAAATTACCATTGTAAAAAAGGACCAGAGAGATTTTTATTTAATTTACACCCATAATATTCTAAGGGGCATGTCTAATCAGGAACGGTTATATGCAGTTCATTATGCCGTGCCGTGCTAAACTGCGCATGCGCACGAGCCTGCTCTTACTATTTTTCAATATATTATTTTAAATAAAAAACAATTTTTTACAACAAAAAAAACAACCAACCGCCAAACCAACGTTAACGTAAACCAAGCCCCCTCGCCATTCAAAAAAACACCAAACAACAAAAAATCAAAACAAACTCCGGCACGGAGAGCTGCAATTAACCGCTTGTGCCTAGCCGAGTTTGGCTTTTTCGTAAAAAAATAATAAAACGCTAAAAACCAATAGTGTTACGTTTACCGCGGTGCCGTCACTTAGTTATAAGCCGTAAAAAAAATACATGGGACAAAAAATGTTGGATGCGCCAATCTTGAGATATTTTGAAATTAATAGTTTTTTGTGAAAAATACGTCAAAAAATTACAGTTCCAAATTCAAGTTCATACAATTGTTTTTTTTTATTTGCGGCCCCAAACCCTAGCCAATAAACCCAAAATCGAATCTCCCTGAATTATTTCAAGTAAAACTACTTGCCCTCTGGGCTACTTCGGTATTCAAAGTTCTCGACTGGGAGTGTTTTTGGTAAAAATTGTGGGGGGAAGTGTCAAAGGGTAAAAAAACCATAATTTTTAGCGAAATTAAAAAAGAAAATTGTAATTTTTTTTAAACGAAATTTTAAATCATATTGGCTTTCTATGATTTAAATTAGTAATATTACTGCTCCCTCTTGTCGTAGTGTGACGTAATATATCGACAAGCCCCTATTAATCAATAATTGACCTTAGATCACCCTGTATTTATTTGCAAATAATACCAAATCAAGGTCGTCTGTGATTTACCTAAGCACAATAATATTGAAATATTTAAAATCAATAGGTAATGGAAAACTAGTTCATTTAGAATGTTCCCTCGAGGATCACTACTGTAACACACAAAAATAACACAGGTCAACAGCTGGAAAAAGTTCTGTCAACGGATTCTGAATTTACCTAATACCTAAGTAGTTACTAGCCTAATAAATAAAAGTTTTATACTACACCATTTTTGAAATAGTTGATCCCAAACTTGTTAAACAAATTAATTATAAATTTGAAAAATTACACAATATTTTTTAAATGGGTAGGCTTTTTAAGGTTGCTGAAACCGAATGCGCGTCGAAATTTTTAAAATTTCAATACTTATTGCCGAAAATTAGTAATTTAAGTATTTTTGAGGTCGCTGAAACCATTTAGAAAATGTCATATCGCCTTGTCTGATCGACGCCATATTGGATCAGTCATTTTGATTTTGAATTTTTAACATCGGATTCGGTTTCAGTGACCTCAAAAATACTTGATTACCAATTTTCGGCAAAAATATTTAAATTTTTTAAATTTCGACGTGGTTCGTTAAAAGTTAAAAGTGGGGGTGACTTTTGGAAGCGCCTATTATTATTATTATTATTATTATTAATATACCTCTTAAAGATATTTTATTAATTTTAAACAGTTTGTAAGGACAGTTTTATTAATACATATTTAGAAAGTATTAAATGATAACATTTATTTATAGCCCAGAAAATTTATATAATAACATTATGCTGTAAAATGTTTAATACAATGTTATAAATTGCATACTAAAAATAAAAACAAACCGTGAAAATATGTAATGCCGCGCATTTCATAGTATACCCTCGAGTATACCGGGTATATAATCCGTGTCACATTTATAGTAGAATGTTTACATTTAAAACAGATTAATGTGAGACAGGGAGGTAATTAAATTTTATTATATTAAATACGTACTTATCTCATATATATATATATCGATGCACAGAACACAAATAAAACAAATTAAAGCCGGTCCAGTAAATATTTATTTCTACAAATGCTTTGTGGGTGTGGCTAAACCTTTGGTGAAATATGATTGGATAGGGACGAACGTTAACTGGCTAGAATCAGTCCACGTGGACTCGATAAAAATACATTAGTTTTAATGAGTCTAAAATTATGCAACGTCCCGACTGGACGAACAGTTTGACACGCGCCAGATAAAAATAATCGCTCTTAAAAAAAAATATCTTATAACTCTGGCAGCGACTATACCTAAAAATGTTATTTTTATGTGTGTAATTAACAGAGTTGATACTTTCATTACAATAACAGGGTCGGACAACAGGAATTTTAAAGTATTTCTAATTTTTGGTGAGTTTGTTTAATACATGCCTATGCCGAATAAGATTATATGTCTGTATACAGACATATATTTAATCTTATTCGGCCTAGGTATGTAGGTATTAAAGAAACTCACCAAAAATTAGAAATAATTTAAAATTCCTGTTGTCCGACCCTGTTATTGTAATGAAAGTATCAACTCTAGTAATTAATTAAAATTTATACCATATCTTAAATACATACTACCTAATTGAGTAATTAACGTTGTTAAGGCTTGTTTAACTCGACAACCAATAAAATCAGTGTGTTCATTTATTATTGACTGTTGTTAAGCATTATTTATTGACGACGGTCAATGAAAAAAATTCAAAACTACTAACTTTTTCCAACATATTTGTCAAACTGACAGCAATGTCAAAATAATTTTTAAACTATAATTTTAACTGATATTTGCATATTCAGATAGTAGAAAAAATATTATATGCACTACGTATACGAACCGTCTTGAGTGTTCTCAACTTCAGTCTGAAACGCTAAAGACCTACTTCGCATACTAGGTGCATAATATACTATTTTTCGCTACTAGCTTTACCATTATTTATCCTGTTTTCAGACTGTGAATCAGTTTTCTCCACCTATAGCAATAATAATTTTTTCTCTACTAGTAGGAGTAAATTTTATAAACAATTAATTTCTGTCACTTTAGATGTTTCAGTTCTTTGTGCAATTTTTACTAACTAAACCCAAAAAAAATAGCTTTAAATAACTTTTTATTTATTAAATATAATTAATTATAATTATTACCAATTAATACAATCAATAGTTAGCTAAATATTATGAAAAAAAAACTAAATTTTTGAACGTCAGTTCAAAGTATTTATTTGAGCAAATGTCATTGATCAAGGGCGCTTGATTTTTATGAAAATTTCAAGAAATATCATTTCTGTTAACAATTTATTTTATTATTTGAATAAAAATAGTTAAATAGTGTTAGTAGTGAAAAAACTAATATATAAACTACGGTAAAGAAGATTATTATAGCCTCGCTATAAAAAATGTCTTCTCTACCTTGGTATATAATTACTATTCTTGTTTCAGGTAAATCCTTCCTCAGCAGACCCCGTAACACAACAAATCCAACAGAAATTAGGGGACTACTCCAGGGTGCGGCAGTTCCTGGACCAAAAGGATTCGGGACTGATCGGCGTAGACGGCGTACCTCCTAGTCCTGGTGGGCCGATTCCTCCAAGACATCGCGTTGGGCCGGTCAACAATTCTGGACTACCCAGGTAAGGAAATGGTGAAAATTAAGATTATTGTTTTTGTCTTTTGCCCCGATAAAAAATTTCCGGCAAATATAATTTTTATCACCATACGAGTCATCACAATTAAAAATTACACTGATAAAATAGTTTATTTAAGGGTACAAAATATTTGGTTGGATATGACCAATTGAATTTTTTGGTTGTGACAAATAAATTTTATTTCTGTCAAATAAACTATTTTGTACCCATTAATAAATGATTTTGAAATTAAAATATTTATTTACATAAACTAAATATTTATTTGACTCAAATCAAATTTATTACTCGCAACCAAATAATTGAATTGGCCATATCCAAATGAATCATAATTATCTTTTTTATCAGTGTATAGCAAAATAGGAAATGTAGTAAACATTTTCTCCCAAGCAAGTCACGTGACCATTATGTCCTTTCCACTGTTCTGTTCATAATCATAGAGTGGGAGAAATCGCATGATAGTAACGTGACTTGCTTGCGAGAAAATTCTCACTATACGAGTGCATTTTATTCTCCAGAAATAAACTGTGTAATATATTATTTCAATTCGCTCGAGGCAGTGACCATTGTTTAATTATGGTAATTAAGTTAATAAATAACCTTAAATATACAACCTATTTGCTTTAAATATTTCGCATAGCACCAAATATACTGTCTATTTGTGGAAAATAAATGTTTAATTGTGATTAATGTATTAAATACTTATTTTGAATAGACACGACTCAACAAAATTTTTTTTGTCCTAAAGTTTATATTATGATTTTTCGGTTCATTATGCACAAAAACGAAAAGAAAATACCTTCTTTTGGTTTAAAGTTTGCTTTTGTGATAGTTGTGGTAATAATACTCATTTTCGAATTTTTTTATAAATTTCACTTAGTTTAATACATTCAAAAATACCGCATGTCTGAGTTGGGTTTTTACGTTTACGCAGTGCCTCCAGATGGCACTCAAGTGATAAACAACGATCAGATGTTTTGTACATGTCGAGAAAACGTTAAAATGGCATCGCGAAAGTAAATATGATGCTGCATTTTGCTACTTATGTGGTCAATTTATTAAAGATCGAGACATGAAATATAAACTAAAAACATCTCACGTTCTCTGTGAAGCCTACGAAGCATATTTTGACTGTCCTGTTCGGAATTAAGACAAGCCATGGGCTCCAAATGTTGCTCGTAGTTATTGTAAAAGATGTTTGGAAGGTGAGCAATTTTTAATTAAGCAGTGAATCAAATGTAATGGACATATTAACGTTATCAAGTATTGGCCAATGAAAACATGATGGGAGTCTATATCTGGGGTTTATTGAGAGAAAGTACTTATGAACATAAAAGAAAGAGTAAGAGGGTACACTTTTAAAGTATTTTCTACTTTTTTGTAAGTTATTTTGATAGTAAAACTTAATAAAAATGACAAACTTTATTTCGATGGTTCTATCTTCCAATAAAAAATGATACCACAGATTTTGAAAAATATCGTTCAATCGGTCTTCTAATTACAAAAGCAAACTTTTTTATGCCATATATTTTTTTTCGTGTAATTACGACCTAAACTATCGAAATTTTATACTTTAGAGTCAAAGTCAAACTTTGTGTTGACCCGTGTTATTTGTTTATAAGGTTTAATCAAATTATTTTATACAATTTATTGAAATGTAATAAATGTGTTATCTCATAGTCATATATTTGGGGCTATTATGTATTTATTGGCCCTATAAAAATAACTATTTATCCTAAATAGCTAAAGTTGGGAAACTGATTATATTTGTTACAAATATTTAGGTATTCTACTGCAAACAAAATATAATCACAGGTAATAGATAAATGGTAAATACATAGTATATTTGTCTGATTTTTTCTCAATGGAGCTCTCTACAACTAGAATTATGAAACAAAATACGTCTACCTTATCTCTATCTCATTTGTGCTACACTTTCCAGCCAACCAAATAAATACTGTATTTGTTTTTCATACAACAAATACAGTATTTATTTGGTTGGCCGGAAAGTGTAGAAGTGAGCGGCACGAACGAACATAGCTAATGTGAATCTGTAGAATAAGATAATTCTACTAAAATTTAGATGGCGCTAGTAATTTCTTTAATAAAATAAATATAGTTACACTTTTCGCCCGGCCAAGTAAATATTGTATTTGTTCAACAAAGAACAAATACAGAATTTGTTTGGTTGGGTGGAAGTGGGAGTGTATGTATGTCTTCTATCCTTTTTGGGTAGAACTTTTGTCCCTGTCTAATCTAACGGGAGAAATCTCCATTTGGAAACCATCTAACTGCCTTTTACACAGATAATTTGTTACCATATTAATACAGAACGATTTGAAACCCCTCAAGAGCCCTCGTAGGGGAAAGTGTGGGAATGGTGCACACCTAAGCAAAACTTGTTATGATTGTCACCTTATATTATGAATGTTTAAGAAATTTTATGAGTGGCAAGCCTTACTTAACAGACTATCAACGAGTATCATGAAAATTTAGGTAGCTTTTACCATCACAAAAAAATGTAATAATACAAAAGTGCATTTGCGCCCAATTCCCCACCCCATGGGGAAAAGGTGCGCACTTGTTGGAGAATTATGCGCAAAAGATAAAAAAAGAAAATAAGGCAACAATATTTATTAAACGCAAGATATTTATACAGGTTTTCAAAAACTAGATTTTTGAAAGGTTTAGGAATTTTTTATCATTTAAAGAACGTTTTAAAACCCTTCTTTTAAAAATTAATTTTTTGAAAATTTCAATAAATATCTTGTTTTCTACTTTTTAGTTGTACATAACATGTAATTAATAGAAGGGTTTTAACCTTAAAAACTTTATTTAATTTTATTACCATTTAATTGAATGATGGGCGCGCGCATCATTACCCCATCATGAACACGTAACAAAAACTATTTAATTAAATTTAACAAAATTGCATGGATAAATGCAAATGATCATATCCTTCAAGAATATATTTATTTTAGAATAATCGGTTAAGAATTATGAGCTTACCATCCTATTTCTTACACGTGCAAAATAATAACGAACATCGATTCAGATATATTCAAATATTGTAAACAACTCTAATGTGTCAGTCGCCGTTCCTGGCGCTAGCGAATTGGTAAACAAGCCCCTCAAAAATGGATGTCAGAGATGTCTCATACCCGGTAATATGAATTTTCGGTTGAGCGCACGGTTACCCACTGCGCACAATTATCCTACTTTCCCATAATTTTAGTCATTAAATACAAATTGTTACAGTAAAACATAACATTGTTCTGTTATGGTTTTTGTAACAATATTCAATAACTAAAGTTGCGAGGGGTTCCAAATATACAAAATTGTTCAGTATCTAATAGAGCAACCAATTCATAATGCACCATGATGGTATAATATGTTACGGTATGATACTCGACTAACAAAAAAAAATCGAATTTATTTTTGACGGGATCAATTTTTTTTTCAGTAGGCTCCAGCCCCCACCTGAATCCAGGTCCGAATTCAAGAAGCCGAATCATCACATGCACCAACCACCTGCTAGTCGGGGAGGCTACGTGAAGCCGGCCGACGGAAAACCGCCGTACGGGGGGCGGGGGGACTACCCCGGACAGCCGGTGAAACACGGCAGCGGCGTGAGCAATCACAGGGCGGCCAATGGTCTGATGCCGGCCAAAGGGCCGCCTCCTCATAACACCGTCCCGCCGAGGATACCGCACCGGCCGGTTATCGCGCCGGCCAGGACTTATGAATCGGTAAGTTCCTTTTTTCTGTGTAGAATCTGTATACAGGGTGATTCAGAAATAAGTTCCAAAAAAATCTATGAATAGTTTAAGGTTAAATAGAAATTTCCATAGAAAAAATAAAATAATTGGATGAGGTTTGTTTTTGAGAAATATTTTTTTTTTTAAATCGAACCTGTTTTCAAAATATTACATCAGAGTTGACGTCAATACGTCGCTAGGCGACAAATGGAGTTACTGCTTTCTAGCGTAGTAAGGCAGAGTATGCCACTGATGTTGATTTACTACTCGCTTTTTTGACATATTCTTTCGTACGCTAATATTGCGATGTTGTCAAGTTTTTAAAATTTGAAGTTTAAAAGTATAGGAGGAACTTAATCATTTTATTGGGTAAAACTTACAATTTTGGTGGTTTAATTGGTTTTTATTCCAATAGAAGATGAAGTTTCAATTTTTGCACATCCCAGTGGTTAGGTATAATTTTCACACATTGATTCGATATTAAGATATCACAAAAATCTCAGACAGACAGACTGATAGACAGCCAAACAATAATCGTGTTATTTTGCATACGTACCTACCTAATTAAAAAAAAATAATGACCATAACTTCCTAATTTTATCTGTCAATTTATTTTATATAAAAATAAATCATGAATAAATTATTAAATAAAAAAATAAATGCATTTAAAACTGTTTTGTCATAAAATTTAGGTCGATAAATTCAAGTTTTTGAAAAGTGAAATACCTGAAGTTAACTACAAGAGCCATTCTGACCAATGGAGGGAAATGAGGTGTTTCTAACTTTTTGGGAAGTTGCAGTTAATAATAATTCATTTTCCAACTTTTATGTATATATGTATATATAGCCAATTACTAAATGGTTGTGAATAAAGCTTTTTTACTTATTTTTCTTTTTCGTAACTTTTAATTCAGAGATCTGGCTTTAGTTTCACAAAAGAGAAAACGCTGTCCCCTTCTGTTGTGTATATAGACTGTTTTTAATCAATGACTAGACATTAAAAAAATAACAGTTATGTTATAGGTGAAAATATACAGTATTCTTCGCAGTTAGCGGTATACTCCTTCCCACTATCCTTAGCATTGGAAAGATTTTGTTCTGCCTTCTCAAAAAATAAATAAAATAAATGTAATCCCTTAATTTAACAAAGGTGAAAAACAACATGTTTAACACGTTTGCTGCGTTAGCCACTTTTTGGTTCACAGCTCAGACTGCGTTTCGGGTCATATATGTCCCGAACGTACTTTGCACAGACTGCGTTTCGGGGTGGTACGAAAACATACTTGTACATAGTTAGACTCTGTGACCTAGAGATTTTCGTTAGACAAAAAAAAGTTAATCTTATTAAGTTAGTTTTGTCTTTCCTTGTAGAAATTAAAACCAAAAATAAATAATACAATTTATAAATTTTTACTTAAGGTGCATTTCAAGGCATATTTACCCCGTTAGCAATGTTATTGTTCTTATTTCAAAAAAAAATATTTTATATATTTTTGATTTTATTTATTTGTTTCTTTGTTTTATACTGTTTAACGTTGTTTTTCGCTGCTATGGCCTAATTGACGGGACCGCTATCTTTACGTGCCCTCCGAAGCACGATCTTAAACAGAACTCGCATCCACCTTGAAATGTGTTTACAGTTTCACCTGCAACCCACATTACAGTTAGTCATCGTAGTTCCATCTACCGACTATTTACACCACTATACATCCATGCTGTATGTGGGGCTCGAACTTACAACCCCGGGATCCAAATATATATACTTAAAAAAATAAATAATTTGGAAAAGGTTTTATCTCATCACTCAAAATGCATTTTTTCTCAAAAAAAATATATCTCAAAAACTATAACCCATACCATATGGTATTAAAATAAAGGCATTTTTATGAAAAATAGGATGGCATAATAAAAAATATACCATTCCATTTAATAAAATTAAGTCAGATGTTACCCACCCTAAGAAGACCATCCTGTATATTTTTAAATATTTTGAAAATATGCCTTGTTTAAAACCATACAACTTTTCCCTTTAATGTTTTTCTCTAAAGTGGATAGTTTACTATATATCGCCCGAGTCGGCTTCGTTGAGACACCCTGTATATACCCCGAAACGCAGCGAACGTGTTAATTTTTCAAATACTTATTTTAATAGTTATACTTACTCTTCCAAATGTGGATTTCGTAGAGTACTGTAGTATAAAAAAAGTTCTAAGTTTTTACATTTAATATTTTATAAAAATCATACCATAATCAATAAATTCCACTTATATATATATATATATATTATTATATTGTTCTTTCTGTCTCGTAATTTACTAAGTAAATAATTAAATAAATTTAATGTGGGATTTTATAATAATTACGTCATATTTTAGGCATAATTAGAAATAAATTATGTACGAGTTTTATTAATTTGTTCTAACTGTTCTTAGAGACAGACATGAAAAAGCAAACAAGCCGTGAAGATATGCCCAGGATTTTTCTTGGGGGTGAGCCAGGGACGTCCACAGGATGTTTCTTACGGTGGCAAGCCTATTTAGCTTTCTAACGGTATCAACAAAAAGTTTTTGTCAAGTCACAAACAAGGGTGTAAATAATTTTATGAAATTTATTAATTAGAAATTGTAATTTCACATTACTGGTAATCAAGTTTAGCGCCGCAGGCGAAAATTTTAACAGGATACAGTTTACAGGACCAGCAATTTCTAAAAAGTTTTAAAAGCTAATTTGTTTATACAGTGCGTGCATTAAGTCTGGAATCACCCGAATAACTTTTTAGTTACAAGTAAAATACAAAAATCCTCAGACAGGTCGATTTATATTTTTAATTCTGCAAATTTTGGTCTAAAAAAAGTTATCAAAATTGGCACCCCCTTGCACCCTCACCCCCCAACTTTTTTTTTCAAATAGCAACCTACCCCTTGTGATACATCATTGGAAAGGTAATTTAATAAGCTTTCCAACAGTGTATGATAAAGCCTAATTTGTTAAAGGGTCTATGAAAAAACGCATGTTTTATTTAAACATTGTTTGTGTGAAATATTACGCATAATATGGTAATTGTTGCCCTATTTCCTACTTGGCACCTTCCTGAGAATCTAAATAAGGTTGTTTTAAACTTATTGTAATATTTTATACCCTGTTGAAAAATGCAATTTTTTTTCTTTTTATTGACCAATTTTATGTTTACTATTTAATCGATTTTAATCCCGTTTTTTTACTGTCCACTGTCAAAGAGCTGAAGGACATCAATTTGAACATTTATAGTGAACTAAAGTTATACTTTACATGTCTTTATAATAAACTAAATTGTGCATTTTATCATTATCCCTTTACCAAATTAGGCTTTATTATACACCGTTGGAAAGCTTATTACCTTTCCAACGAAGTGTCACAAGGGGTAGGTTGCTATTTGAAAAAAAAAAAGTTGGGGGGTGAGGGTGCAAGGGGGTGCAAATTTTAATAACTTTTATTACACCATAATTTGCAAAATTAAAAATAAAAATCGACCTATCCGAGGGTTTTTGTGTTTTACTTGTAACTAAAAAGTTAATCGGGTGATTCCAGACTTAATGCACGCACTGTATATAAAACTTCAAATTGTTAGCCTATAATTTTCAGCGCCGCAGGCGAAATTTTAAAAAAAATTTAAGTTTTTACATTTCCCAGACGGTCCGTCCCCCCTGTTAACTTTTGAACGATTTGGGATATTGACTTCAAATTTGCTACTTTTAAATAAGATGCTATCTTTTTGCTTATATTTGATATTTTTAACTCTTAACTCTTAAAATAATTAAGTATACCTTTTTAAAATACGCTTGCAAGATTTTATTAATTTTTGACAAAAAATAAATAAATTGTAGCAGGTTTTATCTCATCACTAAAAATGCATTTTTTCTCAAAAAAAATTATATATCAAAAACTATAAATAATAGACCCATACAATATCTTATTAAAATAAAGGCATTTTTATGTAAAATAAGATGGAATAATAAAAAATATACCATTCCATTAAAAAAAAATTAAGTCAGATGTTACCAACCCTAAGAAGACCATCCTGTATATTTTTAAATATTTTTAAAATGTGTCTTGTTTAAAGTTTTTCTCTAAAGTGGATAGTTTACTATATATCGACCGAGTCGGCTTTGTTGAGACACCCTGTATATATAGGGTTATTCAGAAAAAGGTTCGAGAAATTTAAGAGGTGATTCTGAAAACTTTTTTGTGTGTAACTTTTTAATATAAAAAAACTTAATAAAACGTTAACATTATCTCAATTTTTGAATTTTTGTGGGAAAGTAAACGTTATGCATGCTTCGTATTAAAGAATATGCACAAACTTAATTTTAAATACTTTGTTTATGGTTAGTTATTTTGTTGGACAATGCCATGCTCTTTTATTACGTGCTCCAAGTCACGTTTCACCCATAACTAGCGGGGGAAATGGTACTTTTACACTTATTCCGGTGCAAGTGCGTTTTAAAATGTATCTAGGCACGGCCTGCTAGACTGGTCAATAAAGGGACTGAGAAGTGATCACCTGTAGAATCGTTGAAAGATTGCCGCAAGTGCTTATACGGGGTTATTAACAGGGCCCGGGAGTCTTGGGAAACAGACCCGTACTCGCAAAAATGTTTGTTTTTATACTATTCACAGCTCCTGCGCCAGAATAGTATTATACAAGTGTTTTGAATTTTCAAAAATCGTCCTAGACAAAAAAATCTTGGATATAAATTTGTTTAATGGAAAAAATAAGAAACTTTTTTTTTCTGTCCGATGTCACTATTTTTGTTAACAATCCGATCGATCGATTTTTTAGGAACATCAAGTTCTACGAGGGGAAGATCCCTATTGTTTTTGAAAATAATTCCCGTAAAATATGTTTTTTTTTTTTCAAATTTCAAAAAAAAAACATAAAAAAAATTTGAAAGTTAAAAAAATAGGTATTTTTGTTTTTTTTTATTTTTTCGTTTTTTTAAATCTTATTTAAAAAAAAATGTTTAATTTTTTATTGTTTTTATTTAATTTTATTTTTTGTTTCAATTTTTTTTTCTTTTCTTGCCAAAAGAAAATTAAAAAAAAAATGTTAAACGTTTTTTTTTTTTATATATTTTTTTTTTTTTTGAAAAATAATTTTTCGTCCTCGAACCTTCAAATGATTTTTTCTCGAAAACGGTTAACCCTGCACTATTGCAACAAGAGTACCTTTTTTATGTATTTTGACCTGGGGAATCATGTTCCAATAATAAACTTACAAAAAACTGTTAAGGCCTCCCCGTTTTTGCACGCCCCTGGTTAAAATAAGTATATGAAAATAACATATGAAGATGGACCTTATAATATAAGTTCATATTTAAAACCTCGTTGCTGTCTCAAAGGGTCCCTGAGTTATTAAATAAAAACCGATTTTTTTAGCCACTTTCAAAGAGGCTTAGCTCCCTTACGACTCAATTTTAGACATATGTTTATAGGTACTTTTGTTCATATTTTTCTTTGTAGAATCATCTATTAAAATTAATGACCCTATTACTGAATAACCCTGTATAATCAAATGCACGTAGTGCTTGAAGTGTATTGTGGTATTCGGATTTACAAATTGGTCAAAAATTATTCCTTCGATTATCCTAGATCAAAAATGTTTGTACAAATTTAAAAATGTTTTTTATTGAATTCTGCCTGTCCATTTCCTTTATTTCTTTCCGGGTTAACTGATCGAACGGAAGTGTAAGTAAAACTGTGGGTGTTTAAACGACTGTTCTTCGCAAATGTTTTATTAATAAAACTAATTAAGCACGCGGGTGTACGGATCTAATTAGTAATTATTTTTAGCAGAAACATAGGGTCAGTTAAAGGGTTTAGCACATACACATATAAAAACAAGCCGTGGAACTATGGGGTATTTGACCCAAAAAGTTGCACTTAATTATTTATTTCTTGGTATTTTTTGTTTTAAAATACTCTGAGAATAATGATAAAAATGTTTAAAAAATTTTAGTTCCACCACTAGGGTAGATAGGGGGCACCTCTTTTTTAATTATTCATTTTTTTTTTTATTAAATTTAAATCCGATCGACCTGAAATTTTCAGAAAAAAATAAGTTCTACTAGGGGAAGATCCCTATTGTTTTTGAAAGTAAAAAAGAGCTTATTTAAAAAAAAAGAAATTGTTTATTTATTTATTTATTTTTTAAATATATATTTTATTTGTCGCATAAAAGAAATAAGAAAAAAGTATGTTTTTTTTATGAAAATAATTTTTTTAACTATTTGGGAAAATGCAATATACCGTTTACTGTGAATAACATATATTGGAATGCGTAGCATTACATATCTTCACGACTTGTTAAAAATATAGTCTGGTTAACAATAACTTAACTTATTTTTTTCACTACCAGCCTAAAAGCACATCTTTATTACTGTTCTTTTCATTGGTAGAAATATTATTTCTCTACCTATGACGTCAGAGGTTCTAAAAATAATGAAATTGCACCATGGTTAATAATGAGTTTTTATTCAGCTGTTTTGGCATCTGACGTTTCACTTAATTATTAAATCACAATGCTATTTACAAGTGTCTTTAGGCACCAAATTTATTTATTGCATTATAAATTAAAAAATATTAACTAAATTAGTACCTATAAAACATGTTTTACATAAAACACTTCGAAAAGTGAAAATCATTGGTCCATCATATTCAAGGATCATAGATTACTAGAGGTACAACCCCCCATAGATTGATTTTTGTGGCAATAGATTCTCCGTCACAGTTTTCACCTGTCCTCTTATTTCTGGGGGAGTACCAGAATCATCACTTTGTATTTCACTTTCCATTTTCATATATTATATTACACTTAACACGGAAACACTTTCTTACTTAATAATTTCAGCAGATCACCAGAAAATTTCTGCCAGAAATGTCAAGTTATTCATTTGTTTTTTTAATGGCCGCAAACGGCCAGCGTGATATTTTAAATTTATAAGCTTTTTCATTAAATTTTAGTAAAATAAATAAACAAATAGCTAATTAATTGTACTGGTAGTGAAAAAAATACTATATTTTCCACGTGAGTGAAGATTTAACATTTTAGACCGCGTCTTGCGGGCTTCGCGCTAACGCGCTCATCCCGCAATTTGACGCAGGTCAAAAATGTTAAACTTCTCTCACTTGGTAAATAATATACTATTTTTGTGTGCCCGTGTAATTATTGATTTGATGTACTAGATAAATAAATATTGATTTATCTAGATATCCATTATTTATGATAAAACTTTTATGTTTTACAGAAATTTAATTTTTATTTTCAGAATCAAGCGTCTTCATCGGGTGGTCCGAGAGAACCGTTGCCTTTCGAGACGCCTACTGGGGATGTGGACAATATTTTTAAGGTAAATATGGACTTCTGCTCTAAGAGGTAGTAAAACAACCCTTGGACACGTTTTGGACAAGCATGGACAACATTCAACATGACTAGTCGACTGTCATGCGCAAACATTTTTTTTAGATGTACCTCCTCAAAAAAAATCTGAAAAGATTGTTACACGGCGGGATTTTGCGACATGAGTCATAGTCTACCGCGAGTTTTAAAAACTTGAAGGGGCCATACAATAACTACGTCTCGCTCTTTTGGACCCTCCTCCCCTCTCCTAACGCTGGCTGGTACACCCCCTAAATGATTGTGTATCAATTTGACCCCCTTCAGTAAGTAAAAAGCGAAAAAAAAAACTAAAAAAAAGTGCTCTAAAAGGGGGTGTAGGTATATAAATTGTTCAATATTAATCAATTTTAATTTTTTTATTTCTAAACCTGCAATATTTTAAAAGACTAAAATTTTAGCGCCGCGTAACGTCCTCACACTTCGTTAGCATATAGTTGACCCCTCCCCCCGGTGCGAGATATAATTAATTGATGGCCCCTTATTCCTTAATCCGTTCCTATTTAAACAATTCGAATGAAACAGCGTTCATAGAATAACTAGATGTAAATTTAAATTTATATTAATTAATTGGATAATTAGGTACTGCAAACAGTCAAATTTGAACCGTAACCATTAAATATTTTCGCAGGAAATGATCACCGATTTCAAACCGTTGGGAGGGATTGCGGACACCCCCAGGATAGACCTAGACAACAAGTATTCCATGACGAATAACCCTTTAGGCGAGGTAAGGATTATTGAAGTTTTCATCTAACATCTCATTCTACATAGGTCTTTTTACGTGGCATAGCCTTGGATGCATTCACTTGTTACCATTTGGCATCGTTGTATCTGGAAAACAGGAGGGAGGGGATATATGTGGTTTATATGTAATATAAACTTTATATTTGTATTTCTTTAAAAAGATTTAAAAAAAAAGATATTCAATACTTTTTCAGAATTTTCACTTTATAACGAACTTTTTGTAGTTTTTAGGAAACTGTTTTGAGGTTTTTAGGCAAATATTTTAAGGTTATTGGGCCTTTCATTCTACAGACTGTGCGGTCCAATCCCCCCCTTAACTTTTGAACGAGTTGAGATATCAACTTAAAATTTAAAACTCAAAAATAAGAGAACTTAAACTATCTTTTTGCATATATTTGATATTTTCAGCTCTTCAAAAAGTCGTGGGGGATTTTTTTAAACAGAAAGGGGGTCTTGTGATACATCATTTTAAAGCTAATATAATTCTCTATTCGACCATATATTTTTAATTTTTTTAGAATTTTTTTTTATGTGTAAAATAGGATTAAAAATGGGTATTTTCTTCAAAATTACTTTAAAAAAATCATACTTTTAAACTAATTTTAATGGATATAGATACAAATTTAAAAAAAAAAATCTTAAAAATTCTCATTTGTAGCAAAAAAAATGAAATATTAAAACCTTAAAAAACATTTAAAAGAATTTAAAAATATGTGGTTAAATAGAGAATTTTACAAACTTTAAAACAATGTATCACACGACCCCCTTTCTATTAAAAAAATGTTCCCCATGCCCCCTGCCCACATTCTAGAAGCTGAAAATATCAAATATATGCAAAAAGATAGACTTTTGGACCGCACAGTATAGAAAAAATATATATACAAAAATCATTTATTAAGTCTTAAAAAATAAGTTTGAATTACCCTATAGAGTGCTTATTAGTTAACGCACTGTGACGTCAGAGTCGTATTTTCTCGTTGAATGGAGTTTAGTACGTATTATTTATTTCGATTTCTAACTTTATATCTACATGTGTTTGTAAAAGGCGTCACTTTTAAATGATAATAACTGATAATTAAACTATTTTTATAAATGGTAAAAATTAAATTATTTTTTAATTATTCCTTTGTTTTATTTCAGTTCAACGATACACCGCTTTTTAGCAAGAGTAAGTACATTTACTTCTATATTCTATATATATATATATATATATATGCAAAGTTTCATAAAAATTTCGATATTAATAATTAACATTTAAGTTTAATTATGACCAGAGCTCGCATCAAGGTATTCGTTTACCGGGGGCTGGAAAAATTAAAAAATTGGGGCAAAATTCATACACCATACCCCGATTATCGCTTTATTCACACGTTGAGTGCCTACTCAATGGTGTAGGATATAGCGGTCGCGGTTCAAAATTAATTTCCCGCTTTATTAGTAGAGTTAGAAAACTAAATTTAATTTTATTTTGTAGAGGAATGTTTATTAAGCTTTAAAACAGTGTATTGAAAAGTTATTTCTCTTTAATACATATATTTATGAACCGTTACATAGGCACCTCGCGCAAAACACCAATGTTTCACCATATGATACATCAGCAGCGAACGTGTTAAAGGCTGTATAAGTTTCTTATTCTAAGTGTATGAATTTTGCCCAAAATTTACTAACGTAATACTTAAACGTCCCCTTATGCATGTTTTCTTACATCAGTAAGGCCTACCACTAAATTTCCCTTATAAAGCAATTTTGGACATAATATGTTTATAGAAACTTTTTTTACGTCTTTTGGTAATAATTTACCTCCCAACTTGAAAAACGGACCCTAATAAAAATCCCTTGGCCCCACAGTAGAAGTTATTTTTTCTTTTTAGATGACATGTCACTTGATACAAAGGATAGTTAGGTGTCTCGTTCATTGACATATGTCAAAATTCGTAATTAAAATAATTAATTAAAGTATGTTCCGGGATTTAAAAAGGGCTGAAATGTTGGCTAAGTATTTATTTTTTATATATCTATAACCATGTAATGTCTTATCGTTGCAAGCGATTTAGCCCAAAATACGATACCCTTTAAAAAAACGCTTAAATAAACTAAGGAAACGTTCAAGTGTTACGTAACGCAAATTGTACAAAAATTCATACACTTCATACACAGTTTCTCGTGTTTTTAAAGGCTGTAGAGATTTCAGGTTTTGGCTACCCCCCCCCCCCAAATGGGGGTAGCCAAAATATAAAATCTCTACAGCCTTTAATAACGCGGGAACCGGGCTATAAAGTGTATGAATTTTGGTACAATTTGCGTTACGTAATACTTGAACTCTTCCCTAAAGTAGTGAAACACCGTGGGAACTTGACTATAGTGGTCCTGAATTAACGACTGACGTTGACAGATCTCATGTCCATTTTTTTTCGCAGTGTAATTATTATTTTACTCGATGAAACCGGCCGTAAGGTATTCTAATTAACGAGCAATTAATTATTAAATTATTTAAAGCTTATAATTAATACCGTTGGAATTAATCACGTCAATTAAGCTCTTTATAAATTTAGTTTATCAAAATGATCGTAATCATTTTAGTGTGTTGAAAAAACATTGATCTTTGAGTCATTCCATCGTTACGTTCGTACACCTTAATTTGCTCTGTACAATCTTCGAGATGTAGTGAGCTTTGAAAATTTATTACTTTTTTATAATGGATGTACAAAGTAGGCTGAACTATTCACTGATTTTTTGGGGTGGTTCATTAGATGTAGAGCGGCTGTTTCTCCTGCAAAAAAAAGTCGTAATGACTATTTGTAAGGAGAAATATGATGCACACTGTGTCCCACTCTTTAAACGCTGTGAAATTATGACAGTCTACTCCCTGTACATGTACAAACTTTGCTTATTCGTAAGACAAAACAGCGACGTTTTTATAAGAAATGGTCAATTAAATCAAGGTATCCAAACTAGACAGAAAAACGAGTTAACTACACCAAAACATCGGACAACTACTTTCGAAAAAGGTACAGAATACATGGCACAAAAAGTATTTAGTCACTTGCCAGATAGCTTGAGGGGTGTAAGCAATTTCAATAATTTTAAAAAAGACTTAAAAAAATATTTTTTACAAAACCCGTTTTACTCAACGGAGGAGTATTTTAACTCGACGGTAAATGTTATTTAAAATTTTTAACTGTACTGTCTTGAATCTTAAATGTGTATGTTTTATTTATTTTAAATTTATTTTATATTTTATATTTATGTAAACTCGACGAGTCTATAGATTGTATGATCTCAAAATGACAATAAATGATTATTATTATTATTATTATTATTATTATTATTATTATTATTATTATTATTTAGGTCTCAGAAAATTACTCGATAGTTCATTTATTTTTTTTAAATCTTTTAGTTTACTTATACATTGAATAATTAATTAGGCAATACAAATAATTCAGCATATTTGCGCGTTACTACGTATATGTAGACTACGCGTAGTCTACAAAATTTGGCAGGGCTGGCAAGGTTTTGACCAGGGCGGTAAAAACCAGTGGTATTTACCGGTTTTTACCACTGAGCAAAATCCCGGGTGGTAAATACCATATGGTTTTTACCTGGTAAATACCAGTAAATACCGGTAAAAACCACAAGGAAAATCCCACTGGGATCTTCTCATGTGCTAGAGTGAGAGGCAAGCAAATATTTTCAAATAGATAAAAACCGACTTAATTCACAGTTGTTTCCTAGTACCTAAGTAGGTGGAAAAATTTTAAAACTCGGTTTTTGTATCCATAAAACTCATTGTAGGTATTGTATTATAATTTTTTTATTAAAAATGTAGAATTTTCTTGAGGTTTTTCCCAATTTTTTCCGGTTTTTGCCGGTTTTTACCCTGGTAAATACCGGTAAAAACCATTTGATTTTTCCCAGCGTTTGGGCAAATGTGGCCTGGTTTTTACCGGTTCTTACCGGTAAATACCCTGTCCGGGATTTTTCGGAAAATCCCGTCTTTTTGCCAGCCCTGAAATTTGAAAGGACACAATTAAGTAAATAATATAGATAATCTGCTAATCTGATTTGATATTTTTTTTAATTATGTTTGCTGAATTTACTTTCTAATAGGCATATGGGATAATGATAAATTAAGAACGCTTTAAGCTAAAGCCTTGAGTCCCTTGAATACGAAAAAAAAAATAATAAAATGGATAGACTTTTTTTTAATAATTTATTTTTTTATTAGATATACTTCTACTTATAAGAATTATTTTTCTTTTAAGAAAAGGAATATTTTTTTTTCAAAAATAGTTTTTTTATGGTCCTTGTGTAGGACCTCCTACATAATAACAGCACTGACATGACAGACCCATTAGTGAAAATAGAATGAAATGTTTACTTAAGTAAAAAAAAATATTTAAAAAAACACCTAAAAGGTAAAAAATGCACAAAATTTGCATAACAAATGTGTGACATTATTATGCACAACAGAAAAACAAATTTAAAATCACCTAAAGGTAAAAAAAAACACAAAAAAATACAATTTTTTTCCATGAGTCCCTCTCTTCCAAAATGTAATAAATTATTTCATAACTTTCATTATTCGCGATAAAAGAAAAATTTAAAAATCACATAAAAGGTAAAAAAAACACAAAAAATATAACTTTTTTTGCAAGTTTGGTGTTAACCGTAAACCGAGTTCAAATCCAACAGTAACCGGGTAACCAGTTTTTCTAAATACTCGTAACCGGTCATAAAAAAACGTTTTTTTCGTAATAACCGGTTACTAGTTTTCCATCCCTAGTGGTGACAGAATATACTGTTTGTACTAATAGCTATGACTATAACTGTGACGTCTCAGCATAAAAATAACCCTTTGAAAAGCGGGCTCATGACTAGTAAGGAAATAGCTTTAATTAACCAAGTATATCTATATTCGATCTAAGTAACAAGGTATTAAAATATTAATTATAAACGTTTCAGTTATAATTATTTGTGTACTTCGTCTATAATAGGTCCCGTGTCCAAACCTTATATTTTATACACAGAGTAATCCAGACATCTTAGAGAGATTAGAGGATAAGATTAGAGGATTGCAGGTATATTATGGACTTTTTGCGCCTTTCGTAACAAAAATTCTACCCCTTTTTGCATTTTTGTGTATTTAATTAGGTTAAGAAAAGGTGTACAAATAACCCCCTCGCAGACCCTAGTTTTATTTAGTGGGACAGAGGCAACCCATATAATATTTTTGTTTATTTCTGATTTTTTTTTATTTTAATTGGTTCGTATATTCTTATTAATTAAAGTAAAATTTGGAAATTATCTGACTTTTCTCTTTTTATAATTTTTTTAAAAAGCCCCTAATAACTTTTTTATTTTTGGAGGATGTTTTTTTTTTTTCAAAAACGATAAGGTCCTTCCTCTCAGAGAAGTCGATTTCATATCGATCTTCTTTCATCATTGGTGATTCAAAAGTCATTTTTAAAATTTACTAGCCCTATGATTTCGAATTCATAATAAAAATTAATAGATTTCTTTGAATTTCCGTTAAGTTCCTGATGATAACGATTATTATCAAGGAGTCCTTCTTAATATTTTCGAAAATTGGAATTTTATATTTTTACCCAAATGACCAAGAAAGGAGTGTAATGTGTTTAACAGTCTATGTATGCATGTGTGTATGTATGTACCACTCTACAGCCTAAACGCCTGGACCGAATTTTACAATTAAGGTCTTAAACGATTCGTCTTCATGCCCATTTGGGCTGTCATCATCAGGGATTTATAAAGATTTATAAAGAGAAAAAATTAAAACTCATCCGATTTTTATGAATAACATATCAAACGATGCGTCTTGGTCCCATGAATAATAATAGTTATTATAGTATATACCCACTTTTCGACTATATTCAAATTATCATCAGCATAAATTAAGAAATCTGCTCCACAGCCTAAACCCCTTATCCGAATTTGACAACTGAGGTGTCAAGCTATTTGTCTTAGTACCGCGTAGGTCATATAAAAGTCCATATTTCGCCTATTCGGGCTCCTATCATAAGGGGTTTATAAAGAGAAAAAATATAAAACTCGTTTAATCATCAAGAGATGCGCCTTGGTCCCATGAATAATAGTTAATATAGTTATAGCTGTATTTGTACATGTTTCGACTATATAAGCTGTATTCATCAGCCTAAAATAAAAAGTTTGAAATAAATAATTTAATTAAAAAAAAAACACCCGACGTTTTTATTTATTTATTGTTGAAACATGGCATTTTATTACCAATCTTTTGACGTCTCGTTCATTAAAATCGGCTCTGTAGTTTAGGCTCTAGAGAGGAACGTTAAAAGTATAACCCTCCTTCTGCGTTGCTTTAGTCGGGTAGAAATGGTCTGGGAATTTTATATTTTGTTTTTTTGTGACAGACGGGGTCTTGGGACCATTTTGGCGAAAGTACAGAAAACAAAGTATAGTGCGTTCAACTACAATTTTGTTATTGACTAGTAACCTTGTATTTTTTTATTGTTTAAAGGAAATATTAAGGTCTTACCAATAATTTTTGACATTTAATCATTTATTGCTCATGTATTTTCCATATTGTTACTAATACTTATTACTGTAAAGGTAAGTAGAGTAAAAATCGGTGAATTAAAATCAGTTTATCATACTATTCACAGCGCGTAGCGCTAGAATAGTATTATACGGTAGTTTCGAATTCACAAAAATCGCCAAAAAACGTACCAGACAAAACATTCTTAGATATAAATGTGTTTCATGAAAAAAAATAAGAAAATGTCCGTGTGTCCGTCCGTCTGTCCGATGTCACGATTTTTGTAGACACGATAACTCACGAACGAATAATCCGACTTGAATTTTCAGGAAAAAATAAGTCTATGAGGGGAAGATCCTTGTTTTTTTTTTGAAAGTGATCCCCCCAAAAACAAAAAAGTAATGGGGGGTTAAACTAAAAAAAATCGAAAAAAGCTGTAAGAAAATTCCGATTTACGTAACTTTTTTAGGAAAAATTACTTTTATTACAACGATAAATTCCACCAATTTTAAAAAAATGAGAAAACTATCATTTTAATTATTTTTTTCAATTTTTTTTTTCGATTTTCGCGTCGCGTCTCGTTGAGATCGCCCGATATCGCCTTATATCGCCTCTCGAAGGGACGAAATATCGCCCCTGTGACTTACCCCTTGCTTTTCGATAAAAGAAAATTAAAAAAATATATTTTTGTAAGTTTTTAATTTTTTTTTTAAATTTTGTCGTTTTCTAAGTATTTGGAAAAATGCAATATATTTACTGTGAATAATGTATAATGGAGTGCGTAGCATTACATATCTTCACGGCTTCTTAAAATACTAGTTTCATTATAGACGTTTTAGACGCGTGCGCACACGCGTCCAAGTTCTAAACTTTAATGGACAAGATCGCTAAAGTACAATGCGTATAATGAGTATTTTATACTGCTTTTTTTTAAGTGGTTTTTCCAAATAAAGAGACATATGCATTTGGAGAAATTTAGATGTTTTAGTTTAGATTTTTTCGCATAAATATGTGATATTTGTAATATTTTGTTTGTAAGAAAACTAAATTTATATTCCAAATATGAAGTTCCAATAATATATTTGAACGGATAATACAGTATTTTCTTCTGATTAAAATTGAATAATAAAGCGCGTGGCAGTTGCTGTTTGAAAGAAATAACCGAGAAGGGTTCTCGATATACATGCTTGTATGGGATTAGAGTGTAACGAAAAAAGTATTTTTTTACTGCAAGAACATTATTTTGCTCAACGAACTAACAACAACTCTTCTCTCTAGAATACGCATACCGTTAATATAAAGTATCGCCAACATCTCGGTTTGTTTGTAAACAAATAGTAGGTATATTCAGGCCTGATCAATAACAATTACCAGTAACTGTTATTGTTGTCTCTGTTAGAACAAAGCTGTGCGAGTAAGATAGACAAATGTATATGTTGGCTACGTTTTTGTCAGTTTTTACAAATGAAATGCCGATAAAAAGTATGTTTTTTACCACTTTTTGATCCTTTTAGCCCACTGAACTAGCCTGATTATGTTCTGTGTAGTTTCTGAAGTAGAGGAGGTTCGACCCGGGTCATACAAAAATTTCATAACTGGTAAATTTTTATCTTAGAAATAGTTTATACATATAGCATTTACCTTTTCTTACAGAGTACTATTATTATTTTATCATTTAATAACTAGTAATTAATACTAAAAGTATGATCTCTCTGTGCAAATTCTAGAAGAGAAAGTAGTTTTGCTGAATATCGCAATAACAAATCTTTTTCTACGTCGATTAAAATGAATATGTCTTGAAATTGAAACTTGTTAGTGCATAAATTCTAATAATTTTTCATCAATTTTTTTTATTTATTAATCATATGCAATGAATAAATTATAATAATATAGATAACACTAGTAATATATAATGCAAAGAGCCATGGACAATAAAAATTGATGAATTATTACTTGATAATGTTTTACTGAAAATCTAAATAATTTAATATGTGATCTGTAGGAGGCTTTATTTAAATTTCCATTAAATCGGCCCAGTATAGGAAAGATTCTAGCCCGTAACGTCATTTTCTTACAAGAATAGGCCTTCATTTATCCATTATTCATAAATTGATTTTATTTTAGTTGGGGAATTATGCTTTTAATACTAATATCTCTCATTGCAATATAAGGGGAAGTCCATAAAAGTATGTCACGCTTTGTATTGCCATTTTTGACACCCCTCCCTTGTCACAAAGTGTTACACCGGCACTGATCCCCCTCCACCTATGTCACGTCACGCTTTATTACATTTTATACAGCAGGTCCTTTAAGTATAAATATATAAATAGTAAAACCTTAAAAAATTATAAATGTTTCCAATATATCACTTTTTTTTTCTGACATAATATTGATCTAGACCCTTCTGCCCCGGTCTCAGGGTGTCACAAAATCCTGGACTTCCCTCCCCCATAGGTGTGACATACTTTATGAACGTTTCCTATTGCGAAATACGAGATTGTAAACTCGCCCATTAAGTAAGTAATAAGCGTTTTTTTGTTATTTTGTAACACCAAGGCGTTAAGCTTTTAGTTAGCTATCCGTTTTTCTCTTATATAAATGAATAAAAACAACAGGCTAGTAGTTTTTTACCTCTCATTGCACCCTATTAGTAAAACATTCCTTTTGTATACCACCCTATGGTAACTAAGACCCATCGTCCGTCCGGCTGCCGGGCCGAGGGACGCCCCTAGTGCAGTATATTCCGTAGGGAGGGGTGCCATCTATATTGGTAGTACTTAGTATGCCAGCCTACCGTAACAAACGTTTAGCGCAAGCAAATAAATCAAACTTAAAAACATAATTTGCGATGAACCAGTGCAAAAAAACGAACCGAGAATGAACCTAAAGGTTATTGTGGCGTTTTTGTGATGTTTTGTTACGTGTTAGCGATGTTAAAAAGCTGTATTTTCGGTGTTTTGTGGTAGTTTGTTTACGGGTTCTTTGTTTAATCGAACCGTACACACAACACATGGTTGCGCAGGAGTATAGTGCGCATAGAGGTACCAGAGCGCGGTAAGTTTATTGCATGGTACCAACATGTTGCCGCGTTTGTATCTATCCTAATCGAGGGTACCAGTAATTCTGTAAATATTTTCGCGGACTTCGGACACAATTTGCGTATTTGGCTCGATGTTTAATAATTTTCTATGACCCCTACTTTTTTATCTGTGATGAAGTAAGGTAATTTATTGCATCTATTAGGCAACAGTGCCT
Organism: Brachypterus glaber; assembly: GCA_958510825.1. Lineage (NCBI taxonomy): Eukaryota > Metazoa > Arthropoda > Insecta > Coleoptera > Kateretidae > Brachypterus > Brachypterus glaber. The sequence goes on from OY294050.1 coordinate 20,303,034, forward strand.
TACTAAACGAAAATACCGTATTAAAAATAAGGTTGATATTTTTTAACTTATATAAATTAGGAGTTTGGAAAATTTGAATTAATTTGGGTTATAATTAACAAGAAAATTTTGGAAGATTTCCAATGAATCGTTCCAGGAATAACCGACAAATGAAGGACACAATTTATATGATAATCAGGCCCTGATGGGTGTTATGGGGCGGTGAAGCAGCCGTCTCCCTAAAAAAAATCAAAGTGCGCCAAAAATCGTAATCGAAGAGTGTAAAACTACCTGGTGAAGACAGTTGACATCATTGTCGTTATTAGCCAAAATTTTCCTTATTTCTTGGTCGTAATAAATGAAATTTAGCCAAGTGTCTCCCAAATCACAAAGATTTGAATAATCAAATTTAAATAATTATATTATTATAAAATAACTAGTGTATTATACTAGTTATTTTATTAGTTTATTTGAAGGACTTTCCTTATCTGTTAAGGAAATAAAAATATTCTAGACCTGAAAACAATAAACCATCAGGTAAATTTTTATTGCCTATATATGATCATTTCTTGAGAAATGCAAAATTTTGGCAACACTGTCTCGGGTACCAGTTAATTAAGTTGGAGTCTCTTACCACTTGCATGGCTATAAACACATGCTGATAAAAAATCTTCTCTTCGATTTATGTCTAAACGCTCACCCATCTTGGGTGAGGAGGGGGTCTAGTAAGAATTAGGGACCCATTTAAAATTACCAATTGACGATGGGGGGTTCTAATATTAGCAGAAATTAGGGTCGTGTACAAATTTCGTTGGGCATTTTTAATAATTTTTGACCCCTTCCTCTTCATATCTAAGACTTCGTAAGATTTTCACATACCCCTTCTCCCCGTTATCTTATGTAAGATTTTATATAATAGTTATTTGTGTGTTCGCTCCTTCTTGTAAAACGTTGTAAAATTTTTGACAACCCCTAATTGCTAAAAGCAACGAGCACGAGCGCGGGTACCCAATTAAAATATTCCTCAGTTTTTTGCTCTGTTGCCCTATAAATTAAAGTTTTTGTCTTTTTCTATTATTTTATAGTTGTCTCTTAATACGTTCACTGTCCAATGAACCATATATGGGTCATGTCATAGGTTTTCTGTAAATCCTGTAAGGCATATTTGGTTCAAGTTAACACTAACACAGAAAACCTATGGCATGACCCGTATGGACAGTGAATGTGTTAATATACTGACCATTCCACTTAACGCTTCTTCTACTTCCTTATTTATCCCAGAATTTTTAGGAGTAGGATATCAAATATTAGATGAAACATCTCTTTGGGTACATTTAAAAAAAAGTAAAAATTATATTATATTTGGCAAAACATATGCAGTGTTGTGCTAAGAATTAAAATTATTAAGACAAGAAAAATTTTTTGTATGGAATATGTTTAAGATTAGTCAGGAAAAACCTCACTTTTGGTCAGGGAAAAGTCGGGTAAATTGAATGTTGATGATTGATGGGAATCATCATGTCTTGAGAATTGCAAAATTTTGGCAACACTGTCTCGGGTACCTACCGATAGACCTTGTTTTCTTTGTTTCCCGTGCGGATTGTGTGCATGTATGCTGTATTTGTGTATATGTGTGTGTGCCTCCTTCCGCCTAGGTTGTTGACATTATCGCTATCAGCTTTGAAAACGAACACACTTTTATGGGGTTGCCAGATGTCCGGATATGTCCGTCTTATAGTCCGGATTTTTTTTACATACCTGCTAAAAAAAAATTCACGTTTTACATAAAATAAATAGCTAGAGACTGTTCACTAGGGTGGTCCCTATAAAATAGATTTTTGGGACGCCCCCAGATTTTCTTCAAATTGTCTAAATACATATATAAAATTTATCACAATACTAATGAGAAAGTAAAAAATAATAATTTGTCTCTTTTGGTTAACTTTCAATAACTTTAAGACAATTATACAGGGCTCTAACTATGCCCTCCTGGCTTTGGTTTCAGCCCCCCCCCCCCGGCATTTTCGTTAATCCCCCCTGGCGTTTTTTAGGTAACCCACCTATGCACTTTTAACCTTATATAATAAAAAAATCTGTAGACATCCAAGCAATTAAAAATAAAGTTAAATTTATTTTAATGTAATTTTAACCTTCAGAATACTATTTTTGTGCCTGCGGCGCTGTACATTATGTATGTTGTAATCACAAAAACAAGCGAGCCCCTGCGCCAGCCAAAATCTTTAGCCAAAACCAAATGTATGAGAAAGTTGTAATTAAAATTATTTGTTTATAAAGGGTGCTTTATAAAATAATATGCTTTTTAAATTGTGGGCTGTTTAAATACGTGACCTTGAAATTTCTAAAGAAATTGCCTGCGGCGCTTTCGTATGAATAATAAAAAAATAAGTATTAAATAATATGTATTATGCAAATTAAAAAGAAATAGCGAAGACTCGTTTGTTACCCACTCAGAAGACGAAGGAAATGGACTTAAAAACTTGTATGGTTAAAATTTATAAAACATTAAAATATAATAATTTTAAAAAATGGTGAAGGCGTTCATTTTGTACCACCCTGGGGGCTGAGTCTCCCCTAGATTTGTTTCTGGTTACGGCTCTGCAATTATAATACATTGTTCAACATCTAATTCAGGCTTAAACTAAAGCATGATATTAAAATATGTTAGTTTATAACAAAATTTACCAATTTGGACTCTCTTTAGGGGGGTCAAAATCGATAATAGCGTAACTTAATTAATGGATGGTTCCTAATATTCAAGGCAAAGTATTTAAAATATTCTAAATTAATACCATTTCAGTTTTTTAATAGAAATAAGCAGCCCTTCAAAAATGATGAAACCCGTTATTTCAAGGCTGAAATATAAAAAAATAAGTTATTTAAAAATATAAACATTTGTTTCTAGAATAATGTCAAGATAGGGGACAATAAATGTAGTGAAAGTTCGGTTAAAAGAACAAAAATAAGTCTTGTTATTAATTCTTCGCGTTCTATAAATAACTCTTCACATTTGTCTTAAGATTTATCAAAATTATGAATTTTTGGATCTACAGACAGGGACGGGTCTAAGGGGCCATGGGGCCAGCTATCCCCCAATATTTGAAGAGTTATGAGGATCTTTTTTTAGTCATCAATTTTTTGGAATGCGAAAAAAATTGCGATATTTGGAAAATTTTGCATACAAGTTAGCAAATTTTTTGTCTTTTTCATCTATAATGTTCGTTCCACTTTACTGTATACTCTTCTAGTTATGGAGCTGCGAAGAGTATGTTAAATATAATAATTTGATCGATTATAAAAAGTTATACATTAGACATTGCATAACAATTATACATTGCATAATGTTGCAAAATTGTATTGCAAATGGTCGTGAAGTAAATATCTACTGACCCCCTGGAAAAGGTATTGTAAATAACGTAATATACAGAGCGTGTTAAAAGTCCGCCCCCTTTAACTTTTGAAGTTACAGTAATTTGCAGTAAATTTACTATAATTTTACATAGAATTTAAAATACATTTTAATTCGCTGTAAAATTAAATCAAATTCTTGTAATTTTAGACTGAAAAAATTGTTAATCCTTTTTCCAGTGTACATCAAGTGTGTTATAAGGTAGTTAAGTTGCTTTAATTTAATATATTCCCTTATATAATGACGCAGGGACCACCTGACGCAGGTGACTTCATCACAAGCCATGTACATATCTACAGGTGGCTGGTATATGCACATTTGCAACCTTTGTCTAAGTTTTCAATCGTAAAACTCCTTAAAATTAACGTCATTTTGTTTCTTGTGTTTCAGAACGTGAAAAGGATCGTTTCCCAGTGAGACCGGCACCATCAGTATCGTAAGTACTCATAACATATTAATTTATTATTCCATCAATCTATTTTCTAATCATCGTACAGTGATATTGGTATACTGACAGTTTCGGGCTGCTGGCCCTCTTACAGTTAGTAAACAAAGCGATTTTTTGTCGTTTTTAACACGTTCACTGCCGTGATGCTTTTACGTACATTTTCCCCCCGAGCCGCAATGTTGCCATCGGCTACAATAATCTCTAATCTTGAATGCACAACTTGAAAACCTTGGATTCCGAAACTGTTGTGCGGCAGACCTCCCCGGGCGCCGGCTCGATCTATTCAAATATGTATTTCCCGTTGAATGTGCTCTTGAAGCTGTGGGATATAATAAGCCGCTCGGTTTTATAGACCGAGTCTTCTACTAAAATTCTCGGTCTTATGGACCGAGACGGCTGTAAACGTGTTAATACTTAAATTGGAGTTTCCCATATTTTTATACGTCCCTTGTTGTGGATTCCGAAATATATTTTTGCTCAGTTTTTTTATTTATTTTTTAATGTTTTTTTTTATTTTTTTCTAGTACTAGTAGCCTTAACCTTGATCTTCATCTGTCGAGTGACGATGAATCGCCCCCACCGTTAGGGAAAAGGTCACCTCAAGGTCCTATAGATAGGTGAGTAGTTAATAAAATTAACATCCAAACAACCAAGCGATTTTCTTAAAAAGTAAAAGAGAGATAATTAAGTTTCGCAGAAACCAGTGTAAATGAAACTATAGAAAGTAGCAAAAAAAATTAATCCACCCCTCAATCCCCTTCTAAAACTTAGTAGTTTTCTGTTTTAGTTTTTGAGACAATCTCTGCCTAAATATAGATGGGATCCGGGGTTTGTTTTTAAACTTTTTACCACTTCTAAAACTCAAAAATAGCAAGCAACCGAAAAAATATAGGGGTGCTATTTGAAAAAATAAAGTTAGGGTAAGTTGTGGGAGGGGGTGTAGGGGTAATTTTGGGCTACTTTTTATAGACACTGTTGTCTTATTTAAACTATCTTTTACAGAAATTTATTATGTCTTCAGTTTTCGGGGAAATCTCTGCCTAGTATAGTTGAAATCAGGAGGTTGTGTTTAAATGTTCAACTTAAAAATAGCAAGTATAATACCAATTTATTCGCAAGCTCAAGGTCTATCCAGTAAAACCAAAAAAATATACGGTGCTATTTAAAAAAATAAAGTTGGGGGAGGGTGTTCAGGGGTGGATTTTATTTTTGGCTACTTTGTATAGATATTTTTGTCCCATTTAAGGTGGTTTTTGCAGAACTTGATTATCTCTTAGTTTTCGAGAAAATCGATGCCTAATTAGAGTTGGGCCGGTATACAGGGTTATTCTTTTAAATGGTACACCCCCCGTAACTTTTGAATGGGATGAGATATAAACTTTAAATTTTTAATATGTATCACACAACAAAAACTATCATTTGCCAAATTTTTTTTACCAAAGGGTATTTACGAACTGGAATTCCCTTTCAAACGATGTATATTAGATTGTATATTACTTGAACAATAATAGGCCTTTGGCCTCTGCTCTTCTATTTTTTTAATAATAATAAATAATAATATTTTTTTATTTTTTATTCGCTAAGGCGGCGCCAGGGGGCAATCGGTGATAATATTTTAAATGGCACCCTGGGTCCTTGTGATACGTCATTTTAAAGAGCTTAAAATTCTCTATTTAACCATGTAACTATTTATTTTTTAATATTTTTTTTTTTAGTTTTTTTTTTCTTAAAAATTCATGAAATTTTCAATATTAAAAAAAAATAATTTTGTTAATTTTACATGGTGTATGATCATTTTAATACTAATTACTTATTTGTTTATCATTTTAAGACTAATAATTTATGTAAAATTCTCAATTGATTATGCACAAAATATTAAAAAATTTGAATAATTTTGAAGAAATAAAAAATCTTAAAAAAATATTACAAATTAAATACCTGTATAGTTAAATAGAGAAGTTTAAGCTCTTTAAAATGATGTATCACAAGACATAGAAATCCATTTAAAATATTGTTTCCCACTGCCCCCTGGCGCTGCCTTATCGAATAAAAAATTGGAAAATATGGCAAATGATAGTTTTTGTTGTTTAATATAAATATTTTAAATTTAAAGTTTATATTTCATCCCGTTCTAAAATTACGGGGGTGTACCATTCAAAAGAATAACCTTGTATAATATCATATTTTATAAGATTTATAGTAACATTTAGCGTAAAAATTATATTTTTTGTCAAATAGTATGAATTTTGTTCTGTTTCAGGATGCTTTCACCGATAGCAGCGACGCCAGCGCACAATACTCAAAAAATGAACCACCATCCGGTACCACTTGCTTCTCCCATCGTTAGCTCGTCCAGCGAATCTGAATCTGGTTCAGACTCCGGCACCGATTCCAGCAGCGACGATTCCGGCGAAGAAAATTCTACGAAAGCGGAAATTAAGCAGCCTATACCGGAAGTGCCGGAAGAACCTGTTGCCGGCCCGAAATGGTCACTGGGGAATTTTTTGCCAAAAGAAAGCCCGAAAATCGAAACATCACCACAAAAACCCATACCTTTAAACAGTATAATTTACCCGGATAAAAAGCAAGAAGAATCTGATGACTCGGCGAACCAGGATCGGGTTGTAGCTGAAGCTTTAAATTCAGCGACCAACATTTCATTGTTATCCAGTTTATCGGACTCTGATCACAGTATAAAGAGCGAAAAAAGCAGTATCAAAAGTGTAAAAAGTGTAAAGGACAAAGTTTCCAGTCCGAAACGGCCAAATCGAGTTACCAATTATAGTGATAGTGACAGTGATGACGAAGTAGAACGGACGAGTAATAAAATAATCAAACCAGTTAACCGGGCCAGTCCACGGGCTAAATCGATAGATTGTATAAGTGATTCCGACATAGAAACAGTGCAACCAGTCAAAAAACAATCTCCGGTACCAATCAAAACCCCGGAAGTAACTCAAAAACCGAAACCTAACAACCGGGGACGACCGCGAAAAATCAAAAACCCGAATGAGGTTGAAGTTGCTAAAAAACGTGGTAGGCCGCCTAAAACAATCAAATCGCCGCGCAGCGGATCGGATAATGAAAAACCTAATGTTAAACGAAGGGGTAGACCTCCTAAACCTCGTTTAAGTTTACCTTCTCGAAGTAGTAGCTCTGAAGATGAAGATTCAGATACTTTCGAAAAACCTCGCGAAAAACCTATACCTCCAAGACGGAGAACGGAGTCCAAAAGGAATTCTTCAAGCAGCTCAGATTCTGATGTTTCCCCTCCAAGGGAAAGGACAAAATCAGTCAGCAGTTATAAACATGAGTCGGATAGAGACTCGGTAAAATTCGAAACTCCTAAAAAGAAAGTGCCAAAACATAAGTCCCCTAGATCGGAAGAAAAATACAGGAAGAAAAAGGAATCAGATGAAGATTGGAGTGAATCGACGAAACGCAAGAGCAAAACTCAGTCAGTTGAGCGAAGTTCAGATCGTAGTGGCAGTGAAAATAAGAGATCTAAAACAAAAAGTCCTAGGAAAAAAACACCAGAAGAGCCTCAGAATAAGAGAAAAGGAAGACCTTTAAGTAGGAATAAAATAACTGATGCTCGTAGTGCGGAAATCTTACCTACAACAGACACAAGTGACAGTGAATCAGAGAAGGTTAGAAAACAAAATAAAAACAAAAAATCAAAAGTTGTCATATCAAAATTAAGTTCGTCCGATTCTGATGTTCGTCACGTAAGCTCATCGGACAGTGACGAACCAAAAAGCAAAGAAAAGAAGAAAACTCCAAACAAACCATTACTTAAAGTCGAAGAAACTAAACCAGTACAAGATAAAAAGAAGAATGACACCCTTCGAAAGCTTTTTACCCCTAAAAGAGACAGTGAAGGGGTTAAATCTGGAGGAAAGGGGGGCGGGAAAGGAGGTAAAGGAGGAAAAGGTAAAGGAGGAGTCGATGTGGTAGTAATTGATAATGAGAATTATGAGAGAAGTAGTTCTTCGTTTGAAGAGGAACCGTCGCCAATTGTACCAAAAAATGTATTATCACCTAAAAATCAAAAAGACACAATTAAAATTAAAAATAGTCCTAAAATTCGCCCCATTTCGCCCGCAATGAGTAAATGTATTAACGAACAGATCAAACTCAATAAGACTGAATTGCCTGCAACTAAGGAAAAAGAAAATATAAACACTACTATATCTTTATTGGTTAAAATTAATTTGAATAACTTAGATATACATTCGATACCTGTTTTAAGGAAAAGTTTAGAAACAAGCCACCCTTGGTTGGTTAAAACTAAAGAAGAAAAAGTTGAACCAAACCATTATGAAGTAGAGTTTGAAAAATTGAAACAAATCAAAAAGGAAGAAATTAGTCCAAGCAAAAAGTCGAAAGAGCACAAACACAAATCGAAAAAGCGAAAAAGAAGAAACAGTTCGAGCAGTATCTCGTCTCAAGTCAGCTCGGTATCCCAAAATGGTCATTTGCACAAGAAAAAGGAACACAAAAAGGAAAAGGAGCATAAAAAGGAAAAGGAAAATCACAAATCCAAAAGACGGAAAGATGAAACCGATCATGCCCGATCTCAGAACGAAAATAATCTCAACCTACTCACAGTGCCGCCTACCAACCACGAGCGGGAAGAGCCGAAGCCGAGGCTGCCCTTGAGTTCCGGCAACCCTGCGACTACCAACGACAGTCACATCCCGCCGAATAGGTCTCATCCCACCACCAGAGAGTATCATTCGTACTTCGAAACGATCGAGGAGCCCTCTGAATATGATGAAAGGTAATTTACCAATTTAACACAATGACTTTAGATTAAATTCGATATAAGAAGGAAAAAAATTTACAAGCTAGAACTTTTAACGCAGTTAAGTGTCCCCCGCGGAGTAGATGAAGAAATCACATTTTTGCCTAAAAATTTGATATGGGAACTGTCCGCCATCTTGGATTAAAGGGGTGAGTGCGGTTAATTCGCTAAATATGCATCTTACGATAAAAATACATATTACCAATTTTGTTAAGGAGCAGATTTGCAACAATTTTTGTTTGGATCATTTTTTTATTATATTAATAACAATCGAGATATATTCAAAAGTAGCCATGTTGAGGGTGAAATAGTTTTTTTTTCGATTTTTCAGTCAAATTATTCGTCGGAGGATGAAAGTGTGGTTATGAGCAAACAAATTTTCATAAGTATTTTGGTACAGTACAGGGGGCGCTGTAAGTCAAGTTACGCCCTCCGTAACCGTACAAAATTCATAATATATAAATCTTAAAGAGAATTTTAAGAGCTACAAGTTTACTTATAACCTTTTAACCTCCGACGAACAATTCGACTGAAAAATCGAAAAAAACATTCACCCCCAACATGCCTGTTTTTAAATATAACTCGATTGTTATTAATATAATAAAAAAATGATCCAAGCAAAAATTGTTGCAAATTTCCTTCCTAACAAAATAGGTAATATGCATTTTTATCGTAATATGCACATTTAGCGAGATAACCGCACTTGGTTGGATTAAAGGAGTGATTTAATCCAAGATGGTGGACAGTTCCCATATCAGATTTATGGGACACTACATCAAAAGTTTTCACTTGTAAATTTTTTTCATGAAAAAATCTAAAATAATTGGGTTAATTAGTTTGCTGTAGCATAGAAGACGTATACAAACTGTACTGTACAAATCCGAAAATGTTTACCTAATTTTACTAAAAACCCGTAAAATATTATTTAAGTAAAGAAGCCATTAAAATTTTCATTTATAAACGAAATATGATATGGAAATCTTTAATTAAAAGCTGGAAATTTTCGAAGTTTCTGGATTTAATTCGGTTAAACCGAATTTTTCAAGAACCGTTAAATTATTATTAAAAAAAAAATAATAATAAAAAAAAACGTAAACAAGGTTGGGAAATGTGCTAAGTGCAAAAAAATAGAAATTTGAGTAAAATGGTTTAGAATGCAGTAACAGTTACTGAACATAAAACAAGTATTTACTCAAATTCCTATTTTTTTTTTGTACTTTTTTATGGTTTAGTGGTATTATAGTTTTGAGATTGGTCTATAGTAGCTTTTTAATCTTTCAGAACGTAGTAAGTCATGTCGATATTTTTATTATAATATGGGTTGTCCAGGCTTAAATTTTGTGTTTTGCTTAAATGTTTTAAATTATTTATTGTCAAAACTATTAATATCTAACCTAGATTGGAACAAGTGTAAACAAAAAACTAATTTGGTGGTATTTCGCACGCACGTTAAAGAAAACTAAATCAACAAATTAAAAAAATTGAGTAAAAAAACAATAAATGTTGTCACGTTAAAATACGATATTTTACTTTTCCCTGGGAAAGGCCAATGTTGATATAATTTTTTTTATTGTTTTTTTTTTACGTTGCTCACCTCTTTTTTAATGTAAAAGTATTACGTTCCGCTAGTTGCGTTTTTTTATTGGCTATGCCAAAATGGCAAATGGTAACACCTGAAAATTTCAAAAAGATATCTTTTATAGTACGTACTGTGTACATTTTATGAACTGGCACCTCTGTGGAATGTGACTACATATATTTTACCTCTTCTCTTCCCCTTGCCATAGCTCACAGGTGCCAGTTATTATTGTGACGACTTTACGTATGATGTCATATATCCAGTATTTCCTTGGTGATAATCACGTGCATGCAAAAACAAGGTTATTTTTAGATTGGTCAACCTGTAATTCGTAAGCAGTACTTTTTGTGACACCCGGTATTGCATTTTGCGCTTTTCTTCTGTAAGAAAACGTTGAGAATTATTCGTAAATTAAAATTAATTAATTAAATGTATTGTAGGAACGTTTCTAATTTTATTATTTTCATCAAACTAAGGTACTCTGAACCTGATTTTACTAACTTTCACTAAAGATAAACTTATTCAACCAGTAAAATATTTGTAAAGCTACACTTTTACTTGGTTTTTATTCGATATAGATAAAAATTTTGTATACAAATATTTTTTATGTTTTTCTGTCTCAAAGCCGATAAATGAGAATTATAGCGGGTGAGTTTTATTTATGTCCACCCCCAAAATTAAGATTAATCTTTATTTGAAAAAACGAAACTTTTCCGATTTATGTAATTTTACATTGGCTATAAAATGGTACATTTATTTATTTTTTCAATTCCGGTTTCGCCGGAAGTGGCATAAATATGTTTTTTTAAATTTCAGCCGAAAATTATATGTATAAAAAACTGATTGTTATTTTTTTTACTTTTATCTCGTTTTCGTTTTTATCGTATAAAAACAAGATATACATAATTTGTTTTTACTTACTTAAGCTTCATAAAATATAAAACTAATATTAAAATAAAAATTTGATCAGTGAGAGTGAATTAGAGCTAAAAAAAAGTGTTTTTGTCCAAAACTCTACTTTTTTAATGTCCATGTTAACTTTATTTGTAGAGTTTATTTATTTATTTTTTTATTTATTTAATATCTTGTTTTTTCCGCTATTTTTCTCATGCCAAATTTATAATTTACTTTGATATTAAGTAAGTAAAAGGAAGGTAAATTATGTGTATGACTTTTTTATACGATAAAAAAAATTAAAGTGTGTTCCATGAAAAAAACATATTTATGCCACTACCGTGAAACAAAAAAAAATCCTCCATTTTATAGCCAATGTTAAACTATATAAATCACCAAAGTTTCGTTTTTATCGAATAAAGATTAGTCTTAATTTTAGGGGTGGACAGAAATAAAACTCACCCGGTATATTTTTCTAGACTTTCAATTCTTAGTTTAAATTATTTTTTTTGGTTGACCATTTTGCTTGGGCCCAAGAAAGAAGTTAAAAATAAATAAATTAAAAATGTGGACATGGACAAAAAGATGACTAATCCTATAAAATTAAGTCGACTTGCATAAAATTATTATTATTATTGATTTGAAGTCGCAATTTAACAAGGTCGTGCTAAATAAAATTAATTAATTTTTATTATGTTCCAACTCTCAAATGAACTTGAAATTAAAAATTATTATGTATGCAAAATACCGAGTAAATGTCTTAAAACCTAAAATTTAATAATAAAAAAAATGTAAAATTAAATAAAAACTGTTTACCTATAATAGGTATAATAATTTCATATTTCTGAAAAAAACACATTTTTTATTGGAAGTCAAGTTTCGGATTTTTCCTGGGGTCGTGGGGGTACTCCATATGCTGGGCGATTCTTCATTTAAAACTAAGCAAAAAAAGTATTCTTCACCAAAACACCTAAATTTAATATTAAAGGATAGAATAACCTTTTGAAAAGTAAAATTTTTAGTGGCACAAAATGTTACTTCCTCTTAACTGCATTTTTTTTGAAAACGGTTGCTCATACAGTGTTACATTGTATGACATTTTGTATGCATTTTTACTCAAGGAATCTATATTTTTACCTCGATTTTTACCAAAAATCCAAAAAAATAATTACATAAAAAAGTTTGAGGCAAAAATGTGTTAAGCCTCACATATTTTGTCCGTCTAGGCAAGCCTCTGGATAAATTTAAAAAAATAAATTAACATAAACTTATTGCCCTTATTAATACTAGTATACATGCAAAAGCTCGTCGCCCTAGCTTAAAGGGTACAAGAGTTATTAATTAAAAACCGAGTTAGAAACCTTATTTTTATTGCAATTTTAAAGAGCCGTAGCTTCCTTAGGACTCATTTCCGGACCAACCTTTATACGAACTTTTTTTCATATATTTGGACGTAGAATAACCTTGTACCTTATTTCGGAATCGCCCAGTATAGGAGTTTTGAGGTTGCTGAAATTGAATCTGATAATAAAATTTTTCCAACTCCACCCCACGGGGGTAAGGGGGTAAATATTTTTAAATATTTTCAATGAGGGACGGGTGGTAATTTTCGTGAAAATTGGCATATAAGCGTTTTGAGGTTGCTGAAAGTGAATCTGATAATAAAAAAAAATCTTACTCCATTCCTAAGGGGCGGGGGGTAGTTTTCTTAAAAATTAATATATTGTGGTTTTTGATGTCGTTAAAACTTAATCTTAAAGTAGAATCTATAATTTATTTGAGGCGTATATATATTTATAGTATTATTAATTTGAGCCATTTCAATAAAAGTTTTTTCCAAATTAACTTCTCTACACGTTTTCAACAAAAACGCCTTTTCCAAATTAATTTCTCTACACCTTTTTTATTGTTACAGGTGTCTTTGTTTCAATTACCTCGAAATGACATATTTTGACATTTGTCATATTTTGATTGATAAAGCCAAATATTGCACAAATTCTTTCAAAACTAATAATTTTCTTTGAAAACGGGATCAGATTAGATCCCGAAACGTTAGAAGTTAACTTTTATTCAGTTTTTCGTTCTTTTTTAATTATTTTAACGATTTATCAAGAATTTTATTGAAAATTCTCTATTTAGGCAAAATTTTTAAACTTTGGTAAGGTATTGACTAATAATATTTTTTAGGTAAAGAAGATATAACAGATAAGTATTATTTTAAACGCAATACCTTACCAGCGCATCTAGAAATAGGTGCGCCTGATAGGAACATTTTAATTTTATTTTCTGTTTTAGATTTTTACGATATAAATAGTCATTGAGGCGAAATGGCTCAAATTAATAATACTATTAATCTTAAAGTATTTTTTTTTCTAAATCCAGCCAACGTGGGCCCCGGGCGGGGGGGTAGTTTTTGTAAAAATTAGTATATTGGGCTTTTTGAGATTCTATTTCACGCGCGGAGGTGAAAAATGGAAAATCTTTTTTTAAATATATAGATTTTCGAAATCAGCATACCAAAAACCATAAGAATCAGTTTTTAGATTTCAAACAACTTTTTCAACGCAACTGTGTAATCATAATTAAATTGATCCAAAACAGATAAAATAATTAGATTTATCGTATTTAAGGAGGTCTACGCTAATACAAATGATGCGGTAGCCGAATTAAAATAATAACTTTTGTATTGAGAGCGCAAAATGATTTCAGCTTGAGTGTGAAATTTGCTGATCGAGGCGTCTAGCCGAGATCAGCAATCACGCTAAAGCAGAAATCACATTTTGCGCTCGTAATACAAACAACATTTTTTCTACGATCTAAAATAAATAAATAAATAAATTTCAGACAGTATGTTACCTTACAAGGTCGCAGCACTTGAGTACAATTTTCTGCAAATCTGTTGGTGTAAAAGTAAAATCCTAATCACAGTAACTCTCATAATTCCTCCGTAACAACAAATATCTAGCACACAAATATTTAGCACACGAAAGTGAGATTTTATTCAAAATAAATAATAATTTCATATTAAAAAAATTGCGGACCAACATCACGTCGCATATAACTGACAACTGACAGACGTTTTACAATTGCCATGCCGGTTGCCTACACTGTGCGCACGAAAAAATATCACTTTTCTGCTTGCTGTCATGGTAACGAGCAGAAAAGTAAAATACTAAGAAATAGGTTATTTTGAAGTCTGAAAACTTCATTTGTTTTTGTAGAAATGTTAACTTTTCCATTAAATCGTAGAAAAAAGTATTTTCTACACACGTTTGACACACAACTCGTGTGACACGAGTTATACACAATTTTTCTGCGACTAATATTTTTATATTTTTTCAGGGATCAAAATCAGTACCTGAGTGATGCAAAAAGGCTAAAGCATTTGGCCGACAAAGAGACTGACCCTATACAACAGTGCATGCTGTACCTGGAGGCAGTGCTTTACTTTTTGCTAACGGGAAACGCCATGGAACACGAAAGTGTCACCGAAAAAGCTGCTTTCACAATGTACAAAGATACTCTTAGTTTAATTAAGTATGTGCAACATTTCGTGAAAATCAGACCATTTTTTTACATAATTTTTTGTTTTCAGATATATTTCTTCCAAGTTTAGAAATCAGCAGAACACTACTTCCATTTATAATAAACTCGCAGTGCTAAGGTAAGAATAAGCGTAATAATCATTCGGGGGAAACGGGGGTCATTGGACCCCATTTAACTAATTACCATGCAACCTTGCCAACGTTGCTGTAAGCTAACATTTGTAAGCTTTTAAAAACGTTTGTAAAAAAAGGTTACGTCAAGCTTTATATTCCTAACTTACGCAAGGTTTCAAATTAAAGCTTTAAGAAAGCTTTAATATAAACTTTAAGAAAGGTTACTTATGAAACGTTGCTGTAAGCTTACATTTGCAAGCTTTTAAAAACGTTTGTAAAAAAAGGTTACGTCAAGCTTTATATCCCTAACTTACGCAAGGTTTAAAATTGAAGCTTTAAGAAAGATTTAATATAAACTTTAAGAAATGTTACTTATGAAACGTTGCTGTAAGCTTACATTTGCAAGCTTTTAAAAACGTTTGTAAAAAAAGGTTACGTCAAGCTTTATACTCCTAACTTACGCAACGTTTCAAATTAAAGTATTAAAAAAGCTTTAATATAAATTTTCAGAAAGGTTACTTTTGAAACTTTACCTTTAGCTTTAGTTTTACTAACTCATTAAATGTTTCAAATGAAAGCTTTAAGAAAGCATTCATTTTAACTTTAAATTCTAGAATATAAGAATATAAGCTTATAGAAAACGTTTGGACCTTTTATACTGATTAAAAATTGATGACTTTATAAAGTATTTTTCTGGAATTACATAACCTGAACAGTACTGTTTAGTCGCTAGTTAGTCGGCTAATTTGATGTATATCATCGGATTCTCCATGCCTGTGGAAATTTCCTTTCACTGGACAAGAGCAGGTATGTGAAGGGAGTAATGGCAAGAAATTTTTTATGAAATCCTGTCCTAGGATCTCATATTTTAATATTGCCCACTCTAAAATTAACTCACTCCGCCTCCAGCCCTTGCGTGGTTTAATTTTCTCATAGGCAAAATCATTGTTTCCTTTTTCATACCATAAATCACTCTTAATTGGAGAGATATAAAAATTATTAGATCCAACCTATTAAAAAACGATGAAAAATCGGCTATTAATTTTTTTTGTAACCTGTTTATTAAACTTTAAATAAGCTTATGATAACCTTCTGGTAAGCTTACTCTAAACATTACCTCAAGCTTGCCTGAACCTTACGAAACTTACAAAACTTACAGATGCAAGCTTTAAAAGGTCTTTTACAAGGTCTATACAAGCTTACTGCAAGCTAACTGTAAGTTTTCTTCCTAACTTACACATCCCAAAGAAAGCTTGCGGTAAGCTTCTCGTAAGGTTATTTTGCTTAGTAAGAAAGTTCGGACGTAAAATAGAAAAATGTGTTTGCAGAATAAGTAAAGTACGAACCTTGAAGCCTAGGGCCATTATGCACTATTGCAATTAAGCACTCGTTGTTTTACGGCTCGTGTACAACTTTTCCCGTGTATGCGTAATAGGCTTTCTACAGCTTTTACGTAACACACATTTTTTTTCCTTTTTCATTTATATTGGAAATTTTCTAAAATGCGTTTTATTTCTTTAATTTTAGTTATCGGTGCCAAGCATTACTCTATTATAAACTATTCAAAATGCGCAAGCAAGAAGCTAAAGATATTCAGAAGATGTTGGGAGATTTTTGCGTAAAGGTAAGTATTTTTTTAATTACTTCTTCAGGTAAAAAATTCAAATTATGCTACTAAATTAAATTATTGGGTTTTCAAATTTAAGTTATACAAGAATTACTTGTGTAAATATTTTTTTTCTTGTTTTTCAAAAAGTATAAACTATAAAATAATACAAAAAAAAATAAAGAATATTGTCATATCATTTTATGATAAAAAAAAAGTTATTTTATGATATTTTTTAACTTTCTCTCCTAAAAATAATTCAATATTTATATTATTCACAGCGCTAGAATAATATACGGTAGCTTCGAATTAAAAAAAAAATAAAACTTGTCCTAGACAAAGAATTTTTGGATATATATTTGTTTCATGAAAAAATAAGCAACTTTTTTTTTCAAATGTCCGTCCGTCTGATATCACGATTTTTGCGAACACGATAACTCAAGAACAAATAATCCGATCGACTTGAAATTTTTAGGAAAAATCAAGTTCTACGAGGGGAGGATCTCTATTGTTTTTAAAAAGTAATACCCCCAAAAACAAAACATTTCTTTGATGTTAAACTTTTAGAAAAATCAAAAAAAAGCTGAAAGAAAAGTTTATTCTACCAAAAGAAAATAAGAAAACAATTATTTTTTTTTTCGTTATTTTTTTTTGAAAATTATTTTTTTTCAAGTATTTAGGAAATGCAATATAACATTTACTATGAACAATATATAATGGAATGCGTAGCATTAAATATCTTCACGGCTTGTTTAAATATATAAACACCTTTTCCTAGAATTCGGCGGTTCCCCAGGACCAGCAGAATCAAGGCCAGGGCACGCCGTCCCCCATGTCACCCACCCCTTCCCCAGCGGGTTCTGTGGGCTCGGTGGGCAGCCAATCCTCCGGTTACAGTTCCGGGGAGTTAGCGGCGAGGGGCAACGGCTCCATGCCCCCAAATCAGCAGCAAAATGCGGGGGCCTGGGTTCCCCTGCCCGTGTACAACAGCATGACCAAGCAGAACCAGCTATTCACGTATCTGCTGTCGTACCAGGATTTGTGGGATACTGCCGACGCGTTGATTGTCAAAGGCCAATATACAGGTAAGATTTGAGTTTATTGCGTTCAAAAAAAAAAAAAATTAAAGCTAATTTTGCTGAGACGGAGTCGAGGCAAAAAATCGGCCGAAAATCCTAGACAGTTCTCATATGTAGTGCATTAGGAGACCTTATATATATATTTTTTATTATCTTAAAATTTTCATTTAGGTTTAAATAGAAAATTCTGAAAATATGAGGGTGATCAAACTTCTCTAAGGGTGCTAATGGGGACCCTAAAATTCATAAAATTACCATAAATCCTAAAAAAATCTTTGAAAATTGTCTGTAATTTTTTTATAAGTGAAAAATTTAAAGGGCTTGAAATTTTATTTTTTTCCTTTTGAGCATACAAAATTATGTGCCAAATTTCAAAATTATCACAAGATTTTAATCCGCACCATAAATCCGCCAAAGTTGCCCCTAACACTAAATTTACGAATTTCTACCATAAATGTGAGTCAAATGGTAAACAAACATTTTAAAAATGTATTAAACTGGACTGAATATATTTTTATTTAATGCATCCTAATAAATACTCATAAAATATTATAAAATATAATAAAATGATTTAACTGAAAAAAAAACGAGCTAAGCGCCATATATTACGAGCTCTTGTTTGGCGTTTAGCTCGTTTTGTTTTAGTTCAGTCATTTTAATATTATGAATAGTTATTATGTTATATTATAATATTATATTATAATTTATTATTCCATCAATCTATTTTCTAATCATCGTACAGAGTGACTCTTGGTACTGAAGAGGGTCAGCAGCCCGAAACTGTCAGTCTCCCAATATCACTCTGTACGATGATTAGAAAATAGATTGATGGAATAATAAATTAATATTTTTATAATTTTTGTTTAAAATTAAAAATTTCTGTCCTTTATTATATTATAATATTATGAATAGTTATTAGACTTACATTTATGGTAGAAATTCGTAAATTTTAGTATTACTTTGGCGGATTTTCGGCACGGGTTAGAATCTTTTGATCATTTTGAAATTTGGCACTTAATCTTGTATGCCCAAAAGGAAAAAAATAAGATTTCAAGCCCTTTAAAGTTTTCACCTAAGTATACAAAAATGACAGACAATTTTCAATGATTTATAGCAATTTTACGAATTTTAGGGCCTCATTAGCACCCTTAGAGAAGTTTGATCACTCTCATATTTTCAGAACTTTCTAGTTACACCTAAATGAAAATTTTATGATAATAAAAAATATAAGGTCCACCCTAGTGGTGCATATATTTTTTCAACTACTGTTCAAGAATGACATTACCCCCTTTCGTCACTTTTGCCTTGACCTCCTATAAAACCGAAAAAAATGACGTCCCCTTTTGGAAGACCCACCCCCCATAGGGGGACGTTTGAAATAAATTTTCAAAATAATGTTAACTAGAAAAATGTCTTTTAACATAAATATTCATAAATATAAATATTTTCTTAAATAGGTATTTAGGTATTATGGACAAAATGACAGCCTTAAAAAAAAGTAAGGATTAACAAACCTCGAGAAATAGTAATACAATAGGCATCAAATGTAAAATAATCAAATTTTAATATATTTTAATTTAAAACTTTTGAACTTAATAGACAATTCAACAAATAAAGCAAAATCTTAGTTAGTTACAGGGTCTGTTACCAACTAAGCTTTGAACAAACCATTTAGGCCCAGAACCTCTGAAAATTTAATCATTAAAGCCGTTAGGAAATATCTTATTTTAAATAATAGGGAAAAATAAAGACTTTTTTTGTTGAGCTACGCCTAAAGTAAAATTTCCTGTAGTCTTTTATGTCGTAGTTGTTTTTATAAGTACCTGTTTTCACTATTTTTTTTAATGTAACTTTTTTAAAAGGTGACGTCACTTTTAGCCAGACCCCCCTCCCCCCTTCGTCACTTTTTGACACCTTTTGTCCATATTTTATTGTGTCTTGAAAAATACCATTATTTTCATTTGAAGCTACTAACGCACATTTTTCTCTTTCAGATTTCTTTATAGAATTGGACAGGCAGTGCAAACCTCTTACTCTGCATAGTTCATTGATTGATTTAGTCCGATACATAAGGGAAGGTATCAATCGCTTGAAGCAAGACACTTGAAAGAGCACATCTTTGAATTTGCTCTAAAATGCTTTATATAATGAAATTGAGCGGGTACACCACTGTTATTCCGTATATCAAACAATATATACAGTGCATTTCAGATTATACAAAACAGAGAAAACGAAGATAGAACGACCAGATCAAGGCTGACGTGTTTTATTAAAAAAAAATACACGTCAGCCTTGATCTTTGTTTCATATGTTTTGTTTACTTTTAAACGGGCGGTATATTTTATCTTACTTTAAACCTGATATTTATAAATAAGGACACCCTGTATTATACATATGCAATAATGAGAACGTTTAATTTTTAATATACAAATTTTCTACATGAAACTCGTTAAATTTGGTGTTAAAAGTGTGTGAATGTTTGTACTTTTCTTCATTATTATTACCGGTTCTTTCAAGATAAAGTTCCTCTAAGATATAAAATATCAGATTTTACTTAATGCAATGCAAAAAAAGCCTTATAAATGTTTAAGTGGTGTGCCCTTTAAAAAATAATGTATGCCAAAGAAAGCACCAAGTCAATTTCACGTCAATGGAACCAACTTGTTAAGTAGAAAATAAACTTGGATCATATTAAAACTAAATAAAATAAATCTAAATATACTTTTTACCTATTATCATATATACAATAATATTATATTTATGAAATTTTTTTTAGCTTAGTATGAGATAAAAATTGGCAATTGAGGTCTCAATATAAAATAGGTTGATTTGGAGTATTAAATCATGTCTCAAGACCGGAACATACTCATAACAAGGGAGAGTGGGGCAATAAAGGCCTGTATTAATATAGGTAATTACCCGCCCATTGACCAAAAAATGATTTAATTGGGGGCAAAATAAAAAAAGAGAAAAACTATGTGGCAGAATGAATAGGGCGGCCTTATTAGGGACTCTGTGGCATAGGGACTTCAGTTTTCTCTAAAAAAATCAAAATAAATTTTTATTAAGAAACCCAAAGTTTCTTAATTAAAAAACACGAGGCTGCAGACCAAGTGTTTTTCAATATATAAAGAAACGGAATTCAGGGAGAATTTCTGATTTAAAGCAAATATTTACGAAACAAACAATTTGACAGGATTTTTCACAAGAAAATTAGTCCCGGTTTTTATGGGAATAAAATTTTTCAAGAAAACATTACCTGTTTTTTTTTAGCCAAAATTGAAATCCCTATCAATAAAAAATAATTCCTTATCTTTTTATATTTAGACATGTTTTCTCTTTTTTTACTTTACCCTCTTTTGTATGTTGTGTACTTTAAATACAGTATTTAAAAATAAAATGAAACGGATATAAAATTTTTGGTCTACTGGTTACTCCTTTTTAGTAGTTTTGTAAAAATTAAAACTTTTTTACAATGAAATGCTAAAACTTGCTTAAATGTGTTCTGGCGCATGTGGTTGGATGCTCAAAAGTATCAAAATACATCAGAAAAAAGATGCATTTTTTGTGATGTATCTTGTGAAATTTTAGAATCTTTGTGATCAGATTAGTTAAAATAATTTTTAGTTTTGACTTAGAAGGTGCAGTACTTGTAAGTTATATTTTTACATTATACTAGTGAAAATTCCGCGTATATATATATAAATAGTGTATATTTTTTTGTAAATAATGCTAAAAATATATAAATAATATATTATATGACAATGCTGCGAAAAATATAGAGGCCTAGAAAATCAAATCATAGCATTTCACAAAAGGTTGTGGATGTTTTAAAAAAATAAATTAATACCTATTCATGTAGTCGTTGTTATTTTTTCATAATATATTATATTTTAGATTATTTTTTTCATTTTTGTTAGTTTCTTATATTTAAAAAATTATAAAATATACAGCTCCCGGTTTTCTAATGTTAAATATATTTTTTTAACTTTAATAATCGGGGTTTTGTGACTACTAAATTTTATAATAAGTATTTTTTGGAGTATTTTACTGTTTTAAGTTTAAAATAATCTAAAACATCTAAAAAATTTATTTTTAATTTAAATTATCAAATTTTGAAACAATACCTACAATTTTGCTAATTAAAAAAAAATGTATTAAGAAACTAACAAAAATGATCTTGTGCATATGTACCATTGTATGTATATCATGTATATTCTAATTTTAAAGTATTTAATTTTATATAATTAGTTTTTTTTTGTTTATATATATTTTTGTTAAGGTCAATTTTCAGTAAGAAAAAAAATTAAAAATGTAATTTTTTTTACCTATATTTTGTTATTAAATCCTATTTATTATTATTAATTATTTACTATTCTCTTTATGTAATTAATATACTATAACATTATTTGTCTTTATCATATATTTTTTTCAAAGTTACATCTGAAAATTTACATTGTGTAGTTTGGGTGAAAACCAATATTTATTTATGTCTTGAAATTATTTATAATTCCAAGGAATCCTATGTAAAAATCATATTCTGGGTATTTTTTTTATAAAGCTCATAATTTTATACAAGAAAAAAATCGCGCATGCACACAAACTCGTAGTGGGATCAAGACAAGAATATTTTGTTTTAATTCAATAATTTTGGCAATAAAATAATATTAAAATTAATTAAGATATACAGGGTGTGTTTGAAATAGCGTTCGAAATTTTAAGAGGTGATTCTACATCAGAAAATATGACAAAAAGTTTATATAAAGATGTCTGAAAATGCGTCGTAAGGGAGCTATGCCCATTTGAAAGTGGCTAAAAAATTCGGTTTTTATTTAATAACTCGGGAACACTTTCAGATATAGCAACGAGGTTTTGCACGTAAACTAATCCTAATAAAGCCCATCTTCGTATGTTATTTTCATGTACTTATTTTAACCAGGGGCGTGCGAAACGTGGGGCTTTATCATTTTTTTGCCCCAACCTTTTTTGTGTGTAACTTTTTTCTAATTTTATTACTGGCAAATAATTCTTCATGTCAACATACATAAAAAAAAGGTGCTCTTGTTGTAATACTGTACATTTAACCGTTTTCGAGAAAAATTAATTTAAAGGTGAAATCTGACGTTTCGAGGACTAAAAATTAAATAACAAATATATTTATTGTGAAATCACATTGATCTAGCACCCTCCCCCTGTTACAAGCTCGTGCTTATACTTTAATTTTTCAATGATCATTTATAAAATTTTATCATATACTTTATTTAATTTAAATTATTCAACTTGGTACGTTCCTCGATTATAAGCTTTATAGAAAAAATACCTAGTAGACATTTCTATAAATAGACATAGTTGAGGAAAATGGAAGCAATTGAATACAGAAGCATTTGATATGTAAGTGATCACGCGAAAAATGACCTGAAGGAAAATATTACACTGCTCTACAAAAAAAGGTTTTTTTTTTTGTTTGCCGGGGACCTTTTAATTGCGTCTGGCTATATTCGATGCGCTGATTTCGGAACCTATTTCCGTTTTTCTCGATCAGCTCGTTGTTTTGATAAAAATTTTATATAAATACTAAAGATACGACTCTAATTTTTATACGCAACATATGTGCGGTTTATAAAATAAAAAAAGTTTTAGATTTCATCCAGTAACGGGCATTTTACCGGCGGTATTGAAGTATTTTATTTTATTTTAGAAGCGACACAATAAATTAAATGTTTTATAAAAAAAAAACGAAAATTAAAAAAAAAAAACTTTTTTAACATTAAATAATTCAAAATATTGTTGTTCTGCTTTCAAAAACTCCGTTACTGGATTCAATCTGTTTTTTTAAATTTTTTACAAACCTCGTAGGTTTAGTGTCGCTTATAAAAATCAGAGCCATATCTTTATTATTTATATAAAATTTTCATGAAAATATAGCGAAAAAATCTAATTTTTTGAATTTAGAAGCCTTTAAAAAACAAAGATATTTTAAATTCGATTTTTTTTTGGCTTAGAGCCCTATTAATGAACCAATTCACCGCAAAAACGAAATTAATTATACACTAATTATTTTTTTTATTATTATAGGCAAAAAACCACTGTATAGCGCACAGTGGTTTGGACTTTTTCTAAAAAAAAAAACGAGCTGATCGAGAAAAACGAAGCAAGGTTCCGAAAACACCGCATTAAATAGGTCTAGACTCAACTAAAATGGGGTCG
Organism: Brachypterus glaber; assembly: GCA_958510825.1. Taxonomy (NCBI): domain Eukaryota; kingdom Metazoa; phylum Arthropoda; class Insecta; order Coleoptera; family Kateretidae; genus Brachypterus; species Brachypterus glaber. The sequence continues at coordinate 20,326,719 of OY294050.1, forward strand.
GCAAATTTTTGAGTGTAGGGCAGTGTTGTTATTATAAAAAAATATCTCACATTATTACCTTTCAGGTCTCTTCGTGATCACTCACATATAGTGTAACCTAGGGACTTTACTTAACTTAAAAATAACTTACATTGTACTTAAAGTCTCTGGCTTAAAGTATGCTGAAGTTATAATACTACAATTACAATCATGGAATATAATTTTTCGTTCTTTCGGTTCTCTATTTTTTTACAATGTTTATGAAAATTAAATTTTAAACCTTTCAATTGCAATGGACCAAAACTGATTTTCGAAAATTTAATATTTTGGCTCATTTTAGCTCAATCTTTATTAATAATATCGTGTTGAAAAAAAAAAACAGTATTGCATTTTTAGTATTTTTTAAAATTATTGCAAGATCTTTTGAAGGGCATGACTCGTAAGATTTTGTATATACATTATTATTCCTAACCAACTATTCCTAAACCAATTTTAAAGAAAGTTAATGCAATAATCTCAAAAATAAAAAATGTGCAATATTTATAACAGAACTTATAAGTACTGTTTGACGATTATAAGTTGTAAAAAAATTAAAATATAATAAAAACGAAAAATAACTAATAATAGTCAGTTGATTCCAATTCTCGTTACTCCAAATAAAAAGCTAATATTCCTAAGTTGGTTACTTACAGATTTTGTGATATTTTTAAAAATAAAAAATCTTAACTAAGCATGACAAAATCATAGTTAAAAAATTACTATTTAACTATCAACTATCCTTATACTTATGTGTAATAGATGGGCAATTGTATTATGTTTATTATTAAAATATAATAATTTAATTTAATTTTAATGAAATTTTAATTAAGCTTTAAAAATCAAAATTTTAAAGTAAAAAAATAAGGCACACAACATTTTTTAAAGTTTACGAAATTTTTCATCTAAAAAAAGAAACATTTTAACTTTAAAAAAAAAAGCTGCTATTTTTAATGTTCTTACTTTTTGATCAAGCAAAAGATTGAAAATTTCATGTATTTTAAAAATTGATCAAAAAATGTCTCAACTCCAAAAACATATGAATTACAAAATGACCAATAGATTAAAGTTTGAGATTATTATCTAAAATAGTTTTATAAAAAATATGCATAAAAGTTAGGCTCATGTATTAAAACTAAATATTATATAAATCATCAGCTTTTTAATTAAAATTGATTTAAATGAACGTTATATTGAAACAATTATTGAAAATATCACTATATTACTAATCAATCTTATTAATTTTTTTCAGCAGTCTGATAAAAATAGTCAAAATTGTTTTTAAAAATTGTTTTTTTAGAACTTCTACTATATTTTTTGTTAAATAATATTTTGCTTGCTGGGACCAATTGGGAGTAAAAAAGAATTGTATACGAAAGGAAACCCTAAACAAAATGGCATTGACAAAAGGTCTAATAAGTTTATATTAAGTGGTTATATACCTACAGGCTCGCGAAAATTAAGGGTTTTTATCGATTTTTTTCAGGTATGTTATCACTACTTTGTTCGAACGACCTACAAAATACCAAATAGTATATGTTTTGATGTTGGCAAGGGCCAAGGTTTCCACAATTTTCCCAATTAAATTTTTTTCACAAACATATTAAAACATATACTATTTGATATTTTGTAGGTCGTTCGAATAAAGTTGTGATTACGTACCTGAAAAAAAAATCAATAAAAACCCACAAGGTATATAACCCCTTAAGCTTTAACAAAAGTTAAGAGACCTTGTTTATAAACTATAAACAGCTTTTATTGAATCTTTTTTGTAAGATTTTAATTATTAAATATTTCTCATCAACAAAAAATAAGCATTTTGGTGTAGCTTCTTATAAGCTTAAGCGTAAGAATTCTTGTTGGCTTTGTTAAATGCAATTTTGTTTGGGTGATGGTGATAAAATTAAAAAAATTCATAATCTCAAAAAAAAAATATTTATTGCTGTTAAAACCTTGTTTTGTTAAACTTTATGTTTTATATTTATTGTCATTTAATTTTATCAGTTATAATTTCAACAACATATTTTTGTATCACGAAATCTGGACATATCGACTGACAAAAACTTGTTTCTCCTTATTTTTTGTTTGAAATATATTAATTTATTTTATATTTATTTTGTTTTATTTTTTTATTAGGGAAAATATAACAATCATATTGCTCTTATAGGACATACTCCTGCAAAAAAAGTCCAATTTTCAAAAATGTATGGATTAAAATAATTCTTGCAAAGGGATCTATGTATAAAAATAAACATAAAATATGCAATTTTAATAGATATTTTTCGCATAGTTTATGTTTTGCTGGGTAGAAAATATTTTTTTAAAGGGGGATAAACCAAAAATATTCATAAATTTAGAATTATGTATGGTCTATATGATACTCAAAAGTCCTTAACTTAATTAAAGTGTCCTTTATAGAACCAGTAAAGATATATTATGATTTACTTTTTGGTACCCTGTAAATAGTATTCAAAAATATTTTAAATATTCATTTGAAAGTGATGTATTGTAACAAAAAGGACCTAATGTTTCGTTTAAATATAATAATATATCAATAAAATGGAATTTTATTACTTTCCTGTCATTAAATTATTCTTTTTTCGGCTTTTAATTAAAATTATTATTTATCGATAAAGATTTTTAGTCAAACTAAACGGATCGAAAAAAGTTAAGGATATTGTTAAGAATGGGGAAAAAACAGTTTAGGAAAAAAATCATAAAATGTCCATATTCTCTAATCATTTCTAAAACCAAATTTATTCAATTCAAAAATATTTATATACTTGATTTAAAAATACGTTCTAAAACATATTGTTAAATCCCGAGTTCTATGTAATATCTAGAGAATTTATTTTTTAAAACTGAAAATTAATACCGGGTAATTCTACCTCTGTTGGCTATAACCGCTTCAACTTTAAATTCAGCGATTTAACTGATCTTGGTCCAAGATATCCCATAAATCCGAAAGAACTTGCTAGTTTCTTACGTCATAAAAATGTGGATGACGATCAATTACTGCTTTACCAAGCATGTTCCAGACGTGTTCAATACAGTTAAATGAGACAGCGGCGGGCCATTTTTTGTTTTTTCGATTATTTTTCTCGGAGAAACCAAAATATCCTTTTTTCGATCAGTTTATTCTAGTAGTAGTTTATATTTTTTATTTGTAAATTTATAATTAAAACAATATGAATGGATTGCAACATATCTCGTGAAAAAATGGCAAACCGGTTTACCGTGAAAACAGAATTTTTGGATAACTCCTTTTTAACCAAGCCCTTCAAGTTTGATGCAACACATAATACATAAATGTGTATTATATGTTGCCTTTGCCAATATATAAAATGAAATTTTTGTACGAACTGTACTACCGGAAATGATTGCACTGCGCATGCGTCACTTTTTTTTTTTCCTGATGTCACAAAATCCGCCATCTTCCTTCTTTCTTTCGTGAGCTACGCTTGAAGAAGGATCTAAACGTAAGTTTTTTTTTTATTTTTGAAGTTCTTTATCGTTTTTCGGGATTTTAAAATTAAAATATCTTAATTTAAAGTTATTGAATTTGTTTAAACAAGTTTGTTGAAATAATTTCCTTTGTAGAGCATGGTTTCTATAAATTTGTTAGGTTAGGATTTTCTATACCACGTTTCTTTTTTTGCTTGGATATTGATATTTATTTTCGTTTATTTATGATAAATCCTTATTTAGAACAGCTTTTACTTCATTTTCACATTAAAAATCTTTTATAAATACAAATACATTTTTAATTGAAATTAGATTCTATCGAGGATAAAAATTAATTAAAAAAGTGTTTTATGTATTTTTGTTGATTTACTTGAAATTCAAGCCTTGAATGAAAAACGAATAATAATGTTCTTATTTTTACGAACCTTTTACTTTTTTTATGATGAATAACTTATTCTTTCGCGGTTTCCACCTGAGGATGTAATAATCCCATGAGGGCCTAAGAAAACTGATATTTGTTTTAAAAATTTACATTTTATAAGTCTGTTTTATGTAAAATTAAATTTAAATTTTTGTGTGATTTTTTGTTCTAGAATGGCGGACGCAGCTCCAGCCGGTGGACGCGGAGGATTCCGTGGTGGATTTGGTGGTGGCAGAGGCCGTGGAGGTAATTATTTTAAAATTTAATTTAATGTTGAGTACAGGTATAACTCCTATGTAATAATTTAGTCTTGTCCAAATTTACTTTATGCTTAAAAAAGGTAAATAAAAAAATTACAGTGAAAACTCCATAACTCGAAGTTTACTGATGTTTCCCTGCAGATTTTCTATTGTAGCAGTCTATTTTTACCTCTCGAATTTCTATAACTCCAAAATCTATGTAATTCGAACGAAACCAATCCCTTGCACATTTTCTATTGTAACAATGTATTTCCACCTCTCTAACTCGAAAGTCTCAAAACCACAGTAACACAGTATTATCCATAACTCAATTTTTTGGGCAGCATAAAATAAAGTTTTTTGTCACAATATTATGCACTTATTAAAAAATCGAGACGTCACTGGGCATATCGTCAAATTTCGATGCGCCGTACTTCGTTTACTGTGTGTTTTCTAAGGGAATCCCCAAATCTTTGCGGGATGTTTTTTCTTTAACTCGAACTAATTTCGCGGTTCCTTGATTTTCAAGTTATAGAGTTTCCACTATATCTAGATAAATTGCAGTATTTTTCTAAAAACAATATTGACTTGTAATTTTTGCTTTCTTGTACTAACCTACATGATGACTGTTAACTTGTACAAACTTCAATTTATTACTTGAATATAATGTATAAACTATGGACGTAGAGAATATAAACTATGAACGTAGAGAATATAAACCATAAACATAGAGAATATAAACTATGGTCTGTTTCACCAGGCAAGATAGTAAATTAAAAATCGCACAGTGAATATTTTTGCAACAGGTTTGTATAGTATATGTTTGTGTATAGAATAGAGTTATGTTTTATAAAATAAACTACGTAGTATATTTGCACATCCCATATTCGAATCTCTTATGAAAATATTCACTGTGCGATTTTTAATTTATATCTTGCTTGATGAAATAGACCATAATTGGAGTAGTTAATTAAAGTTTGCATACAGGGTGACCCGTAACTGGCATGCCAAAATTTAAGACATTCTATATCCAAAAATATAAAAAAGTTTCTATGAAGGTTGGTCCGGAAATGAGCCCTGGGGGAGCTACGGCCCCTTAAAGATTAACATATTAAATGGGGAACAAAAAAAGCACCCATAAAATTTCAATGCTGCAGGATGATTCCACAGCCACACAAAAAAAATCATATTTCAGAGACTACACCAATGTAATTTTATATTTTGGGGATCGCTGAAACTGAATCTGACCTGATTGAGTAATTTCTGAGGTCAGATTCGATTTCAGCGACCCCAAAAATATAAAAATGCGTTGGTCCACATAATTACTTTTTACTTTTTTTTTGTTGGCCTTACACAGCCACCAAAAAAAAAATATGTGCCAGAGACTAGACCAACGCATTTTTATATTTATTATTATTAACATAATCTAATTGCCCTTGTTACTAGTGTATACATGCAAAAACTCGTGGCTCTAGCTTAAAGGGTACCAGAGATTAATTAAAAACCTTATTTTTAGTACACTTTTAAAAGGGCCGTAGGTCCCTTAGGGCTCGTTTCCGGACCAACCTTTATAGGAACTTTTTTTATATTTTTGGATGTAGAATTACCTATTAAATTTTGTCATGCCAGTTACTGATTACCCTGTATGTTATGATTCATCATGTAAAGATTTAACTAGTGCAAGAACCCAAAACTGATAATTTTGAGATACAATGTTTCAAAAAATTCAAGTCATTATAGTGTTACTCTAAAATAAAGTTTTTCAAATTATAAATCAATTTTTCATGATGAATAACTTATTCTTTCGCGGTTTCCACCAGAGGGTTTAAATACCCGTTGATGGCCTAAGAAAACTGATTTCCTATAAAAAGCCACTCTTTAGTTAATTCTACATAATCACAAACTATCAACTTTACAATTTTGTTGCTTTTTTTCAGGTCCAAGAGGCCGTGGACGTGGTCGCGGACGCGGCCGTGGACGCGGAAAGGAAGACTCCAAGGAATGGGTGCCAGTAACCAAGTTGGGTCGTTTAGTACGTGATGGTAAAATCCCAACATTGGAAAGCATCTATCTGTTCTCTCTGCCCATCAAAGAGTTTGAAATTATCGATTTCTTTATTGGATCTGATCTTAATGATGAGGTAAGTCTATTGCTTTCCCATTTTGAAAAATTTTCAAAATTGCGGGAAAGCCTTGTATTCGTGCAAAAAAAATCAATTTTTTTTGCCTGTTTTTGCGTTTTATGTTGTTTTATGTCGAGATAAATTAATTTCGAGCAAAAAACATGTCGGTCTGTCCGGGAAGTCTTGTCAACACGATAACTTAAGAACGGGTAGTTTTCTTGAAAAATGTGTAATTGGACTTTTTAAGGTTGCTGAAAGTTAATCTGATATAAAAAACCCATTTCCCGCGCCGAGGGTAAAAATGGGAAAGCTTTTTTAATGGGCAGTGTATTTTTATCTAGGAGTCTTTTAAAAAAAAATGTTTAGTAATTTTGTGATCCTACAGCTTATGCTTTAGATATAGACCTAGGTTATGCTTTAGTAGTTAAATCATTGGCTTAGTTTACACCATGGAGACTATATTAAAACTTATAAGTTCAGGAACTTTTTACCTATCTATTTTTATTGAAAAAATTGATACTTTTTGCTTTTTACTTACAATTTTGCCCCAAAAAAGTCATGGTTTATTTATGCAAAGTTCTTGGTTTGGATTTTATTTTGTTAAAATTGGGGTAGTGTTAAACTATAATAGTTAAATTATTATGAAAAAAGATTTTTTGTTTCGAATTTTTAAGCAAATTTTGGGCAAAACTCATACACTTCATACCCCCGATTCTCGCTTTATTAAGAGATTTCATATTTTGGGTACTTCCCCTATTAGGGGGGTAGCCAAAATATGACAGTCTGGAATAAAGCGAGTACCCTGTAATGAAGTGTATAAATTTTGCCCAAAATTTGCTTAGGTAATACTTGAATGTCCCCTTGAATGTTTCTATGATGAATAACTTATTCTTTCGCGGTTTCCACCAGAGGGCTTAAAACCCCGTTGATGGCCTAAGAAAACTGATATTTTTAAACAAAATCTCTCAATTTTCATCAAAGTTTGCAAAAATTAGTAATTTCTCTTTTTTATTCAGGTTTTGAAAATCATGCCTGTACAAAAACAAACCCGTGCCGGTCAGCGTACCCGTTTCAAGGCTTTCGTCGCCATTGGAGACAACAAAGGTCACATTGGTTTGGGAGTGAAATGCAGCAAAGAAGTGGCCACTGCCATTCGTGGGGCTATCATCTTGGCCAAACTTTCCGTGGTGCCTGTACGTAGAGGATACTGGGGTAACAAGATCGGTTTGCCTCACACCGTACCATGCAAGGTAAGATATTTTGCTTTTATTTTCCACAAGAGAAAACCTTATGTTAGTAAACAATTCTGAAAATGTTTTAATACATTTTTTTAAGTTTCTCAGCGTTTTATATACAAAGAATATACTGCGAAAAAAATTTCTGTCTGTCCGGGAAATTTGTGACTACGATAACTGTATCCGGAAAATTTGTGACCAACTCCAGAACGCTTTAAGCTAAAGACAATTTTCAACGATTTTTTTACGATTAATGGTTAATTTTACGAATTTTAGCACCTTTAGAGATGTTTGATCACTATTATATTTAAAAAAAATTCTAAATACACGTAAATGAAAATTTTAAGATCACAAAAAATATATAAGGTCCCCCCGAATGTCACATAATGACAGCATAATGTGTTCTAAGGAATGTTCAAGTATTACGTAACGCAAATTGTACCAAAATTCATACAATTCATACCTCGCGTTATTATAGATTATAGAGATTTCATATTTTGGCTACCCCCCCTAATAGGGGGTAGCCAAAATATGAAATCTCTACAACCTTAAATAACGCGGGAACCGAGGTATGAAGTGTATGAATTTTGGTACATTTTGCGTTACGTAATACTTAAACGTTCCCTAAGAGCGCTACACAATTTTAATGTAAATCTGCTCAGTCAACTCTATTGCATGTCATTATCTCAGATTAATCCTTTATGTTTCGGTTATTCCCAACATTTTGGACTGGAAAATACGACAACCGGGTCGATATCGGTTAAAAAAAAAACATTTTTATGATGAATGACCTACTTCTTTCGCGGTTTCCACCAGAGAGAAATCTATGATGGTCTAGAAGAACTGATTTTATTATACACACAGATAGTTAGGTAAGCATAAAAAATATCACTAAAATATTTTTATTTATGTTTCAGGTAACTGGTAAATGTGGTTCCGTAACCGTACGTTTAATCCCAGCACCACGTGGTACCGGTATTGTATCAGCACCAGTTCCCAAAAAATTGCTTCAAATGGCTGGTATTGAAGATTGTTACACATCTGCTCGTGGTTCCACTGGTACTCTAGGAAATTTCGCAAAAGCAACTTACGCTGCTATTGCAAAAACCTATGCTTACCTCACTCCAGATTTGTGGAAGGATATGCCTTTGAACAAAACTCCCTACCAAGAGTTTGCTGATTATTTGGCCAAAAATCACCGTATTGTCTCTGTGAAACCAGAATCCTCTTAAATCCAAAATGTTTGTGATTTTAAGTTTTAAACGTAATAAAAAACTATAAAAATTATGACTTGTTTTATATTTTTTCAGGTATATTATACATTATATTTTTTCAGGTATAACAAAAAAATCACAGCGCCTGCGCTAAGGTAGTTTCGAATTTTCAAAAATCGTCCTAGATAAAAATTATTGGACTTTTTGGAATGTTTCATGAAAAAATAAGCTACTTTTTTCAAGTGTCCGATGTCATGATTTTTGTGAACACGATAACTCGAAAACGAATAATTGGATTTCACGAAAAATCAAGTTCTACGAGGAAAAGATTCCCATTGTCAGGGGGGTGATCCGAAGCGATTGTATTGGATTCATTGGAAAAAAAAATGATTAAAAAGGGTTTCTACCAAAACAAACCTTACGCCCTTCAAAAAAAATAAATGCGCCCAAAAAAATTCCCTCGAGAATGATTGGCTTGATGTGCCGTCATATATTTTTTGCGCAGGCTTATAACGTTCGCATAAGAGCCTCTGGATATGCCCTAATCCCCCCAAAAAAGTTATGGAGGGTTAACTTTAAAAAAAATCCTATTTACGTAACTTTTTTGGGAAAAATTACTTTTATTATACGAATTCGACCAATATTAATAGTCCCCCAAAAACAAAAAAGTTATGGGATGTTAAACTTTTTCGCAAAAACGAAAAAAAAATTTTTTTTTGAACTTTTTTGTTTATTAAAAAAGCTTTTAATTTAATTTTTTCTCAAAAAGAAACAAAAAAAAATGAAACATTTTTATCACACTTTTAAGGGAGCGTTCAATTATTACGTAACGCGCTAAGGGGGTCTCGCCGCGGTGTCAGTAAAAATGTTACGTAACACTTAAATAATTATAAATGTTTATTCATTGTTGAACTGGGATTTTTTTTACCCCTGCAAAACTTGACTAAAAAAAAGGCCCTCACTTCCGAATTTTTAACCCCAGCTTCCAAACTTTTGATGAAAAAAAAAGGCCCTAACCTCCGAAAAAATGGACAAATTTTGCGTTACTTGGACGTCCCCTAAAGGAAATGGGGAAAAGTGAACACAGTTCACTAAAAGAAAATAATTATGTCGAATAATAATTTATTAATACTCTTCTGACACAAATATTGTATAAAGTAAATCCTCTATTATAAGAGAAAAGAAATAACACAATTTTCTATAAATGTAAAATGATGATATTTATATAATATTAAAATAGCAAAGTACCTACTAATAGGTCGTATCAACCATGTCAGCATTTTTTACTCAATTTTCAAATATTTTTTAAGATCAGGTAGGTAATCATTAATGTCAATAATTATATATTTATTGAACAATTAAAAAATACCAAACTCTGCGTGATACGACATGTTAGCACTTAGCCGTCAATAATAAAATGATATCCAACAATAAACAGACAAAGAAATTATTTAATTTCAAAAAATTCTGTTTTTTCTTTTGCTGGCACTCCAGGTCATCTATGGCATGTTACACTAGAAATGTAAGACTTACACAATTTTTGTAAAGTTACAAACTAATGGTTATATAGGTCAATTTGTATGATGCGGTTTTTTCTTGTATTTAACTTTAACAGTTGGTATCTCATGGGATACCAACTTTATATAATTGAATAACGCATGAAACAGAAGGTTATGAGTAAATGTATGTTGGTACAACTGGTAAAGTTAAATACGAGATAATAGCGCATCGTAAAAAATCGACCTATAGTATGGAAGCTTCGCAATTCTTACAAAACCATTGTAATATTTTCAAGGAATTGTCATATTTACAAACGCTGAAATATTTACAAACCATTGTAAATTTAACCCTAATTGTGTAATTTTTTCCACTTTTCGACTGTTTTTCTCAACGAAAAAGCATCAACAATTTTCACATGTCATACATTTAAAAAAATTAAAAACTTTAATTAAAATAGTTTCCTTTTTGGCTAAAAAATTTTGTGTAAAATTGTCAATTTTTCATTTTTTTTTAACAGATTATAAAAAACATATGAAAATACAATAATTTGTTCTGATGCTGCTAGTAATTTTTAAATCTATATTCGTTTAATATTTTTTTATTTAATTATAAGTTGCAACCAGAATTTTATATTAAAAACATCAAATTTTAAATAAATCAATATAAATTTCTGGTTTCTGTAAAAATGAGATGATAATGCTAAATTTCTACACTTCCAATAACTGAACTGAGAATAAACATCTTTTTTGCACCTGAATATTAATTTTAATCTTAGTTTCATTCAAAATAATAAGCTTACAACTATAACTATTCTTCAACTTGAAATTTATAGTTCAACCAAAATATTTTTCTACCTTTTAGTAAAAATTAAAGTTTTCGTATCATTTTGGAAATAACTCAAAAACGTTTGAGGACAAAATTTACTTTATGAGATCATAAAAACCTATTTGTATAAAACTAAAATTCAAAAAATATTGTTGCAAAAAAGTATGAAAATATTTTAAAGCACTCGCGCGTTTTTTCAATATCATTCACAATTGTCAGTTTGTAAGTACACACATAATGAAAAAAAAAAACAACACAACTGCTATTATGTTATATATACAAATTGAGGAATGACAGGCACTAAAAACGTTATTTTCTATCATTTTGCTTTTATTTTGAAAAATATTACATTTTATAAAAAAAAGTCAAAAAGAGGGAAAAATCTTCAGTCTAACGCAAAGAAAACATTTTTCCTCTTTAAAAATAAAAAAAAGGACAAAAACAACGTTTTTAATCCCTGGTAATGAGACAATATTGGTGATAGAACGTGGCTGAAATCTAAAATATTTCTCACCTAGAGAAAACAACGATAGATGGCGCTTATTCATCTTCGTCCTCTTCTATTTCTTCGTCTTCCTCCGGTTCTTCCTCATCAGGTACGGGAACAGGCTGCTGCAAAGCGGGGTTGTTTTTCTTCTTGTAAGCAGTCATTTCCTGTAAAAAATATTTACAAATAAGACATTTATTTCAGGTAACTTGGTCAAAATTCTCATTTTTTCAAATAATTGCAACAAAGAAGGATATCGTTTTAAAGGCGAGTTTTGGACTAAATAAGAACATTTTTTTTTTGTTTAAAAAAGTGAAAATTAATTAAAAGAAATTATGAAAAACCGTTAACTAAGTTTATTTGTTAAAAAAACGTTAACAATCGTAAATATGACAATAATTCATCGTGATAAACTAATTGCTTCCTCATCTTGAAAGTGATATTTTTTGTTTATCTGAACATCAACATAACAATTGGAATTTATAATAAAAATACTGTACAATATTAAATTAATGCATCTATTTAAAAATACAGCTTAAAAGTCTCTTAACCTCTTCAGGGACGAATTGTTTGTTGAATTTAATTTAGTAGCAAAAGTTAAAAATGCTTTTTATTGTTAAAACAACTAAACAAGTGAAGATGTGCGAATCTTGGTCATCGTATGTCGCTTGCGATTGGAAACAAAGCAAATGGCAACAGCTATAGCTACTGAGTAATAAGAAATTCGGTGAAATTAGTTTTGCGGAATTTATTTTTAAACGTACACATATGTGCCTATATCCCTGAAGAGGTTAAAACTTTTTCCTGGAAATAAAGTTATTTAACACGTTGAAAGCTACATTAAATTACTAGTCTAGGGTCACACTGTCCCATGGGACTGCAGGCTTTAGGTTATTATACAATAACGTTGAATTGAATTATAAGTATAAATATCTCAAAAACAACTTGACAATCACTGAAAAACTAGTCTGAAAAGTCCAACCTAATTACACATTGTGTATTTTATACAGTAAAAAGCAACAACATAACAACAAAATATTTCAATTTTACAGTCAAGCGCAGTAAACACAATACACTTAGCACTGGGCCTCAAAGTAGAACTTTGAGCAAAGTTATTATTTTGACATGACATGAGACTTGACATTTGAACTATTGCAATGTTGCCAACTCATGCACTGACATGTCAAAATTCGTAATTAAAATAAATAATTAAAGTATAGTCAATTTTTTGTGGTAACGCCGGTTAAAAAGAGAGAGAAATACATATTCCCCTAACTTGGTTAGTAACCGCTGCTCCACAAAAAATCGGCATATGTTTAGATGTTATTTAGCCCAAAATACGATAACATCCTTTTAAACATTTTATAAATTATCGTAGGTACGGATTTTTATTGTTACAACTTTTTGGCAAACCTTAAATGTAATCATTTAAAGAACTTATTTTACAATTGTATTGTATTTTAATACATTAGGTAACCATTTTGAATCATTTTCTTTATTAAATTTTGTACAAAAATTAGAGCCACTAACTAAATGTAGAACGTCCCAACCAAAACGCATTGATTTTGTTTGCCAAAAAGTTGTAAAAAAACAAAATAGTCAAACACTAGTTAATTTCTCAAAGAATTACATAAAAATCTACGCAAATTTATTATTTTATTAAAATTGAAATATACCGGGTGAATTTCAGTCCATGGACACTAATATTAGGTTGTTTTAAATCCCATCAAAGCAATTTTTTTATAGCTATGTTTGAGATTATATAATACAGAGAAAACAAAGATAAAATTATTAGATCAAGGCTGACGTGATTGTAGTGGGGAGACGGCCTGTCCAATGCGCTGTTTCATCTTAAAAAAAATCACGTCAGCCTTGATATTTGATTTCTCCGTTTCGTATAATTTCAAACAGGCTGTATTTCTCAACATTGGCTACAAAATGGCATACAATTTTTTTTTTCGTCGGAAACTAAGTTAAATTATTATTTTTTAATGACACCCCCTGTATATTTTTGCAATTTTGGATTCAGAAAATAATTTTTTTTTAGTACGTTTTTTTTATTTTTTTTTTATTAACATAAAAGATTTATTTTTTATAAATAAAATCTAATTTATTTGCTAAATGATATATTTATTTTATATTTACGCCATTTTGTAGTCCTTGTTAAAAAATATAAGCTAAAAAAAATGCTTTGATCGGGTTAAAAACAATTCCATTTTAATGGGTGTCCATGGACTTAAACTCACCCGGTATAAACATAACAAATTACTTGTATAAAGACGATTGTTTGAAAATATGTCTAAAAATTTTTGCTAGAGCACAATAATTTTTTTCTCCAAATTTTCATTTAATTTTGCACAGGTATTATAACCAAAAAGCTATTTTATTAAAAAGCTAGTGGTTGATCAAACTGTGCTTAAAAAATAAAATTAAAAAATTTAAATCTAAAAAAAAAATAAAAAATGGAATGTTAATTTTTTTTGAAATATTTTCGAAAATTTGTCTATTAAAAAAAAATTGAATTTCCAAAAATCGCCAAAAAATTTCCTACGCAAAAAATTCTTGGATACAAAAGTATTTCATGAAAAAATAAACTAAAAATATCCGTCTGTCCGTACGTCTGATGTCAAGTTTTTTGTGGACACGATAAGTCATGAACGGATAATTCGATTGGCTCGAAATTTTAAGGAAAAATCAAGTTCTATAAGGGGAAGATCCACTATTTTAAAAGTAGTCCTCCCAAAAACAAAGAAGTTATGGGAAGTTAAAAAATAAATAAAAAAACTATCATTAAAAAAAAAAAATTTCGAAAGAAAGAAATATTTTTATTTAGGATTTTTTTTTAGTAAAAAAAATTTTTAAAAATTTTTCAAAATTTTTTAGTTTTTCGAAAATATTTTTTTTTTAAATATTTTCAAAAATTAGTTTGTTTAAAAAAACTGATCAGCGTCCCTATAAAAAAAAAACACGAAAATACGAGGACTGAATGTACAAATTTTCGGAAATCTAAAAAATCCCAACATCCAAAATCTCGAAAAGCTCAAAAATATAAATAATAAAATAAAATAAAAAGCCTACTTTTTCATATCTGGCCTTATCTTCATCAGCCATAGCTTCGAATTTGCCCTTTAGTGAGGGATCAGCATCAGCCCATCTTCTGCCCAACTCTTTGGCGATGTCACCCACTCCGTATTCGGGGTTGGCGGCCTTTACTTTTCCACGTTCGTCATGACTGAACCAGAAGAAGGCAGACCTGAAAAACAAAATCAAAAATTTCAAATTTTTTATTTTAGTCCAGGATCTAGATCAGGCCTGCAGGGTGGCCACGGGATTTGCATATAAAGATTCCCTGGCTTTCGCTGTGAAAAGTTATGATTTTCCATGATTTTAGTAAACACAACAGTTTTTAAAGCCACGCATGTCTAGAGGGGGGGGGCTTACGGGGGCTAAAGTCGTAAAAAATACTAGCTTCAACTTATTACCAACGCCAACTTAATTTTATTCTATAGATATTATGTTCTGGCGCTTGGATCCATTTTGTGGTAATTTGTAGATGGCGTTAAGCTAATTTTAAATTATTTTAATTTTTTTAAATATTTTAACAGGTTACAATGGCAGACTTAATTAAAAAATGAGTTTTGTCAATTTTGATTTTAAATAATTTAGAAACAAATAAAAATAAAAACAAAGATATTCTACAAAACTGTTTAAAATCTATAATAAAAATTAAACATACACTGAAAAAAATGTAAAAACAAATTAAATTCGATTTATCTCGCGAATCCCTCTACCGATTATTTTCATATATTGACAATAAATACTCGTGAGACATCGTAGAATAAATTTATGAAAAAAATCCATTGGTGCAAGGACTTTTGTTTTAAAGTTAATCCAAGCCCGCCGTGGCTTTTCTGAGAAGCATATGAATAAACTGTTTCTGCAGATCAAGTGATGTTTTAAAATAGTATCTATATTTTATTTAATAGGCTTCATGATTACGTTACTCACTAAGCAAGAACGTTTATAAAAAATCAAAAAAAAAAGGAGGTATCAATATGGGACCACTAGTCCCCAAAGGGTTAATTACTATAGTACTTACAGTGATCTCTTTGGTGCATTAGGGTCTTTGACTTGCTTCCTCTTCTTTCCTCTGACCTTCTCTCCTTTAGGGGGAGTGTAGCTCTGCATTTCTGTGTCGTACCTCTTTTTGTCGGTTTCGGCCATTTCGTGGAACCTTTTCTTTTCTTTGTCGACCATGGTCTGAAAAAAAAAACAGTTTAGTAAAAAATCAAGAAAAAAATCAAAAAAAAATCTGAAATTACTTGAAGTTGCATAAAATGAGTTTATTAGACTTTTTTTGACAATTAATTGCATAATAGTATATTAAAACAATTGTTTCATAGTGGATGTTTTTGACAAAAAATGCTTTCTCACTACTAACTAGGTTGACATTACTAAATTAAAAAGTCCACAGTAATAGAAAGTACTATATCGAGCACACTTAGTGATAGATGGAATCAATACAAACAAAACCGTAACTAAAGACAGAAAAAACGGTTTACCGCGCAAGGACACTAAGTGTCCGACACTTAATTTTATAAAGTGATTCCATAAAAAAATGATTTCTTAAATTTTCACACATATAAATATAAAAAATATTAATAATAAAATAAGATTTTAACTCCTTGCTAGTTAGAAAAACGTAATGCGTTACTCGTAGGTGTTTTTTTTTGTCTTCCGTCGTCTTTATGGACCTCAGGTCCCCTTTCAACAGAAAACTTCACAGGAGCGGAAATAACTATTGGCGAACGCGTCCAAAAATATCGCAATTTTGTGACACGCAAAAGTCTAAAAGTAAGTTTTGTAAAATGCAGATAGTTATTATGGCACAAGGACGAAAATATTATTTTTAAGACCATGAAAAAAATAAATAAATTTTAAGCACCAAAAGCTAAATAAATATCTGAAATCAAAAGTCATTACTACAGGGTTATTCTTTTAAATGGCACACCCACCGTAACTTTTGAACGGAATAAGGTATAAACTTAAAATTTGAAATACTTAGGTATATTACACTACAAAAACTATCATTTGTCATATTTTTCAATTTTTTATTTGGTAAGGCGGCGTCAGGGGGGGCATTGATGGACAATATTTTAAATGACACCCTAGGTGTTGGAATTCGTCATTTTATAGAGCTTAAAATTATTTATTTAACCCTGTAACTATTTATTTTTTAATATTTTTTTTGAAGATATTTTTTTCTTAAAAATTGATGAAATTTTCAATATTTGAAAAAAAAAATTTTTTTGGAAGTTTTGCGTAAAAGGGTCAAAATAGTTAATACATGGTGTATTATTATTTTCATGTAAATCTTTCAATATTTATTGACAAAATATTAAAAATTTGATTAATTTAGAAGAAAATAAAATCTTTAAACAAAATATTAAAAAATAAATAGTTACACAGTTAAATAGATAATTTTAAGCCCTTTATCACAAGACATAGGGTGCCATTTAAAATATTTTCCTATACTGCCCCCCTAGCGCCGCCTTAACGAATAAAAAATAAAAAAATATGACAAATGATAGTTAGTTTTTATTGTGTGATATACATATTCCAAATTTGAAGTTTTTTTTTTATTCCGTTCAAAAGTTACGGAGGGTGTACCATATAAAAGAATAACTGTAGTTCACGATTTACAAAATACCTAATGGGTCCGAGAAAACTTTAAACAGTAAAATTAATTAAAAAACAAAAAGATTTAAATTAAGATTTTTTAAATTAAAATTAAAAAAATATTAAAATTCAATATTGTTAATACTTTTTTGAAAATTCCTAATCATTCTCGAGATAAAATATGCAAAAGGCGTATGTATATGCATGTATAAAATTTACGCAAGCGCTAGTATATGGGTGAAGATGAAAATCAATTGTGTGTCTTTGTAGAAGAAGGGTAAAATTAAGAGGGGCGAGTATTCTACCCTTTTCCAATTTGAAACCTTTAATAAAATTTTCCTCGCTCAGTTTTATACAGCTTTTAGCCGAAACTTATTATTATTTCTAAATAAGTTTAAAATCTTAACCCACCAAGGACTGACCGACGAATGTATTGTATAATTATGAAATATTTATGAGATATTACTATTATTAGTCCAATTAAGTCGTTTTAACTAAAAAAAAGAATTGCAAAAAATTTCGCTACTTAAAAAATAAAAACCATATATTCTGCATATGCTAGGCCATAAATAAATAAATAAATAAAAAACTACATGCCTTTTAAAACACTCCTTCCAAAAACCTGTAAATCTGTATTTAGAGGGTACACTATGGGCCAGGAGAGCTGCGTTTTTGGTCAAAAGTCGACAATTTCAAAGAAGTAAATAGGGCAAACGAATAAGAAATAGTTAAGGCTATTATTCTCAAAATTTTATTACATTATATTAAAGCGTTTTCTTTCTACAAGAGTTTAAACTTGAAAAAACCATATAATTTTTCGAGTATTTTTTTTCAATGCTTTTATTACTAAAATAAATACTACACTTAAGAATAAACAATCATTTAAGTTCTGTTTTGAATTAAAATAACTAACAGAGGTATAATTTATATCATGTCATATTTAATTAATAAAACTTTTAAATTATTACGATTTGTGTACTTTAAAGTTAGCAGAAACCTAATATTTTAAGCAAAATTTCCACTTTCAATGTAAAATAACTTTCAATGTAAAATAATTAACGCTCCCGATTTTTAAATACCATAGGGCATTTGGTAGCCTACTTTATTGTCTGGATGCACGTTTTTGCCCGTTTTTTTGTAGAAGGAAATAAATTGAATTTTTGTGTAGCATTACATATACTTTTTTAGTAAAACTTCGTTTTTGGTCAAACTCCGCTTTTGGTCGTAATATAGTAAAAATTAGTAACAATGGGGTTTCAAGGATGCTGGAACCGAATCTGTTTTGAATAATTCAAAATGGCGGATCCAATATAGCGGCTAAATCTGTTAGATTTTATCGGATTCTGATGAAAATTGGTATTCAGGAGTTTTTTAAAATATAAAATGGCGGATGCAATATGGCGGCCACATGTTAGATTGCATTTAATTTTGATGAAAAATTCTATTCAGAGGTTTTCGAGGATGCCGAAACCGAATATGTTTTTAATAATTTAAAATGGCAGATCTAATATCGAGGCAAAATCTGTAAAATTTCATTGGATTCTGATGAAAATTGGTATTCTGGTGTTTTTGAGGATGCTAGAACAGAATCTGTTTTTAAAAATAAAAAATTTAAAACGACGGATCCAAATTTGTAGTTTTTTTTTTCGAAAAAAAAATGTGCTTGGGAATTCGAAAGGCGATTAATTTGTTTAAAGAAATGTTTTAAAAAATATACTTAATAGTTAACTATTATTATTATTGCCTAATCTTAATTAAATTGATAAAAACACATTAAATACTAAATAAAAAAATCAATTAAAAATGATCCAGTCATTTAAAAAATAACACGTTAGGTAATTAAATGTTTCAACATAAAAATTTAAATATATTTAAAAATAACCGTCCCAGACGCGGTGGTTCGGCCGCGAAGTATCCGTTCTTGAAAAAATGGGACTTCATGGTACTCTCGGAACCAGTTTACCTTCGTTAAAAGATGGTAATATAACTGCCCATGGGTTAGGGTGGAACCAATTACCTTATTGAGTGCATACAAAATATCATTTTAGAAAATTACTTGTAATGTAATATTTTTTTTCCTACGATCCCCTATGAACTATTTTGTTCTTTAGAAAACGCCTTATATCAAACTTCTTTGACATTTTCATATCACCCTAGTTTGATATTTATGTATGTAGGTTTGCCTAATTTTACGTATGTAGGTTTGCCTTAATTTATGTTGTAGATTCTACGAATTTAGCTCACCTCGTTTTATATGCCATTTTCCACCTTTCATCACAGGATTTTATGATATCTTTTATGTTTTTCAATCTAAATATTTCTGTTTTTCATGTCAAAAATAGAAACTATAGTTATAACCTTACTAGACTGACCAAGATATAAATTGGGATGTTTTATTCATGTCTAGATTTTATAAAAATGACTTAATTTTTAATTTAGTTACCTTAAATTTTATAAAAAACATCAAAATACACGGTCTTTTTCTTATGAAATCGCAAAAAAGTACAATTTTACTGTTTTATATGGGAACATATCGAAAGAAATCTAATTTAATTAGTAAACTGTCTTGCCTTGACTTACACAAGAGACTTGCGTTATAAGCAACCTATTAAACAGCTAGGTATTGTATTGTATAATATTGTATTAAATTTAAAAACCAAGAAAACTAAAAGTAAAAGAAAATCATATTTCCTGTTTAACATACATAAATTTGTATGCTATTTTTTGCTTTGTATGCTTTGCTTTTCTAAAAAATTCTTTGAATAAGTAATAAAAATCGTAGGAAAAATAGTGTACATAACTTGTTTGGAAAGTGTATTTCGTACACTCGTGGGGTTTCCTCACTTGCCTGACGGCTCGTTCGTAAACCTTACCACTCGCGTGAAATGTGTTACTTTCCACACTAGTTATGTAATATTCTAAACGGTATCACGGCCAAGGACCCCTTATAGGAAAAAACTCTGTACAATGTATAAATGAGACTAATATATTTCTTATTTGTAGGTATTTATACTATAAATTATGTGATATACCATATGGATCTGATTATTCATTCTTAAGAATCTTGGTTATGGTGAGCAGAAAAAATGGGACGCATGGACAGACGGACAATTTTCATTAAAAAGATACAAGAAAGGAACAACCAACAATAATTTTATGCTTTTTGGATCCAGAAATAAATATACATTTTGTTCCACCTTAATATACCTATGGCTTCTAATTTCAAAGGACGGCTGTGAGAGGCTATAAATTTTAAAATGGATATTTTGAAAAAAAAAAACAATAGAACGTTACCTAGAAAGAAGAAAATTTTGGGTTTATGAATAAAGTGTTTAACAGATTTAATTTTATTATGGTATTATAAAAATTTCCAGAAAACTATGTTGTTAATACAGGGTGTTAAAAATTTGAGAGGACTCGGTAAAATATGCTAACATACAGATGTAAAACTACAGCTGGTATATTCGATAAAAATCATTTTTATACCTTGCGTGTTATTCTTCATGCCCTATATTTCAAATATTAATAAAATTAAAAACTTGTTTAATTAATAATTATTTTTGCAATTGTTTGTTTACAATGAGTAAGAATATTTGTAAACTTAAGCTGAAAAAAGCCTTGCATTTTTGAATTTTTGAAAACAATTTATTGTAGGTATTTTTCTTCGCGACAACAAAAATCCTTTTGGTACGTCTGCCTGTCTGGGAAAATTTGTGACCACGATAACTCGAGAACGTTTTAAGTGTGGACCACGTTTTTTAATAAAGAAGTTTGATTTCGAATTTCGACGATAAATTAAAAGTTTTCGGCTGATTGTTTTTGAAAAAAATCGGCAAGTTTTTTTTTTTGAAAAAAAAAAGAACAAAATAATTTTTTCTTCAACATTTTTATTTTTTTTTATTAAAATAGATTAAAGAACTCTTTTGTTAGCAATTGTATTTTTAATTTGTTTTATTATTTTTTTTAAAGTCTAGTAAAATTAGGTAGGGTAGGGGGGTAGTTTGAGTGTAGTGTGTAAACTAACTACCTACCCTAAAAAACCCGCCTATAGAGTGCTCCAAGTAAAATATCGAAAAACAAAAATGCCCATTTTGACTGGCTTAAATAATAAATCGGTAAAGGTCAGGCTTTTTCTGGGGTGAGTAAAATCTGAGAGAAAAAGCATTAATAAATCGCCTTGAAATATAATATTCGTAAATATCAAGTCGCTGACCTTACAAAATTTTAATAATTGCTACGAAAAAAAAAAATTATTGTGCGTTGCAAAAAAATCGGAAATCTGAAATAATAGGATTCGCTTAAATTGATTATAGAGCGAAAAATAGTCAGTTAATCCCTTTAAAAACCTATTGCGCATTAAACGTAGACTAAACGGAAAGTTTTTATGGCTATTAATGTATTTCAAGCAGGACCGTAGCGAAGAAGATTTTGTGGGGGGGGGAGAAGGTCAAAAATTATAACTTTTTTAAGCCCAAAAATACAACTTTTTTTTCTCGAGAAAAAGGTCCTCACCTCCATAAAATATACAACTTTTGTTTTGGATCAATGAAATATACAACTTTTCAAGATGGGTGTGGGAGGGTCGCTCCCCCCTTGGACAAAAAAAGGTTTTAGTTTGGCATTTGAGAATGGAATAAAATTAACCAAATTATAATTTAATATTAAAGAATATGCCTGTAAAAATATAAAAGTTGGTTTGACATTTTATAAATCGTTAAAAAATAATCTTCTGAATTACACACGATGAAAAATTAAGTTTTCATTTAAATTTGCTGTCAAATGAAATAATTACTCCAGGGGCATTCAGCCGTGCTAAGCTGAAAGGTCTCATATACATAGGTTTAACATACACAGATAGGACCTTTCAGCCTAGGAAGGGAGCAGCGCCCCTACAGGGGCGACGCCCGGTCGTAATTATTTCCAGACAGCAAATTTTCATGAAAACAGTAGATTTTTCCTGCATAATTCTCAGCCTGTTGTGTAATTATATATGAATATACTCTTAACAATTATGCAACTCCACAGTGCAAAAACAGTGAGAAATAAAAACAACTTACCTTCCACCTTTCGGCGCATTTTTTCGAGAACTCTGCGAAGATGACGTTCTCTTCTGGGTGTTTCTTCTTGTGTTCCTCACGGCACGTCTGGACGAAGAACGCGTAGGCGGTCATGCGACCCCTGGGCCGAGCGTCAGCCCCCTTTCCACGTGGCATTCTACCTGGAACCAAGTGATATTCATGGAGTATGTTCAAATTCTCAAATTTTTCACTGACATTCACCGAATATGTTCAAAATGTTCTAAAAATCTTAACTTTTTGCTACGTTATAATAATAAAAAAGTTGCAGGACTAAAACCGACAGATTATTCCCTTAACAATTGCTAAACAGTGCAGTCGAAAAGTCACCACCCACCCCTCTTAACTTTTGATTGAGTTGAGATATCGACTTCAAGTTTGGAACACGTAAATAAGTCAACTTAAACTATCTTTTATCTGATTGGGGATTTTTTTAACGGAATGGGGTCGTGTGATACATCGTTTTAAAAGCATAAAAAATTCTTCAACAGGCTGGCATTTGGATCTTGTGTTTATGTTTAAATTTGGTGATTTTTCATTTATTTTTTCTCTATTCGACCATGCATGTTTTAAGGTGTTCACTTTTATTTTTTTGCTAAAAAATGCGTCAAGATTTTTTTTTTTAATTTTATTTATTTATGTATTTATAAGTATGATTTAAAATTAGTTTAAAACTTCAATTCACGTTTTTGCGTCAACAAGTTAACCATTTATCAAAAATGGTTTGATTTTTTTAGGGATTTGATATCTGTTCAAAAGTTAAGAGGGGGGGGAGTGACTTTTGGACCGCACTGTATAAAGAACTAAGGCAGCTGATTTTTCGTAGAAAAAAAAGAAAAAGTGTATACGAAAGTTTTTGCCAAATCGCTTCCTAATGGAGACAGTGCCCTGTTTAAGGGTTTAACTTTTTGTTTTAATAATTTTACAACTGCAAATAAAGAACACGAATTGCTTGTTTGGTAAAAAATTTGTTTAATTTAAAGTTCTAAAATTATTCACGTGTAACTAACAATTACAATACCAATGTTTTGTTTCTGCAAACGCAAGTATTTTGTAAAATTTAAATATTTGAAAAAAAAAATCCGAGTTTTTACTATCAAAGCAATCTTAAGCTGGTAACTATTTGATTTAATCTTGAATTTTTTAGGTGGGTAAATATTGATTAAAATGCGTTTTGAGTTATTTTAATGGCATGCAAACTTTGTATTGAAATTCTTAATATGTTAAAAACATATTAACAAATATGTGCCAATTGACGTATGTACCATTTGCGATCGATCGAACTAAATACAGGCCTCGAGGCCTGTATTTAGTTTATTTCAAAAATTAAAAAAGTTATAAAATTTGCATAGTTTGTAAATCACCCCGGTCTGGAAACGATTTTTAGCTCAACTTTCATACAACCCAAGTTTTTTTTTCATAATTTAATTATTTAGAGCTTTGGCATCTTATTAAGACCAAATTTAAAAAAATCTATCTATGCGTTTAAAAAAAACGATTTTCATTTGTTTTGACAAAAAAAAAATGACATATTTAAAAATTATTTTAGATATTCAGATTTTACATCAAAAAATGATAAAAAAGTTTTTATAGACGCTTGAGCTAATTGCTTTTTAAGGGATCTAGCGGCATTTTTAGAATATCTCAGAAACGGTTTAACATGAATTAACACGAATTTTTTACTGAACCAATAAATGTAAGCATTTAACGTTTTATTAAAATTAAGTTTTTGACCAGGGGCGTAGATAATGGGTGCCTCATAATTTATATGTAAAACTGTAAATAATTAAAATATGAAAAAAAACTTGGGTTGTATGAAAGTTGAGCTAAAAATCGTTTCCAGACCGGGGTGCAATATAAGTTAAAATTTAAGTTATGCGGGCGACACACAATTGTTTGACAGGTATCTATGTTATACAATAAAACTTCTAACATATTAATTAGTATTAACCCATTTTCGTTTACTTTACTTATTTGGGTACACATTTTTAAAGCATCTATGATTGCAAAGCCTAATTATTTTTATATAAAAATCTTAAATATAGTTTTATTTCTTTCGCGTCGACAAAAAGTTTTCCTGTCAAACTTCCCTTCTTGGTACAAGGGTTTTCTGAAAAAAATACACCTGTTTTTTGAGTTTATGTGCGATAAGTCTGCATTTTCGTAAATAAATACATTTTTAAATCGATTTATTGTATTATTTATGTTGATTATGTTATAATAAGACATACAAAAACTTTAGAAAATTAATATAATTACTTTTGAAGTTATATTTTCTTACAACTTGATTTAAAAACCACCATACTCAAACAGGTAAATTTTCATTTAAATGTTAAATATATTTTTTTCTTTTTTTCATTTTCATATTTTTTTTTAAGAATAACATCGTTTTTTTATAATTTTTTTATTTGGTTTAATTATACGGCCATTGTACTCATTTGAGTACACTATTTTATTTATACCAAAAATTAAAAAAAAAAAACTCTTTTTACTTTAATAGTTCCATTTGAAGTTAAATAATGTAGTTTTTATATAACTGATGTGGGACTGCTGACCCAAAATGGGTTAATATATGTAAGAAAAGGATTCAATATTTTATACTTTCGAGCGACCCTAGGGAAAAAGATGTATTTTTTGTATAAAAATGTCTTTCCCATTTAGTAACACACTTAGTATTTCGTAAGCATGAGTTGCAAATAAGGGATAAGTTAATTTAGCACCAAGAATAACCTTAACAAGAATAAATTGGAATTCTTGTCTAGAATCATGTGCATATTACATAAATTATGTAACATAATGAAAAAAAATATAACTTTGCGCAAAAGTATGATTTAGTAAAGAAAATGCGAGTGTGAAAAAAATTGCGAGTTAGTAAAAAAAGAGTTTGTGAAAAAAAGGCGAGTTTGTGAAAATAAGCGAGTTTGTGAAAAAAAAATGCGAGTTTGTAAACAATGCATTAACTACAGACTGAAAAATACGAGTTAATAAAGCTTGTAAAAAAAAATGAGATGTGGCTTGGTTCTAAAAGGGCCAATCAGGTCTATTCACATGTACCATTGAAATCTATTCAATATTGACAAAAATTACAATACCATGCAGTTTTAATACAGTTGACGTAAATGACCTTGCAATTTTCGTCAATATTGCCACAAATTTCAATCTCAATGGTACATGTGAATAGGCCTGAATGTCAGTTTGTCAATTGCAACTTTTTCACGTCAACTCTGATGTAATATTTTGAAAACGCTGCTACTGACAAACTGACATTGATTCTTTTTGAACCAAGCCACAAAATATATCGTGACTTTGGAAAAAATACGAATTATTGATGTGATTTTGCGAGTTCCTACCTTTAACTGGTGCGGGCGGTTGATGATTAGCAATTTGCTGGTGTTGCTGCAACACGGACTGGTGCTGGTTCGTGTGGGCTTGGTGGTGATTGTTCTGATTTTGCAGCTGGTGATGCTGTTGCTGCTGAACCTGTTGGTGCAACTGCTGTACCTGGAAAAACCAGAATTTATTAGAGATTTTTAACTTTTAAAAATTTAATTTCAATATGTAAAAACACTTTTAGTGTATTAGTTTTTGCCTGCTTGTAGTTATTTTAGGTTAAAAACACAGGGAATGTTGACCCAATTACTGGGCAAAAACTATTATGGTTGTGTGCAAGAACCAAGTGTTCAGCCAAGAGTAATAGTTACGTAAGGGCGAAATTATCCACAAGAAAAACATTGACGAACGGGTTCCGCCAGGGTTAATTCGGTTAATTTTCCGAGTGGAAAATATCACCTAACTCACGTGTCATGTACACAATTTTATCCAACACCTTGGTGTTTAGGTAAATTAAAAAAAAAAAAATGAATATCATAGGTAGCTGCCAACTATCACAATTTGACTGTGTTTTACCTGATGATGATTTTTGAATAACAAATATACAGTTTTTATCACAAATGATTCATTTGAAATGAGTATAAATTGATTTTTCTATCAACATAAAAAAAACATAAGAAATCATTCCATTAATAACGTAAAGCAAGTTAGGTGTAAGTGACCCTAAAGGCAGAAGAGTGATGTAAAGTAATAACACCCATCAGTGAGGTAATGTAAAACATATGAAACTTATGAAAACAACCACTTAAGGCCTATCCAGAAGCTTGCATAAGAACATGAAACATAAGAATGCGATGCCGTGATTGGCTTACAAGATACATGGCGGCACATGAAGCCAATCACGGCAATGCATTGTTATGTACTATGTTGTTATGCGAGCCTGTGGATATGCCTTTACATCGATTAAAATGCCAGCTGTATACATGTAAACTAGTTATTTTTATTAAGGTGTTGGATAAAACATTTTTTTACGTGACATACAGAAATTTACAAAAACTAGCCTAAATTTAAGTTAATGTTTTAAATTATAACTCAATAAGTTAGTTTAAATAAATTTGGCAGTCCAAAGTTTTTTTTACAACTAATTAATTAGGCATAACCATTGTAATTTTACATAGTGGTACTATTTTATTCACTTGTGATTAAGTTTTAGCTAGTGACATAACGACATAACGCAATTTTTGAAAAAATAATTAGATAATTAATTAATTTAACAAAAAATTAAAAAAAAAGAAGTCTTAAGGCATAGCTAGAGGCGCGTATAACTAGCATAATACATTACATACAATGCCGTGACTGGCTTGATGTGCCGTCATGTATCTTGTGCGCTGGCTTATAACGTTACGTTAGGCTCGCATAAGAGCCTGGGGATAGGCCATTATAATATAATATAATGGTAATTCAAAAGAATAGGTACTGTCGTGAACGACCACATTAAAACTCCTGTTAAAAAATATTTTTCTCACAATTTTAAAAATAAAACTAATAAACAAAAAGAATAATTTTAAGAACTTTTTCGATTAACCATTAGTAAGTTAGCAATACCTGTATACAAATCCTCAAAAATAATAAAACATCAAAATTATAGGTAATTTTATTTAAATAGATAATAAATATAAAAATTATTAACTTATTGACCTGTTGATGAAGCTGTTGCTGTCTAGCTTGCGCCTCAGCAATCGCCTGATGGTGTTGCTGAATCGCTTGCTCAGCGTGCTGCCTCTGTTGCTCTTGATGCCTTTGTTGATCTTGCTGCTGTTGATGATGCCTACTTTGATCTTGGTGTTGCTGGTGCTGCCTTTGTTGATCTTGATGCTGTCTTTGTTGATCTTGATGTTGTCTTTCGAGATCTTGATGTTGTCTTTGTTGATCTTGTTGTTGTCTTTGTTGATCTTGCTGCTGATGATGCCTTTGGGCTTCTTCTTGTCTTGACTGGGCTTCTGATTGCTGAAATGGGGGCAATTTGATTGGGACCGTTTGAGGGGAGTATTGTCCAACCTATGCCTGATATTGTGGTTTTGGAAAATAATCGTTTCAAGGTAAGGTGGAGTGGGGTAAGTGTAATAGCGGGGTAAGTGTAACCACAGCAAATTTTTTTCGTGTTCAAGAAAAAATGTGTTTTTAGCAATTCTCCAGTAGATTTAGGGTCTTTCTTTACTAATTCATGTTTTTTTAGCAGGTATGAGCATGCGTTTTAACTAAAATATCAAGTGAGGTCTTTAATTTTATTAATTTTTTATAAGCGTTAATGGGTTTATTTAAAATATTTGGTGTCATATTGAGTAGTTTTTGACCAGAATTCCATATTTGGAATCAAAAATTGTCCAAGTCCAAGCCTTAAAATTTTAAATTACTGGTTAAAATATTTGCAGCTTAATTATATTTTAAGGCTGATTCAGGCATAGTTATCACTAACTAAACTAAGCTGTTCTGTTATTTTTATTGGTCAAAAAGAAAGTTGGCTTCTCACCTGGCAAATAAAAAGGACAGAATGGCTTAAATTAGTTAGTGATAATTATGCCAAATCAGCCATAAATAGTGATTTATTATTATTTATTAATTTAAATTAATTTAATAGCTGGATAGATAGTTCAGATTAAAATTATACTTAATATCTATTTATAATCTAACTTTAAACTGTAATAAGTAATTTAAAACTGTTTTAAATAGATTTTACTTCTGAAGATGGCCCCCATAGGACGAAACTCGGGACGAAACCAGTCGCAAGCCTACAATTTAACAACAAAAAAGTGAAAGGTAATTTTTCATATTTTTTCTATTTTGAAATTTCGTTTTTTATAAAAATCTTGTAGTTATTTATAGCTGCAGCTAGATCATCAATTAAAAATAATAAAATATATTTTTAGTTTATTAGGTGGACAGGTCAGATGGTAAGTTTGTAAGCGCAATAAATTTAAATTGACCGAAGGAAAAAAAGTAAAAAATAAAAAACGACCCGTCGAGGAACGAGGGTCACAATATCAGGTAGGCGGATTACAGAGACCGAGGCAGGGGCGGATCTAGAGTTTTTTATAGGCTCTTTGTTTTATTTTTTTAATTGCATTATTTTCGATTAGAATCTTGTAGTCTTATTTTTTATGGATATTATAATTAGTTTTTCTTGTACATGGGAACGCTCAAGTATTACGTAACGCAAATTGTACCAAAATTAATACACTCCATACCCCGTTTCTCCCGTTATTAAAGGCGTTAGCCAAAATATAAAATCTCTACAGCCTTTAATAACGCGGGAACCGGGGTATGAAGTGTATGAATTTTGGTACAATTTGCGTTACGTAATACTGGAACGTTCCCCATGTAAAAAAAAATCAAAAACTATTTTCATATCATTTTACGATTATTTGTGACTACACTGTATGACTAGGTACAGGAGTGTTTAATTTTTTCGTCTCATATTAAATTTTGCGCATCTCGGAAAAAAAGTAGTGGTTTTAACCGAAAAAAAAACTTATTAAAATTTAACCGATTAAACACTAAAAAAAAACAGTGGTTTTCTGGTAAATAACTAAAAAACAGATTTTTGCCAGCCCTAATTATTACAAAATCACCATTAAGATTTCTACATCTATTATAGATCTACCTATAATAGGTAGAAACGAGTAGATGCGTTTCGGGATGCTTTGATTATACGATTTATCATGAGTTCACTTATAGGCAAAGAATATCAAAAGAGCTTTAAATGCATAAAAACTATTTTAAAATGCTTTGGTTATAGTATATGATGAATAATATAATCAATGTAATAACCATAGTATCTCGAAATGGCTTCATATCACAAAATTATTGGGATTTGATTATTCTTAGTTGGAAAAATGAGTCTTTCTCATTTATCTTATACAGGGTTCCCACAGTTAATAAACTTTCCCATTTGTGGGAATCCTGCTAAACATATGCGAACAATACGAAAAACATGATAAAGATATCACGAGGAGTAAACCTTCCTACAATTCATTGTACTGACCCGAGGAATTTCTAAAGGAGTTCATTGAAATTTTTTGAATTTTCGAATTCACTGTACAAATTTTCAAGCATTTAAGCGTATTACCCCCTTAAGAATTCATATGTTAATTAGGTTAGATAGTTAATTTATTTTCAAAAATATTTAATGGATCCAATTCAAAAGTGCTTTTTTAAAAAGCCATAATTTAGTTAAAACTAAATTTTTAGGGTGCATATTATATCAGTTATATTTTGTCCAGCTGCACCATGTTAAAAATATGCACGTTATAATAGATAAAATTTTATTTATTATAAACCATAATTTATGGTTAATTGCATAAATGTCATTGTCAATTTAAAAAAAAAAACGAGCTTTTGCCAGTTCTATCTGTAAAAGGCAGTATTACTGCCGCAGTAATTATCTCTATTTTAATAGAGTAATCCTCAAAACAGTGAGCTCACAAAAATATGTACCCAGTTTTTAAAAAATATGTCCTAATCTCATCTTAAAATATGTATAAATATATGCTTATCTTACAGAAAGTCTTATTATTATTATTATTATTATTATTAAACATAAACTACCCCTATTAAAATTAATTGAATCCATATTTTTCTAATTAAATTAAATTTTTAGGTACTTTTATGTACCATTTCCGAGGCCTGTAGATTATTCTTAAAATCGTAAAACGTCCGATGCCAACTTGATTTTTTTTAATTAACTTGAAGGTATGTTTAAATATACATATACTGTATAAAATTAATATTAAAAAAGTATTTTGACTTTTATATTTTATTTTGTTTACTACACTTTTATATTTTATTTTGTTTACTACACGTGTAAAAGCGCATATTTGAGAATCAATTTAACATCCGAGTTACCCGCAATATCTCACCTTTTGCCTAGGTAATTGGTTCTGTTACTTTAATTAATTCGTTAACATAAATGGCTCCTCGTCAAGTATTGTCATTTTAAAGAAAATTGTTTTTTTTTTGCGTTGTCGCCAGCGTATAATCTTGGTTGTTATACATTTTTAAGCCAAAATCATTTATATATGAATTTTTTATAAGCAGGGCCGGATTTACTGGTTTCCGCCCTAGGCAATAGATAACATACCACCATGGTTTGGACTTTTTGGATACAGGGTGTACAAAGTTGCAGGGCTCGGACCTTCGGAAGGCGCGGCAAGCTTGGTAAAAAATATTAAATAAAGACAAAAATTTTTTTAAAACTTAATCAACGCGGGCCTAGGCATCCACAACTCATAAGAAACTTTTTCTCGTACACGACAAAAAAAAAGGTTGTCAACTAAAGTGGGAGTTAGCTCAGCGGTCTAAGGCATCGATTTAGCATTGACACTGAGCTAATGATCGTGAGTTCAAACCTCACTGGCGCCGATTGCCTTTTTCAGTTAATAAATAATTGAAATTTGGCGAAGGCGTACTCCCTAGGTATATTGGTTCGAAAGCCAATTAAAGCCGGTGGTTCCCTCTACTACTAGCCCACACAAGTCCTGGACTTAGGGGATGCTTAATTAAGTAGAATAGTACGAGGTTAAAAATAAACATAAATAAACATAATAAACATAAAAATTTGCCGCGCTAGACAATTGGCTAGATAGCCTAATAGAATATCTGACCGTAATTATAGGTTTAGTTTAAAATAAAAAGGAAATAGCGAGTGAAATAAGACTAAAAAATACTACGCGAACGATTGTCTTATTATTGTCTTTTTGAAGTTATCCACGTATTTTACAAAGTATAACGACAGTACGCACAATAACTGTCAATTTCAACTAATCAAGTTTTCAAATTAGTAAAACAATATTATTATAATTATTATTTGGTAAAAAGACAAACTCCGAACGTTATAGAACTTCTTTGGTTTTAATTAAAAAGTCGAACCAAATGCAATCCAGAGTAAAAATTTAAATATTAACGTTTTTGATAATTTTAGTTCAGCATTTAGCATTTCTAAATGGATCCATATGATATTTTGAAATATCTTAATGATCAATATTAACAAACCTACTTATATTTTATAAGCAATAAATCCAACTGGGTTTTCAGTCTTAAAATTTGACATTTATTTGGTAAAAGTGGTAGGCGTTTTATTTCGCAAGATTTTAGAGTTGAAAAGCTCGGACGGAAAAGTTATGGAACTCCTTTGGTGTTAGTTACTAAGTCGAAGCAAATAAGAAAATTCGACATAGGGAATAAATTTAAACATTAAAGTTTAATTCAATTTTTAAACCTTTTAAGCATTTCTAAAATGGATCCATACAATAATTTAATACATTTTAATAATCGATATTAAACATACTTAAATTTTATAAGCAATAAATTAAACTTGTTTTTTAAGATTCTTTTGGTAAGAGAAAGTGGAGGCTTTTTTTTAGTTTATTTCCCAACATTTTTTGTTGATAACTAGAACAACTTTAGTTTTTTAAACATTCTGAAACTAAAAACCAATTTATTCTTCCTGACATTTATGCTGCCATTTGTGTATAGAAAGAATACACGGAAAAAAACTATGAGTCACATGAAAAAATAAGGTTTAGCAATTACGTTTAAACGTTTAAGAACTACTCTAGGAAAGTTATTTTCTTTAAGACATTTCTTATCATTTAATGGCAAAAAAACCCTTAGAAAACCGCTGTTTTTTTTTGTTTTAACATGTTAATACCAAGTTTTAGTCGATTAGAACCACCGTTTTTTTTTAGGGCAGATTTATTCTTTGTCAGCCTGTTCTCCAGGACAAAAAATTAGTATCCTATTTTTTTAAGGTCCTATTTTATTCGCTAGATCCGTTCCTGTTTTTTGGTCCAGCCGAGGGTCCAGCTTACCGACGGGGGAGGTGTATGTGCAGGTGGCATATTTTGCTGTTGTTGTTGTATACTGTGTTGCATACTGTTTTGAAGATTCTGCAAAGTATTCTGCATACTATCAATATTTGACGGAGGATACCACCACTGGGCCGCAGGTGCCGGCATCGACATAGTAGGACTCCCACCTGCCATATTTTCTGGCCGGTAATCGTAACCCCTAATTCCAGCCGCCCCTACAGGGGACGACGAGGTAACATTAGTCCCAAGATTTTCAAAACTACTAGCCATTTTATAAGAAAACGGCTGCTGGGTATTGCTCGCGCTACTGTTCGCAGCGTCTATTTGTTGCTGTTGAGCAATTTGTTGCTGCATTAGATTATGATGATGCTGGATTGCTTGCTGATCTGGCCACCACATCGCGTCTTGCGTACCCCAAGAGCGGTGATTCTCCGCCATTTCGTCTAACTTGGTTTCCAAAGGGCGCAGACCTAGAATAGGGTGTACAGCGCACTACCCTTCTTTAATCCATGTATTCTACACTGATTTTCCACCACTTTACTTACAAAACAATTAAAATACTAGTGTTTATCACAACATACAATAAAATAACATCATGGATCACTCAGCACAAAAACAAAACACGAAAGAATTTAAAATATACGGTCCGTTTTCGTTATCTGTTGGCGCGACAACGGTTGTTTAAAATCTGGCAACACTGATGGTGAAGGTAAAGGGACGCCAATACATTAGACTGAGAAAGCGCCCTCACACGCAGCGGTGTCGCTGCGAACCAATAAGACTGCCTAATCTCCCCCCGGCCAGCCCCTCTACACTCCGAAAGCTTGGGTACGGTCAATAATAAGATGAAACGAAATTTCAACTCGTATCCCCGGGACCGAAAAGGCTGCAAGGCAATTTAACGTGAATCCTAATTAAAGTTTTGTCGTTAATTATGTATATCTGCTCCATAGCGACACCAAATTTGATTTTTCTGGGGGCATTTCTGGTAAAAAGGTGGTATTAACGCGCGTTAAATGCTTGTAAATATATGTTTTGCAAAAATAGGTACCTATTTTGTAAAAACAAATTCTTCCTAGCAACATGTTTGTTGAATTTAAAGCCATGGTCAAGAAATAATATTTTAATAGAGACCTCTTAAGATAAAATTATATAGGTATAGGTATAGCCGAAACGTGTAAATAAATGCGTTTTTTACTCGGCTCCGCCTTGTAAAAAAATAAGCACTCTCGTGCACTGAAAACTAGATTCGCGTACTCGGTGCGTAATATACTATTTTAAAATGCTTGTAACTTCTAAACAAAAACGAATCGGACCCATGTTCATTTAAAAAAAATGTTTACAATAAACCCAGCTATCATCTGCCAAAGTTTGTCACAGAGCTTGTAGAACACCCTGTATAGCACATATTTTAAAGTTTCAAAAAATTACATATAGAGGGTGTTAAAAAATATATACAGGGTGCTAAAAAATTATATACAGGGTGCTTTAAAAAAATTAAATTAAGACGTTAAAAAATTTTAAAGGTGCTTTTTAACCTAGTAAATCAAAAATCAAAGACTGCCGTTTCATATGTAAAAACAATGGAGGCATGGTGTTAGTATGAATAGTGGAGGGTCCAAGAGCGTGGGTATAAAAAATGAGGGAGGAGCAAGGATCAAATGTAAAAAAATCTAATGACCTCTCTGGAAAGTCCGAATAAATGGTGTAAAAAATGGGGCCTCCTGGATTAGGTCTCCAGCTAACCGTTTAATAGGAAAATTCTTAATCCAAAAGCTTTGGCAAAACGAAATAAAACTGAAAAAGTTGACCTTTTTTTAATGACATGGATGCTTGATTACCCTGCATGGATGGCGTCTATTTGACGCTAAATTTAAATTTTCTTAAGAACATAACATGTGATTATTTATGATCCGATCTAAATAAAATTTTAAAAATTTACGTAGTTTTCCAATTTTTTTTTATCCTTTCGGCTTTGCTGGGACAAATAACAATTTATTTTTAAATGACAACCCCCACTTTTTACTCACATTTATTTATTCAGGGGACAATGGCTGGTATGGCTGAAGTATTCTGAATTATTTTTACTTTTTAGTTGTTAAAAATATATTTTTTATATTTTTATTTCTTTCACTTTTTATATAAACTTAATTTAAACCCTATAAATTAGGTATCAAAAAATTCGCCATAAAATTATCTACAAAAATTATTGGGCACAAGCAGTTTCATTTGAAAAAATGAAGCTATAGCTATAGCTGGGTGTTTCACGGTAGACAGATCAGACGATTTGTGGCGTTATTAACAAATATATCAAAATGAAATTTTTACCACTTAATATAGACTTAATTATCTTTAATTGGCTACAAACAAAAGTTCTCTACTCTTTTTTGTTTTTGAGCTAGAGCACCACACAAGCATTTTTTTGCACATGCCATTTTTAAATGCCAACATTTAATAGAATTACAATTTTTCTT
Organism: Brachypterus glaber; assembly: GCA_958510825.1. Classification (NCBI taxonomy): domain Eukaryota; kingdom Metazoa; phylum Arthropoda; class Insecta; order Coleoptera; family Kateretidae; genus Brachypterus; species Brachypterus glaber. The sequence continues at coordinate 20,361,666 of OY294050.1, forward strand.
TATCATATAATAGTTTTTTTTACTAAAAACATTATTTTTCAAGTAATTTCTTAAATAAAAACAAAACTTAAAAATGTGATTTGTATTTTGGAATGACCCCGCTATCTTGAAAAGTAGAATGCTTTGAAATTAAAATGAAAAGTATGTATGTCGTTCATGATGACACTAAATGTCAAATGTAATATTTAGATGTTCCATTATGTAAATTCCATTTTAAAGGTTTTTTAAATACAAAATTTACAAGAAAGTTAATGTTTTTGGAAAAAAAAACTATTGTATGATAAAAAAAATTATAATTCTTTTAAATTTTTGCATTTAAAAATGTTATGTGCAAAAAAATGCTTGTTTTTGGAGTCGATTGAAGATAATTAGGTCTATATTAACTGGTAAAAATTTCATTTTGATATATTTGTTAATAACGCCACAAATCGTCTGATCTCTCTACCGTGAAACACCCAGTATATAGCTAAAAACTATTTCGAATGCGTTTAGACGCACTGAACCAAAAATTAATATCAATTAATATCAATAAAATCACATTGATTTTGCACCGGTGTATGTTTTTAATTGTGACAATAAAAGTTTTATTATGTCAATACTTAAAAATGGTTGTCTTAATGTAAAATTTATTTAATAAAAAAAATCATTGATAAAATGAATTTATGCATAAAGGCAAGGCAATTTTAAGCATTGATACAATAAAGTGTTCATCGGTGCAAAATTATTTTCAGTGCGCTATCAAGAGTTTGGACTTTTCATAATTACTTTGAACTGGAAATCTTGGTTTCGCAATTACGTAACTTTTATTTTTCTGAGCATAAGTATGCAAAAACCAAGTTATTTCTATCCGAAATAATGATTTTGGATAAAAACTAAATAAATTACCAACTAAAAATATAAAATTTAATAATAAAATTGTAACAATGTTATTTGTCTTATAGAAGCCGAAAGGGTAACAACCACTTAAAGTACGTCATTAGAAATCTTGGTTTAACAATTACGTATGTTTCATATTTTTCTAAGCATAAGCACAAAGTAATTTCTCCCGAAATAATGATTTTTGATAAAAATGTAATAATTTAACAACTAAAAATAAAAAATTAATTTAAAATACCTCAGTCGTACGCAGAATTGTCCCCTAAATCCAAAAATGTATAAAAATAAAGTTATTTGTCCCATCGAAGCCGAAAGGGTTACAAAAATTTAAATTACGTAATTGAAAATCTTGGTTTTAACAATTACTGTTATATTTTTCTAAACAAAGTTATTTCTACCCGAAATAATGATTTTGGATAAAAGTTAAATAAATATATAAGTATTAACAACTAAAATTATAAAATAAATTTAAAATACTTGAGCCATACGCACAATTGCCCCCTGAATCCAAACATTTAAAAAAAATTGTTGTTTGTCCCATCGAAGCCGAAAGGGTTACAACAATTTGAAATGTAGTTGAAAAGCTCGAGTAAAACCGCATAAACCCTGAAATTTTCAGTTAAATGGGATCCTAAATACTCATATTTTACGGCTTGTCCATGGTTTGAACTTCACCCAGTATACCTAAAATACGATGTTTTGTATACAGGAATACGTATAGGACGCTCAAAATAACAATTGAAAACAAAGCCGCTGTTAAGACGTTCCCGCCATTTTTAATTCCATTAGGCGGCTATTTGGTAATAGAATACCATTTTTCCGATAGAATTTCCAAAAATAAAACACAAAACAGACTTACTAGATAGGCATTTTTATTGAATTTAGTTAAAGTAGCTAATTAACGCCCAATTATCGCAAATAAATTTTACTTTACTGACAAAAATCCGTTAAATGGATTAATTTTGACCAAACAAAAGCCAGTTGGCGTCCTTTTTTTTGCGATAGGCATTTGTTTATATTTAATTAATATTTCTTTGCAAAATAATTACCTATTGAATACCTATATACTTAAAATTTATCTCCCTTAATTAATTCAAAATTATCCCGATTTTTAACGATTTTCTGGATTTGACCTCTAATAACCTTGGTAAAATCGGAACAATTGTAATAAATTGATTTTAGAAAAATTTAGTTAAAAATAAAATTCATAAGAGAAGTGAAAATTTGGCGGCAAAAGTCTTAACGTTAGAAATAGGTAAATATTAAAAATATTGAAAAAACAGGATAATGTGCCTACGTCATCAATAAAACTAATATTATAATACATTAAAAAGCAATTTGGAATCGTAAAATTTTGTTAAAAAATAATTTTTTACCGAAAAAAACATATATTACAATATATATGTTCGTATCTAAACAACGTTAAAATTGCCATAAGGTTTGTACAGCATAGGGATTTACACACGACAAATGGAGTCGTATGCTTTAGTATAGGAACAAAGCGTAAATTTCAAAAATTTATATCTTAATAACCACACAAGAAAATGCCATAAAAACTTCACCAAAAAATCACAAATAAAATAAGAAACTTAAAATTAATTCACCATCGCTTTATATCTAGTAGTATTTGAATAAAAAAATATCAAACATTCGTTGTGTTCCCAATGCTTTTCTTATGGCAGCCATTTGCTTGTATGTTATATGTATATTCACAGTAAAACAAAATCAGATATTCACAACCTACTAATAATTATTGAAACTTACCGGCTACACAAACAAAACTAAAATATATATTTCTCTAGTTTGTATTAATATGATAAACTGACAATTTATACTAATAACAATAATAATATTTCTTACCTAGGAAGCTTCGAATCAACTAAACACGGCTTGCTGTATAGAATACCACGCCACTTATGCGGTGTAAGCCAGAGCCTAGTGTTTATACGCTTCTTTTATTGGCCCGTTTTAAATTTGCCGCAAAAAATCGGCCAATGAGTGGTCAATTATTAAATATCGTTACAATTCTTTTGTCCACCAATAACAAACGTAGTTGCACAATAAAAGGGAGCTGTGAGGTTCTTTGAAATACTACCTAAATAAACGCGGGAATCAATTTTCTACGTTGTTTGCATATGCTATCGACCGACCATTAAATAAATTTTTGGTTTTTTTTTCATAGCTATTTTTTGCTCTACATATTTTACTGAATAGGACTCGATAGGATTATTAAACAAAATCAAAGCTCTAACTAGCTCTAACATTATTTTAATAAATTTCATTTAATAAATTGGTTTTATTAAATCTTTTTATTGTGTTTTAAAGTATTAACAGGCCTTGTAATTAATTTTTTGTCAATATTAAATTAAATATTTTTGGTTGGGAAAATCCAAGAAAAAACGCTTAAACTTTTTATCACAATCCTAACTGAAAAACCATTTTTGGATTTATTAATTTTTTCGTATGTTAAGTGTAGGCAACACATTTTACATTTCCTTGTATTTTAAGTTGCCCACTGTCAAAGTTAAATAAAATATGTTTTTATTACTTTCATTTCTAAAATTACATCTTTAGAAGGTGTAAAAATTTACACAATCTAACTCAAAGTTTAAATTTTAATAAATTTTAATGTTTTTTTTTTTGGAAAATTAGGTTAGTTTTTCTACCACAAAAGTCGCCACTGTAGCCGGCAAACGACAGTTGGAATTTGTTGCATATTTTCTATTAAAATTGTATCATATGTTGTAAATAAATAAATAATATCCTTAACGTAAGTTAAATTAAACTGTATTTAATTTATACTAAGTGGATAAACATCCACAGCTTTATAGTATATTAGCAATGCTTTAAAAACATTGATCATGCTGATACATGTGACTGACATTTCATTAGATTTATCTAAATTTTTAGCAAAAAACTAATAAAAAGATGGCTGGACCAGATGTAGCAGCCCTAGCAGCTGATCTAGCAAGAGCTGTTGAACTGACTTTGAGCCCCACTGCCTCCCAAACTGATAGACTTAAAGCATACCAGGCTTGCGAAAGTTTTAAGGAAACCTCTCCGTTATGTGCTGAAGCAGGCTTATTTTTAGCTGCTAGCACGCAGAACTCTTTGATTTCAAGACACTTTGGATTACAACTCATGGAACACACAGTTAAATATCGTTGGACTCAAATTTCACAACAAGAAAAAATTTTCATAAAGGTAAGTTTAAATACCCACTCTTATGTACTGCACTCAGGACTTCTTATTTTGGTTTTAAATTAGTATTAATAGAAACAATTTCCTAAACAAGTTATTTTTTTTGTAAAAAATCAAAATTATCAATATTTGGCAACACCTAATGGCATAAGAATGGGCTGATATGATGGCAAAAATTCTGAGGCTAACACCAAGAGTGGTGCAGAGAAAATAACCTTAATTTTTGGGGCAAACATGCAAAAACCGATAAATCCCCTTTTTGCATATTATTTTGACCTAAGCAAGCCCAAAACTAGGGGAAGGGGCAGGGAGGCTAAGCCCCCCCTGGCCTTGGTTTGAGACCCCCCTCCCCTGTAGTTTTCATTGATCCCCCCCTGGCGTTTTTAAGCAACCTACATATGCACTTTTAACCTTATATAATAAAAAAATCTATTCCTAGTAAAAATAAAATTTAAACTCATTCTAAAATTATTTTTTCTGGGGGGGGGGAGTTTATAAGAAACAGGTTGAGTGGCATCACCAACACAACATTTAGCACCGCAGGAGATTTTTTTAGAAATCCTAAAGTATCGTATTTTTTAGAATTTCATAATCAATTATTTTATAAAATCTATTAATTCATAATGTGATATTAAGTTAAGCGCCGCAGGCGATTTTTTTTTAATTTTCAAGATCATGTATTTTCCTAACATCTATAATTTAAAAAGAAAATTATTTATATAACTTTAAATAGCCAGAGGAAACTTCTAAAAAAATAACACACTTTAGCGCCACAGGCCAAAATTTTTAGAAATATATATATGCTAATAGTTTTTTTTTGCTCAGAAAACTTCATTTGTTTTTGTCGAAATGTTAACTTTTCTATTAGAAAAAAGTATTTTTTAATTGATTTAATTCTGCAGGAAAATGCAATGAAATTGTTGGCTGCAGGGGGCATTAGTGAAGAGCCACACATGAAAGATGCCTTGAGTAGGGTCATTGTTGAAATGGTTAAAAGGGAATGGCCTCAACAATGGCCCGGACTTCTAAACGAGCTATCTGAGGCATGCGTTTGTGGAGAGGTGCAGACAGAACTGGTGCTTTTAGTTTTTTTACGTCTTGTAGAAGATGTAGCCTTATTACAGGTAAATATAAGTTAGCTGTAATATGTATTCAAAAAATATATTGTAGAAATTATAAAGTTAGCAAAGTAAACTTACATTAGAAAAATATTTTCAGCATAACTTACTATACTTTATATTTGTTGATTTTTTTTGGGAAGCGGGTTAAATTGATACTCTCTGATATTGAACTATTTTTTTAAACTCGTGACGTTTCGAGGGTTGTTTCCCTCGTCCTCGGACCTTTAATATAAAAGAAAAAACAACATTAAAACTATATAAAATCAAGTTATTGTATAACCAACATTTTGTTGTGTTAACCAAAAATAGTTAAAAACTAAACCCAGTTTGAATACACGTTAGAGACATACATACATACACACACAATATAATAAATAAAACATTATTAAGGACTACACAATACTTTTACAATTATTACACAAACGTATCAGCTAAAGATGACTATACTTTATTTTTTTTGTATTTTTCAAAAAATATTGATTTTAATATTTTTTACAGACTTTAGAATCAAATCAAAGACGAAAGGACATCTACCATGCCCTAACCGCAAATATGGCGATCATATTTGAATTTTTCCTCAGACTAATTGAACTACACGTGGGCCAATTTCGGGCCTGCAGTGAAATAAGCAATGTTCCCAAAGCTACAGCCCATGGGAGAGTGGTTCAAGTTGTACTGTTAACATTGACAGGGTTTGTAGAATGGGTCTCAATGCAACACATTATGGCCCAGAATGGTAGATTGTTATTGATACTTTGTTTGTTGTTAAATGATGTAGCATTCCAATATTCGGCTGCCGAATGTTTGTCACAAGTAAGTATTAACAAGCCGTGAAGATATGTAATGCTACCGTAGAATTACATTATAGCATTAGCATTGCTACGCATTCCATTATATACTATTCACAGTAAACGGTATTTGCATTTCCCCAAATGCTTAAAAAATCAAAAAAAAGTCAAATATGTATAATTTTTTTTTAATTTTCAAAATTTCAAATTTCAAAAAAAAGATTAAAAAAAAAATAGAAAAAAAAAAATAAAAAAACATTTTTTAAAAACATTTTTTTTTTAAACTTATTTTTTTTATTGGGTGGATTACTTTTAAGGTTGGTAGAATTGATCCTTATAATAAAATTAATTTTACATAAAAAAAGTTACGTTAATCCTCGCGTTAATCGAAATTTTCTTTCAGCTTTTTTCGATTTTTTTAAAAGTTTAACCCGCCATAACTTTTTTGCTTTTGTGGGGATTACTTTAAAAAATAATAGGTATCTTCCCCCCATAGAACTTGATTTTTTCTGAAAATTTCAAGTCAGTCGGATTATTGGTTCTTGAGTTATCGTGTCTACAAAAATAGTGACAGACGGTTGGACAGACGGAAATTTTTAAACTTTCTTAATAATAATAATACTTGCTCTTTATTGTACATACAAATACATAAAAATTGTAACGACCTAGGTCCTCCAGCCTAGAATTTATACAATTTAATTTACAGTTTTCTAATATAATAATAATTTTGATTTATAGTAAAGTACAAAAGAAAACATCGTGATTTGTAAAAAACAAAAACAAAACAGTTTAATATACTATTCCACTATAGAAACTATTTCCAATATTTCCCGTACTGTTTCCTCTGGGTTTTTCGTACCTCTTCTTCTTGGGATTCTGTTGATAAAGTAGGGTGCAATAAGTTGTTTATTGTAATCTTCGTCGTTTGTACAGAATTTACGTATTAGTTCATATACAGTAGTTTTTCATGAAACACATTTTTATCCAAGAATTTTTTGTCTAGGACGTTTTTTGGCGATTTTCGGAAATTCGAAGCTACCGTATACTACTATTCTAGCGCTACGGGCTGTTAGTAGCAACGAACTAATAACTCTTCTGTCTAGAATAGGCATTTCATTTGTAAAAACTGAAAAAAAACGTAGCTAACATATACATTTGTCTGTCTTACTCGCACAGCTTTGTTCTATCAGTAATTGTTATTGTTCAGGCCTGAATATACCTACTATTTATTTACAAACAAACCGAGATGTTGGCGATACTTTATATTAACGGTATGCGTATTCTAGAGAGAAGAGTTGTTAATTCGTTGGTTAGTAGTAGTATACTGCTCGGAATAGTATAATGAAGGTAAACTAGTATGAGAGAAAAAGAAGCGAAATTTTTGCAAAACACGTAGTATGAAAGCGGAGCCGATTTGAACGCGTTCTAAACACATTTACTTCGCCGGTGTACCAAAACAATAGTCGATATTTAAGAAATATAACAATTCGCAGGTGGTACATTTACAGCCTTTTTTTATTTTAGATTGTAAACAGAAAAGGAAAAGTCGAAGAACGTAAACCGTTGTTTATATTGTTCAATGCCGAACCAATGCAATGTTTGTTGACTGCCGCCAAAAATATAGGAGCGGTAGGGGATGAACAACATTATCTTTTTAAGAAAAAGTTGATTCAGGTAAGTGCTAAATGGCAAAAGTATAAAAATACATTATATAAACATACATACATACATACTTTGTGTTAAAACAGAACACTATTATACTATATACTATACTGCCCTTCTAAGACAAGTTGTCCTATCTGCAAAGTAGATGTTTTGAGATATAGCCAGTTTTATTGTTTTTGTTTGCACTTTTTGAAAACATATTTAAATAAATATGCCTTTGGGTTCTGCTTTATTTTAAATCAAAAATAGGTGATATCATTTCAAACAAAAAATATTTTTTTTGTCAGAAAAATAAATTGTCATACTAAATGCATTTGTTATATCTAAGAAAATTATCTAAAAAGTCCAATCAAATTACTAAGATCTGTAAGGTTAATCCTAGTCCTGACTTATTCGTCTAGTAAAGACTAGTTAGGACAATTTTATTTAGAAAACATTGAAAATTTTCCAAACAGGACAAACATCTTAAGCTAATTTTTAGGATTTGGGTTTTAGATAGGACATTTCTTTTTAGTAGGCACGTGGGGCTAGTGTAAAGCAATACAATGGTGTGCTTATCTCCAAAAGCGAATTTTTGCAGATATGACAAATTGTCTTAGAGAGTAGTATAATAGTATTTTTGACCCTTAAAATTCTTTTAGGTTTATGGTGGAATGGTAACTCAAGTCTGCAATCTATGGGGTAAAGACTCCATATCACGCCCAAACAACTTCACAACCTTTCTTGAAGGAATTCTGGCCTACAGCTGTCACCCAAGCCTTTCCCTGGCCCACTTGGCGAACCCACTGTGGAACAGCATGTTAAAACACGATCATGTGGCTAAAGACCCTGTATTTTTATCCTATATTCCTCAGTGGGTCCAATGCACGGCTCCAAAAATCATCAAATTCAACTATCCCGGTCCCAAAACAGCAAATGGTAGTGTGGAGCTCTGTCAGGCCTATGCGAAGTTAGATTTTGACTGTGATGAGGAGTTTTCTTTGTATTTTTACAGATGTCGGTCGGATTTGTTGGAATCTTTCAGGTAAGAACAACTTTTTTACATATTTGTCATCATTATTATTTTTTTGATATTATAATTATAAAATATGTTAATATATTTTTTCAGACAAGCTACAGTGGTGGCGCCACTGGTAACCTTCAACTATGTGGAGCAATGGTTAATCAAATGCCTGCAAACCCCCAATACAACCCTGGGTTTGTCCCTGACTGACCCGTTTTACCAAGAATGGGAAGCTCTGTCAAACTGTCTGGAAAGCATTTTGTCGCGGGTACTTCAAGCACAAGAAAGACCTTCTGTCACATCAGGACTGCATTTACTACAGCTCTGTCTAAATTACCGACCCGTTGATCCTCTAATTTTATCTACACTACTAACTTGCATTTCTGCGCTTTTCGTGTTTCTCAGCATGTCGACTGGACAGATGGCTCCAACAGGTAAGATAAAAGACAATTGATTTTCCCCACGTGTCGATAATTTTAAAAAAATCACAATTCTAAATTATATTTATCATGTCTCCAAAAAAAATCAGAGATTATAATTCATGATATTGTACAACAATTCACAATTTTGGGCAAAATTGTATAATCTCTGTATACTTTTTTCTCGACTTTTTTTGATAATTTCTAATTACAGTATAAACTCGATAATGTGAACATGCATATATGTGAACTTTCGGATTTGTTAACACAGAATTTTTTCCATTGACTTCCCTTTAACGTGAAGAACTAGTTTCAACAAGTTTATACATATTTTTATTTGGTTGAATAAAGTTGGGCAAAACAAAAAAAAAATGAATTCATACGAAGGCTAAATTATATTTTATTTTTACCCCCACTAACATGAACAACGCGTTAATTTGAACAGCCCCGGTTTTTTTTTTGTTAACAGTATCGAGCTTGTACTGTAATAATTTGTCCCAATTAGAAATATATATATGCAGTTGGAACTTGTTCAAGTTAGATAAAAAACTATGCCTTTGATAACTCTTCTAACTTAGCATATAGCGACTTTTAATTTACGAAAACGAAACTAGAGCTAGTGCACTGCTAATTTTAGACCATATCATCCAACATCTAATTTTTAGGGTAAATAAGGGGGTAGAAGGGAAAAAGGGATATCACTATCCTTGGTTTTGATGACCTGCTTGATGTTCCTGTGCACAGGATGGCTTCTTTTTGATGTTGAGGTTTGTGAGGAGAATATGGGTTGGTGCATGGGGACGATTTTACATGATACCTACATATCACGAATTTATTAATAGCGCACTGCGAAACGACCGCTAGTCCGACATTTTTTAACCGACTTCATTCTTGTCTGTAAATTAGTGAATGAATGCGTGGCTTTGTTCTGCCGATATGCGTAGGACCTAAATACCACCTGATAATTATAATTTAAAACTCCCTAACGATGTTTGAATTTTCAAAATGATAAATAGATTAAAAAATATAATCATGTAACTTAAACAGAACTGATCAATTTTTAATGGTCTAAATTGATTAAGAAAATAAAAAGTTTATTATAGAGTATAATATAAAGTAGCTCATAGTTATTTCTTAAATTTTATTTATTAAAATGACATTTCTTTTCAGTTAATTCAGTTGCCGCATCGGGTGCAGCCCTCTTACCTCAAGTACTTGACAAAATCTTCTCAACCCTGGTTTTCTCACCTGAGAACCAAACCAAAGACACCCGTTCTCGCGCCGTCAAAAACGTCCGCCGTCATGCCGCGTCTCTTATGGTAAAAATCGGCAACAAATACCCCCTGCTCTTGTTGCCAGTTTTCGATCAAATCCGGGCTACAGTCGATAACCTATCCCTGCCCGAAGGTCCGGCTAACTTGAGCACTCTTGAAAAAGTGACCTTAAAAGAAGCCTTACTGCTGATTTCAAATCATTTCTGCGATTACGATAGACAGAGTAACTTCGTAGCTGAAGTGCTAAGAGAAGCTAACGTACTTTTTGCTTCAATCGTAAACGTTGGAGCATTTAAAGGAGCTAGGGAGTTTATCGCATTTGTAGGCTTAGATAAACCTCTAAACGATGAAACGTGTGGTCAAAATCGAAGTAACATAGTGTACTGTGTTAATTTGCTTCTTGGTGCTGTAAAACGATGTTCCTGTCCGGACGACCCCGAAAGGGCAACTCGAGGGGGATTCGTAGTGTCGCTAACCGAATCTGGCAACCCAGTGTGCAGAAATCCGGCAGCTCCGCACGTTGTCCCACTTTTACCGCATTTATTGTCACTAATTAAGATATTTAACGAACTCTTTAGCCCTGAATCGCTTAGTTTAATGCACGATTGTTACAAGGGTTGCTTAGCTATGCAGGAAACGGAAAAGTCAAACTTGTTAGGGCTGATTGGACATAATACAAACGTGGAAGCGGGTGTTACGCAGACTGTGCCCAATCCGTACGAGAGGATGCAGAGTTTTTTGACTAGTCTCTACGAAAGTTGTTATCATATGATGGGGTCTTTGGGGCCATCGCTAGGCCGAGATTTGTACTCTATACCGGATATTTCGCTGGCAATTATTAACAGTGTGTTGTCGCATTTAGAATATATTCCCGATTATCGTTTAAGACCGATTATCAGGGTGTTTTTGAAACCGTTCATCCATTCTTGCCCAGCACCGTTCTATGAAGTGGATATTTTGCCGATATTATCACACATTTCACCGATAGGTAAGAATAAGGCATTTTTTTGTAATAAATGATGAGAAATGAGTTTATACAAGTTTTGCACTTATAAAATCATTTTATCAAAGAATTAAGCGCCCTTGTAAAGGGGGAACTAGCTATTGTAATTAGGAACAACACCCAAAAATTTCAGATTGATCGGTAAATTGGTTTTCGAGAAATCGTGGTCACCGCAAACGATAGAAAAAAGGCGTTTCGGGACAAGGGCCATGGTTTCCACAGCTTTCCGAATTTTGCAATAAAAAAAATTCACAAACACATCATAACATATACTATTTGATATTTTGTAGGTCGTTCGAGTATATACCTGAAAAAAATCAATAAAAACCCTTAATTTTCCCGAGCAATTGGTTAAAAACCCCTTAAAAACGCTTAAAATTGTGACACAATTTACCAAATGGGATCGGATTATGTTATCTCATAATTATATTATACTATGTATTAATGTGTTCTGTATATCCAGTATTAAACAGGTTACACACAAATTGGCAGAAAATCAACGAATTCCGGAATCGGGAGGTACAAGAGGACAACGCAGACACACAAGAAGTCTTGGAGGACATTTTAACGAGGGCCATGACTAGAGAGTACCTGGAACTCTTGAAAGTGGCCCTAGTCGGCGGTAGTCTGACGCCGGAATCGAACTCGGAGACCATGGATACTGAGGAATTGACCATGGATTCGCCCACGCCACCACCCACGAGGGTGAATATGACCACGGAGGTGATTTCCGATCTTGGGTTGATAGTTCTTAGGTAAGACAATTGAAAATTAATACCTGAATTAAACATATTTTGCTTAAAAAAATATACCGGGTTAATATAAATTTACATTGACTATAAAATGGCGGATTTATTTTTTTTTTGTTTCACCTCCGGTTTCGCCGAAAGTGGTATAATTTTCTTTTTAAATGGAACACCGTGTAATTTTTTACATTTTTGAATTCAGCCGATAATTCTATGTATAAAAAAACTGATTGTTTTTTTACTTTTTTTTGTTTTAATTTTTATCGTATACAATGTATACTATACATAATTTACTTTGTTTTTACTTTAGCGTAAAAAAATATAAAACTAATATTAAAATAAAAATTTGATCACTGACAGCGAATTAAAGCTAAAAAAAATCCTGAACTCCTGTTTTTTTATGTCCCCTGTAAACTTTATTTGTTGAGTATTTTTTTCTTTTTTTTTTTCGTTTTAATTTTTATCGTATAAAAACGAGATATACATAATTTACTTTGTTTTTACTTTAGCGTAAAAAATATAAAACTAATATTAAAATAAAAATTTTATCAGTGACAGCGAAATAAAGCTAAAAAAAATCCTGAACTCCTGTTTTTTTTATGTGCCCTGTAAACTTTATTTGTAGAGTATTTTTTTCGTTATTTTTCTTGCCAAATTTATGATTTATTTTGAAGATTAAGTAAAAAGAAGGTAAAAACGTAAAAAATTAAAAAAAAACAATCAGTTTTTTTATACATAGAATTTTTGGCTGAATTCAAAAATGTAAAAAAATACAGGCTGTTCCATTAAAAAAACATATTTATGCCACTTCCGGCGAAACCGGAAGCCAATGTAAAATTATATAAATCACCTTAGTTTCGTTTTTTATTGAATGAAGATTCATCTTAATTTTGGGGGTATAACACCCGGTATAAAAATATAGCAGAAATTACCTACTGTTTTGCTGGCAGTAGCGTTTTTTTTTTTTTTTTTGTTGCGATGGGTGCGTTATTTTTGTTTTTTTTCTAGGTCTGATAAAACGTGCCATACAACCGTGCTAGCCGTTCTAGGTGCTCTTTCCTGGATTGACAGTAACGCATCGCTCAAAGCCACCTATCTCACCGGGCCTATAGTCCGCCAACTAGTTTCCGACAACTCTCTCAACGGGGAAATGGCCGCTCACATCATGGCCGCCGTTCTAAATGCTCTTACCCTTCATGGTCAGCACGAGGCTAATCAAGGTTTGACTTTTGATGTATAACCTATACCAGATTTACCAAAACTTGTTATAAAACAATACAAACCTACTGGAAAGTGTCATTACGACACCCATATTTTTTTCTCGGATTATAAAAGTTCTTGCTTTTCTGAATTCAACGATGTATCATACTTGAAACTAAAGGTTTACTCTGTTCTAGGTTCACTCCTCACACTCGGAGCACAGACCTACGAAATGTTACGACCTCTCTTTATGGAAGTCATGGCTGTCATGCAGCAAATTCCTGGCGTAAATCCCGTTGATTTGCAGAAGCTGGATGAGCGTATTTCAGGAAATACGAGCAAAGGAAACAAAGTGGAAAAAGTAAAAAAAGATCTCTTCAAAAAGTTAACGGGAAGTGTAAGTATTAGATTCAAAACTATACACTGCCCACATAAGAACATGACAGTATTTAAATCAACTGTCATGTAACAAATGTCGTCTATGTCACTCACATGAAATTAATAAACTGATCGAAAAAAATTGCTTTTTCTGGGAAAAAAAGTCCATATTCCCTAATCATTTCTTAAAAAACAAATTTAATCAATTCAAAAATATTTATATTCGGGATTTAACAATATGTTTTTCTTAATGTAACAAAACAAAAATTATTTTTAAAAACTGAAAATTAAATAATACCGAGTAGTTCTACCTCTGTTTCTGATTTAACTGATTTTAGTCCAAAATATCTCATAAATCCGGAAGAACTTGCTAGTTTCCTTAAGTCATGGAAATGTGGTTGACGATCAATTACTGCTCTACCAAGCATGTCCCAGAAATGTTCAGTACAATTAAACAAGATAATGAGACAGCGGCGGGTCATTTTTTGTTTTTTAGATTATTTTTTCTCAGTGAAACCAAAATATCCTTAACTTTTTTTGATCAGTTTATATTAAAATTATTTGTATATGGTATACAATAATTTGTATATATGTAATTATACACCCTATTTTTTACAGTGTTCAGTGCCACGTAATATGTATTTACTAAATACTATTTAGTGCCTCAAAAAAATTGCCATTGTAAGAGCGTGTCAAGCCATGTGTGCCTCAACGTGTACTATGATTTAGTGGTTTGGAAATAAAATTTTGGCGCCCCTACCAAAACAAAAAAAACACCATCAGAAAAAAAAGCTTTGTCCTTTAGCGTTTTTAAAAAATTTGGCGCCCACCTTGGCGCGCCCCTGCCAAAAAAAAAACAATAAAAAAACACCCTCCTCCGAAAAAAGCTATGTCCCTGAGCGTTTCTACAAAGATTGGCGCCCCTACCCCAAAACAAAAAAAACACCCTCCAAACGAAAAAAAAAGCTTTGTCCCTGAGCGTTTCTACAGAATTAGGCGCCCCTACCCAAAAACACAAAAAACACCCGCTATTATTTGAATTTTTAAATGTTTATTTAAAATAACAAAAAAATATAACAAATAAAGATTCTTGGGTGGGGTAAATACAAAAAAAAATCAGCATGTGGCCTGGGGGACATGGTTAAACCAAAACCATGATGGGTTGGTAATCTCATGGTGGCAGTGTACATGTTAAAACAAAAAGAAAAAACTCCCTCCAAACGAAAAAAAAGCTTTGTCCCTGAGCGTTTCTACAGAATTAGGCGCCTCTACCCAAAAACACAAAAAACACCCGCTATTATTTGAATTTTTAAATGTTTATTTAAAATAACAAAAAAATATAACAAATAAAGATTCTTGGGTGGGGTAAATACAAAAAAAATCAGCACGTAGCCTGGGGGACATGGTTAAACCAAAACCATGATGGGTTGGTAATCTCATGGTGGCAGTGTACATGTTAAAGATAAAATATACTTGCAAATTTTAATAAATATTAATTTTGTGTTTTTAGTTAATTGGAAGAAGCATGGGACAATTGTTTAAAAAAGAAGTCAAAATACAAGATTTGCCAAGGATTGCAGTGTGCAAGAAACCTGAACAAACGGATGTTATATCAAATTTAAAAAACATTTTTAGTTAGTAGTAACTATATTTTGGAACTTATTTATTGTTTATTAATTAATTAACAACATTCCTTGTTGTTTTATGATACGCAGTCTGACACTATAGAATTAATTATGAAAAGAAAAATTGTACATATATTTGTTTTATTATATTTTTTTGGTCTTTATTATTTAATAAAATTGTAATTGTAAAACTTTTACTTTTATTTTTTTTTAACAAAGCCTAGATTGCCTTAATGCGACGTTTTCCTTGACAGGAAACGCCACATTAAGGCTCAGTAACAAAGCCTTCCTAACCTATTATAATTTATAAATTTTACCTGATGGGCCAAGTACGTACCTGTGCGCAAGTGTAGTCCGGTCCTGACCATTAAATTTGCGCTATAGCCCAACAATATTCCTTTGTTTTTTTGTCCAAAAAACAAATATTCGCATTTATATGTACTGAATACTATTTAGTGAATAACAGGAAACTTAAAATTTTTTTTTGCAAGTAAAATCAATAAAATTAAATATTTAAAAAATCAAGATCGCTAGTAGGTAGATTAAATTTGACGTAACAAATAACAAAAACAATTGAAATGTTTTGGCGTTTATATACTTAAGCCGATTTTTGTCAAATAATATTATTTTTTCCTGTTTTTTTCTTTGGTGAGTAAATTTACTTAAAATATTTAAACATTTTAAATAACGCGCAGTAATTATGCAAATTCCGTATGATTTAACCATGCTGTAAGACTTTTTTTTGTCAATGTCAATGAAAAAAATAGATATCGTTAAATATAGAGAGAATAGGGACCAAATTAGCTTATCTCTACGTTCCCGGGCTCTGCAGATATTTGACGGTCCCCCCACTGTCATTTATTCAATAACCTACTGCCCTTGCGCCCGAGACGCAAGACGCGCCATTTGCTAAACATTTGCTCGTCATGGCATTGGTAAGTTTTGTGCCAAAATAATGGTTCAATTCAACTCATTTTAAGTGATTAATGTTAAGTTCTACTTTTAAACCATACAGAATATATCTGACACGATATTTGCTCATATTTTACTCGATTTCTTGGTTATTTACGCGTTTTCAATTTAGTTAGGTTGTGTTGATTTATGGATTTATATAAATGCAGTGAAAATGTTTTTAGATACATTCTATGCGAGATTAAGTTTTCGTGATAAACAGGCCTATAATAAATAAGACAGAAAACTAAAATTACTTTGTGGAAACACAATAATTGCAACAATGGGTACAAATGTGACGGAATCAAAAGAAATACTAGACATTAAGGATGAAATCGGTGATTTATCAGGAAGTATGTTTGAGGAAAATGGAAAATGTAGTTCAGAAAGCCTGGAAGACGCTTTATTGGCTGATCCAGACGATTGTGGGATGTGTGGGTAAGAATTTACTCTTTTCAGCACCCTATCGTAAACTAATCTTTATCCCATTGTATTTTCAGTTTGTTGTTGAGTATACCTCGAATGTTAAACTGTTTACATGTATTTTGTGAGGAATGTATTAACAAAAAGCTGATCAATGAATCTGGAGATGCTGGTTCACCGAGCACATCCATAATTTGTCCAACATGTAACAACATAACTAAGGTTAGTAAGATATAATTTTTAGGTTATTTTTTTGTCATTGTAGTAGTGAACCTGATTTTTCCTGTGATTAAACCAGTTTAATTATCATTATAATTCTGTGGCTTGGTTCTAAAAGGGCCAATGTCAAAAATTTTGAATGGATACACTAAGTCAAACATTGGCCGTTTTAGTAGTTTAACAGAAATGTTTATTGAAAACACAGCCCTTGTCGCTTAAAGTCTATATTAATTTACAAGCACCGACATTGGCCTTTTTAGGTTATATAAAACTGGAAAAAGTCATATTGGCCCTTTTAGAACCAAGCCACAGAATTAATAACTGGATAAATTATACTAATAAAAGTAATATTAAAATTTAATACAATATTAGTCTGTTAAACATATTTACCAGTACATACAAAACTAATTTGTAAGTGTTGAAATGAGAAATTTTTGATTTTATACCAAGTTTTCAATATTGCAAAATTTCCTTGGCAAAAGCTTTTTTTAATACTTTTTTAAAAACAATGTGAGTTTAACAAGGTTTTAAAAACCCTATCATTAAAAAAAACTATATTATAATTACTTACTTATTTTTTTTGTCCCAACTTGATACTCCCAACAATTTTAATTATTTATGCCTGGTTCAGAAGAGGTTAATGTACAATTTTCTATAAATTAAAAAAAAAACTGGAGTGCATATATAATTTTGAAATACATAAAATATAAAATACCTTCATGTTTACAATATGTACTTATAATTAACCAGGTAATTATTAAATAATTTTTTAATATTGATACTCTTAAATTTGCCGCGTTAAAAACAATTGACAGTCTTTTCACACTAATTTGACTAGCCAAGTTGATTTAAATTTAAATCAGGAAGTTGGCCTTTGTTAAATAATATTAATGGCGGATTCATGGCATGTTTGTTTCTATTAATTTAGAGATATTATAAAATAATTAGCTTTTATTAATTAATTAATGAATATAGCAAAGATCTGATTACAGATTTAAAAAATTAAATTATAAAGCAGCAGAGGTAACTAAATATATTATTAAATAAGTTAATTTAAAATTTATTCTTAGTGATTTTTTTTTTGTGGAAAAACAAATGACAGTAGAAACGCGGTAAAACATGTATTTGAGTTCTAACTTGACAATAAAATATAAATTAATGTTATTTATTCATAAACAAATCAATTTAGCATCTAGTGCAGCCATGAATAGATCAAGTAATTGCATGCAGCCTGATGTAAGTAAATTAATTATTATTTTAAAACAACTCAAATATCAATCTATAGTAATAAATATTAAATTAATTTAGTATTATAATATATAATATTATAAACCAATTGGTTGCACAATTAATAAAAGGATATAGTTAAATAGATAATATCAAGTAATATCAGATTTTTACAGATAATTTTTAGCTAATTAATTTCAATTAATAGTAAAAGTAGGTTTTATTTCTAGAGCTGATAATTATAATTATAGGTACAGCCCGCATAGCACAAAGCAGTTCAAAGAATATTCTTAAAATAAATATTGGGAATGTTGTATGATTCTAAGAATATGCGATGTTTTACGTAGAACGTTCTTAGAATGTTTTAAGACATTCAATGGATACCGTTTTAATCATGCAAAAGCTTCTATGATCATTCTAAAAAACAAATCTTGCAGAATATGCCCAGCATCTTCTTATAACTTGCAAAACTATCTAACCTAATTTATGATCTGTCATATCTAAAGTAGTCAATATCCATATAATGTGTAATAATGACATTGTGTGGTACAAAACAATGTCTTAAACTATTATATAATACACAAAATTTAAAATTCAGGAATATTAACATTTTCATGCATTCATTTGTTTGTATACAGGTACATACCTTTCTATGCTTACAATACAATCTTACATAGCTTACAAAGACTTAATAAAATCACCAATCACTTAGACTTAGGTCTATAATTATAATCAAATAATAATCGATTGGAATCACCAAAAACAATTATATGTATAATTTTTTATTGGCTACTGTAGAATTACAATTCCAACATGTCAAAAATGTATTGCAGAACAGCAGCAAATTCAAATAAACCTTTTGTCAGAACATTCTTAGAATATGCATAGTTTTAAGGAATAATAAATTTTTACAATTTTTTTTGGGGGGGGGGGATTACTTTCAAAATTGGTAGAATATACCTTTATAAAAAAGTATTATTTCCTGAAAAAGTTACGTTAGTCGGAATTTTCTTTCAGATTTTTTCAATCTTTTTAAAAGTTAAAACCCCTCATAAAATTTTTGTTTTTGGGGGATTACTTTCAAAAACAATAGGGATCTTTCCCTCAGAATTAAAATTTTCCTGAAAATTTCAAGTATTTGGAAACATGCAATATAGCATTCACTTCGAATAGTATATAATGGAATGCGCAGCATTACATATCTTCATGGCTTGTTTTATTTTTAAAATACGGTCAAACGTGTTGAGTAGTATAGACAGAGCACCAAAAATACGGACTGACGCGTCATGCAGGACTAAATACGGACGTATGGCATGCCTAAGTATTTTATGGACTAGTTTTTAAAATGGTTGGTATTATTATATTTGCGTATTTAAAGGTAAAATCAATATTTGTATTTATAGAAATTCTACAAAGAATAATTTTCCAATTTCAAGTATTTAGATAAAGTTCGAATTTCCAGAAATATTTAATGCATATTTGGTGATTTGCAGCGAGGAAACCGCAGTGTGTGTGGTTAGGTAACCTTTGCGTTGTTGCGATAAAATGCTTGGTCAGGGAAAGTGGTCAGGTGGGCTTGGATGTATTCAGGCCTAGCCAGAGGCTCGCATACATAACACGATGCCGTGATTGGCTTGATGTGCCGTCATGTATTTTGTGCGCCGGCTTATAAGGTTATATTAGGCTCGCATAAGAGCCTGTGGATATAAGGACACTAAATCTGTAAACTCTAGTTTAGTTTCCTGACTGCGTCTTTATGTGGATAGGCCCTTACCGCTACTAAGGCGCCGTACACAGGGTAGCATTATCATAAACATAACTTACACAGGGTAGCATTATCATAAACATAACGTAATAAGCTTGCGCACGAGGCACATGACGGCAAATCAAACCAACATGGTTATTTGTTATGGTTATGCGCGCCTCTGGATGGCGCTTTGCCCTGCTCCATACGTCTGTAGGAAGCGGTTAGACGCCAGTGCCTGTTTTTATAACCAAACTCCTAGTCTCTAGGACCAGACTTTTGTATGTTTTGTACACAAAAATTTCATAGACAAACTTATTGCACGGTGCTTTTTTGGGGGTATTTTTTGTTTGTTTGGAGACCCTGAAATTCCTTTACCATTCGATAGTATCGTCTATTTATATGATTTTCAGCGAAAATTAAAAAAATCTACCGAGCGCTTCGTTTTTTATTAAAAAAAATAAATGCTAAACGAGCTGCAAAGAGTAAAACAAGCCGTAAACATATGTAATGCTACGCATTTCATTATATACTATACACAGTAAATAGGTATATTGCATTTTTCCAATTATTAAAAAAAAAAAATAAAAAAAAACTTTTAACAATTTTTTTAATTTGTTTTTCCTTTTTCGCAAAACGAAACAATGTCACAAAGTCTTGATCCCTCCTATGTGACGTAACGCTCTAATTTTACTAACAAAAATTGTTTATTCTTGCGTTAGCAGAGGAGCTGGAATTTTGCTTGTAGACGCTGTTCTTGATGTAAAATAATAAAACAATGTGGCCTTGTTTTTCGTAGCGGCTTGAAGCAAACAACGGTTTTTCCTTTTTTGAGATTAAGCCAAAATTTATTAACTTCAATTTGCACAGTTTGTTTTGATTTCCCAGGATGCGCTTTACCATAAGCATACTTGACCAAGCCCCACCTTCCTCCATGTCACACTTCGGTATAAATGTCTCCCCCGAATGGTGTGATGTATTTTATGGACACCCCTATCCTTTTTAAAAAAGTTTAATATTTCATGAGATTTCTCATGTTTACAGTCATATGATGGAGTTAAATAAATTGCGACTATTGGTGTAAGGGCATATCCACAGGCACACATATTTTTAAATTTTGAATTGTTTAAATTATTTCTATAAATCACCTTTTGTAATTTATTTTATTTACATATGTACTTTATTTTGACGCGTTGTCTTTGACCTTTTTATGTTTTGTTTTTATATATGTAATTACCTTTATAAAATTATCAGGCCTTAAAGTTTGTTTCTGTTCTATTCTATTCTAACAACATAGTACATAACAATGTGGTGCCGTGATTGGCTTGATGTACCGCCATGTATTTTGTAAGCCAATCAGGGCATCGCATTCTTATGTTTTATGTTCTTATGCAAGCTTCTGAATATGCCTTAATGTATTTTTTTTAAAATAGGGAACTAAAAAATTTGAGGTTGTCCTCTATGTTGGTTGGTCTGTTTGTATTTTCAGTTTTCCATATAACGTCAGAATTAGGGTTAAAGGAAATTTATCGAATTTTTTACTATGTCCATAGTGTACACTAAAATGTAACTGTATCGAATTTCTTAGGTTGGCACCAAAAAAGTCGCCGCTCTTCCACTAGATGTGACCAAAACCAACATTTCCGACGTGTCGAACTCGTCCACTTTGACCTGCACCTCGTGCACGGCAAAGGAATTGGCAAAGTCGCGTTGCAGCACCTGCCACAACCTGTTGTGCAACAACTGCGACACCGCCCATCACTACATGCGTTGCTTCGAAACGCACAAAGTGGTACCCTTAGACGAACTGCGCAAAGACGGGATTAAAATCACAATTCACAAACCCCTAGTGTGTGATGTACACCCGACGGAATGCGTCAGCTTGTATTGCACCACATGCAACGTCACCTGCTGTGCGGAATGCACTAAAAAAGAACACAGCGGCCATAACTGTGAGGGTATAACCGATTCTGAAGCTCGAGTCAAGCAAGAAATCGAAACACTGCTTACAATGAGTAAAGATTACGTGAACGAGTTAAAACGTACTTCTAACACCCTGGACAACAGCCTGGAGGAGCTTGCTCACCAACGAACAACCGCTAAAGACCTTATCAAGGAAACTTATCAGAGTTACAAAGCTATTCTGGAACGTTGTCAGGAAAGTTCTCTGGAAATGTTGAACAACTTGTACCGCGAAAGAGAGTTGAAGATAATGAAGGAAAACGACGAGGTGGGAAAGTCCATCAGTAACTTCGACGATGCTTGCAAATACTCTAATAAACTTCTCGAAACGGGTACTGTTGCCGAAATGATGTACCTGCGTAAAGTTGTAAATACACGCTTAAAGCAACTGATCTTGTCGAAACCTACAGTTGAAACGTCGTTCCATATAGAGTTCCGATCAGACTTTGCAACGTTCGAGAACGCAGCAAAAGAGAATTTCGGTAAATTCATCACCGAAATCGAGAAAAACGCTCCTAAAATTGACTTGCCACCTTTGAACATCAACGGTGCAATGATGGTCAACGGATCGATTCACAACAACAGTCCTATCTCTCTACCGACCTCTATGCAATCGAGTTTTGAGGGTGATATGAACACAAACATGCATAACTTTACCGTGGCTCAAAGTCCGCCTGTGGCGCAACAAGTTACCACAAATGCCCTGCAGGGTTTCAACAGTATTGCCGAATATAATTTGGCACAGCTTGCCACTTTGGCGGAGAACGTGTCCAGTACCGCCACCTCTCCGACGCCGTTTACACTAGCCGATTTGTTGACCAACGATACTGCCTACAAGAATTTAGCTTCGCTTGCCAAACTTGGATTGGGTGCCGGTAAGTATGATAAATCAATAAAACACATGGTAATACCAAAAATAAAATAAAATATACCGGGTGTTACAAGATCAAGATACACCCCCTTTTTTTCTTTATTTTAAAAGTTAGAGATTCCAAATTTGGAACATCTCTTATTGCCATAAAACGTCAACTTTAAACATAAGAAGTACACCTAAGTCACTTCCGGTTTAACCGGAAACACCAACTTTTGATTTTTAAACAGGACACCCCATATATTTTTAAATATTTCAATTCTACGCTTCATTGTGAGAACAATGATACCAAAAAAGTAACATTGTAAAAAATATAGGGTATCCCAAAAATCGAAGTTGGTGTCATTTCCGGTTAAACCGGAAGTGACCTAAGTGTACTTTTTATGTTAAAAGTTGACGTTTTATGGCAACAAGCGATGTTCCAAATTTGCTATCTCTAACTTTTAAAATAAAGAAAAAAAGGGGCGTGTACCTTTGTCTTGTAACGCCCTGTATAGCAAAAATAGTAATACAAAATATATAGTGGTTTCCAGGAAGAGTTTTACCTAGGGTTTTACTTTGATGAGAGTTTTTCATGACTTAAGTTAATTTCTTAAGTTTTTTTTATATAATTTCACCATTTTTTGATAATTTCTAATTCAATTCAATTATTTTTATTGATATTGTTATGATTTTTAATGCTTTTCAAAGGAATTTTATATACTTTTATACCTTAAAAACCTATTCCTTACATTGTAAGACTTAAAATGATCTGTATAATATACAGATATTATTATTATTTTTTTTTTCAGTTATGTGAAATAATTTTCGATAATTTTTAATTATTTTTGATGAGCCTTCTGGCTCTAATTCAATGATTCCTAATAATATCCAATAACTTCTGATGATATCCAATGATCATAATTATATCAAAACGATATCAAAATCATATGATTTTGAGTTATTTTTAAAAATATTATTTTTATTCACGAGTATATTCCAATATTTCAAAGATTAGAAAAAAAAATGATTGTTTCTCAAGATTTACAGTTATTTGTGATGAATCATCAAAAATCATCAACGTTGATTTTAATTAGTTTTAATTCTAATGATTTTTTATTTTTTTTACCTAGATTCCCACGCGACCAACGGCATGCTAGTCCGTTCAACGTCCACCACGTCGCTCAACCTAACGACCAACAACCTGATCAACGGTTTCGGAGGAGTTTCCTCCTCCACCTCGCCCCTTCTTACCACTCCGGACGACATAATTCCGGACCCCATGAACACCATTAACTCTGGAAGTGTCACCTCGACGGGTACGATTCCGCGCTCGAACAAGGTCAGCCCCATGCAGATCAAGTTCAAATTCGGGCAGCTGGGGCCGAGCAAGGGGCAGTTTAATTCGCCGCACGGCTTTTGTCTGGGTTTGGAAGAGGATATAATCGTCGCTGATACCAATAATCATCGAATCCAGGTATCTATAATAAGTAATAACTTTTGGCAAAACGTTCATTGCCGGCCATGTTTCCGGTGTGCACGTCGTTGGCCATTCAGAACGTTGTTTTTTTGTTACGTCTGACGCCATAGCAACACCGTAAAACGCGCTACTCCAAAACCAAGGCTATCCCGCAACGTATTAGGACGTATCCAAGCAGTCGGAGCGAACGCAGCATCTACCTATAACGGCCGACTAACAACTGAGCTGTTGTAGGTAGGCAAACTGGTGACACATACTGTGTGCTGGCGAAAACGGCCGATGGCACACGGCGTGTGCCAGCTGCGCTCAACGTGTTAAAATAATAAAATAAAAAATGCATAAAAGAATAATAACCCAAAACATTTAGTAAAAACTGTTGTGTAGTAGTCGTCAAGATCCATTGATTTAACTCTGTACATTAATATATTTTTTGCACTGTCTGGTAATTTGACGTGTTTACTAGCCTAATTATGACAGCGGTAGGTTATGTTTACAAATTGCTGATCGGTAAGTAAATTACTTACCGATCGGGAGGCGGTAAGTAAATAATAATCTAATTTTTAAATTTTAAAGCTTTAAATTAGTTTTTATTAAAGTTAAATATAAAATTACAATTGAAATAATAACTCTTAAACGCTATTGGACTATTTAGGTTTCTTCTTCGAACGAAATCATTATTTATTATTAAGCCAACAGAAACTTTTCAATTTTAACAAAAAAAATATTTATTTTACAAAGAAATTAATTGGCACATAGGACAAACGTCAAACAAAATGAGGAATTTAGCATTGTTTATTATACGTAGCAACCCATTGTTAGGGTTAAATTTTATCAAAGGTACTGACTTGATTTTTACAATAAAATAAAATTTACGTTTTAATTTCACTTTTATAAATTTTATTATTGTTTATTTTGTTAAATCGTGCAAACAACGTAATAAGCACCACGGCCATTAAGTACTTAACCGGTTTCGGATAGTATTGGAGATTTCGACTTCGTCTCAATCTCCAAAATAATCCTCAACCGGTAAAATGCACTTACTGCCCTTAATACTTAAATAACTATTATTTAGGTGTTTGAGAAGACTGGCGCCTTCAAATTCCAATTTGGCATCCCCGGCAAAGAAGAGGGGCAACTGTGGTACCCCCGCAAGGTGGCAGTGATGCGCACCAGCGGAAAATACGTCGTTTGCGATCGCGGCAACGAACGCTCGCGCATGCAAATTTTCACCAAGAGCGGCCATTTTGTTAAAAAAATTGCCATCCGCTACATCGACATTGTTGCCGGCCTGGCTGTGTCGTCGCACGGCGAAATTGTCGCCGTGGACAGTGTCAGTCCCACCGTATTTATTATAGGGGAGAGTGGGGATTTGCTGCGCTGGTTTGATTGCAGCGACTATATGAGGGAGCCTTCCGACATTGCGATTCACGGTAAGAAAATTTAACTAACTAACTAACTGTGTGACGTATATAAAAATGACAGCGATAGCAGCAAATTATGTAGATTTTTTATTATACTCAAGTTAGTTAAATTAGCGACGATATATCACTTATACATGTATCGCTTTTTCTCCCAAATTAAAAATAATGATAAATTCTTGATTTAACTGTTTTTTTTTTATATTTGCCATGCTCAAAAAGAAGAAGAATTAAATAAAAAACATATTTCTTCAATTTTTGCTCCAGTTATTGTTTCTTCAGAGTGAATGAATTAAATTTACATAATTATTTGCATACATAGAACGTGTATAAAAGTATGTTGGATTAATATTACCTAAAAGAAAAAAGAGAGAAGTAAAGACACAATTTTCACACCCTGGAGCGAAAGGGGTATAATATAATTCAGTTGTAAACCCTTTCACTTTTGTAAAATATTAACGATTTAAATGTAAAAAATTGTTGTGACAGAACAAATGGTTTTCTCTTTTAAGTTAAAACAATAACTGCTCTCGATTAATATAGCGGCTGTAAAGATTTAATAGCCTATAAAACTGTTTTCACCTTTGGTATTTTTTTTTGTTAACTTGTTAATTTCAAAAAGCTAACTTATCTGAATCAAAGTACCAAAAAACTGCACTTTACGCATGGTATAAGGGCGTAAAATGTCGGATAAAAAGAGTTATCCTCGGTTTTACCTCGCACTTACCATTTTCGGATGTTTTTTTAATGCAGATATAAATGTTCACATTGAAATACGTTTTTAAGATTTTTACTTGAAGTTATGGTATTGAATATTGGTCAAATGTTAACTATTTTTACCCTATTTCAGGCAAGGAATTCTACGTGTGCGACTTCAAGGGGCACAACGTGGTCGTGTTCAGCGAGCAGGGACAATTCCTGCGCAGAATCGGCTGCGAAAATCTCACCAACTTCCCGAACGGGATCGACATTTCGGACGCTGGGGACATTTTGATTGGGGATTCCCACGGGAACCGGTTCCACGTGGCCGTTTTTTCGCGCGACGGATCGCTCGTTTCCGAGTTCGAGTGTCCCTACGTCAAGGTAAGTAAAAAAAAATAAAAATAGTTGTTTGCGCTCCTAGTAGGGGTAAGTGAATTTTTCTTTGTGAGGTCGTATTTTAGGGACCGAAGGGGAGCTGAGGTCCATAAACACGACCAAAGACAGAAAAAAACATACCTACGAGTAGCGCATTGTTTTTCTCACTCAAGGAGTTAAAATCTTATTTTATTAATAATATTTTTGACATTTATATGTGTTACAATTCAAGAAACAATTTATTAATACTTAATTAAAATTAATAAAGCTTAATTAAAATTAATAAAGCTGTAGAAAAAAAGAAAAAAATTATTTTTGCGTATTCTTTTATGTATTAATTAAACTCTCGCCTGCGGCCTTAATATTGTGCTTTTTTACATACAAATGCATGTATTTTTTAAAAAAAATTCAAAGGCCTATTATAGGCATATATTATAGGCATTAGGCCTATAATAGGCCTAATTTGTTTAATAACTTACTTTTATCTACATTTTTGCATATAATTTTGAAAAATGTTTTTTTTTTTATTTTTTTTTAATGAATTCATTTGTAATTTTTTATTTTCAAAGATTTAGTTTGTTTATTACTTAATTTTTGCAGATTTAAAATTTCTCCCGCGGCGCTAATATTGTACTTTTAAAAATTCATATAATTTTTGCGATTTGTGAAGGCTTCATTTGGACTTTTTAAATAAAGTAAACTTTCTGCACTTATATTATTGTAAAAATTTTCGTCGGCGCTATTATTAAGCTAAGCTAAGATATCCAAGTCCTTCTTTTCAACTCTATAAAAGATTTCTTTTTCCAGATATGTCGGGCAAAAGTCGTTTTTTTGTCATAGGACTCTTATTGGTCAGGAATAAAAAAAAATTGCCTGGAAAACCCGGAAAAGTTTATGAAAAATAGTGGCCACCCTGTAAAGTTTATATACTCGGCGCATTATCTATCTGAGTAACAAATTGGATCAAGGAAGCTATGATTAGTGGTTTAAAAATGACTTTTAGTAATATTTTTGTAGCCCATTGTGCTTTTGATAATTTTTAACATTTAGGTTAAATTGACTGTCATTTTACGTCTTACAAATAATAACAAAATCTGTTTAAAAAGTAAAACTTTGTTAAAAATTATAATAAAAGTAAGTTTTTATTCATAAACTGCTATTATAAACTTAAATTTAACATTACCTGAATAAAATTACGGACCAGTATTATTTTAACCAAAAAATTCTCTGTTATAGTGTTTACTTCAAAAATTTATAGAGCACTGCATTGTATTACTTCATTTAAACAAAATGTTTATAGATTGATGCTTTAGTTTTCTTTTTATGCACTTTTCTTGTTATTTCTTCTTGCTAAAGCAAATTATTTGGATTTTTTTATAAATGTCAAAATAATGTCTTGATTGACAATAAATTTTAAACAAGATGAAAACCTTACATAAGGAACTAAATATATTCTGCCAACCAAATAACAAGAAACAAATGACCATCAACTCAGATAGATAATGCGCGGAGTTTAGATAAATTATTTTTTTCCAGGTGTCACGGTGCTGCGGCTTAAAAATCACCTCCGAGGGCTACGTAGTTACTCTGGCGAAAAACAACCATCACGTGCTGGTCCTGAACACCCTGTACATCCTGTAAACAAACGAAACTGCGGTATTCATTATCAAGTAGGCCTGATCTCTCATATTTCGTACACGATTATTTTAAGTACACTGAACTGATTTTTAATTTTTATTAATTTGAATATTTTTCGATCGTTTTTTCGACCGTACATTCATTACTCGAATTAATTTTTTTAATTGCAGGTTTTGATTGGTTGAAAAAGTACAGGATGTTAACAAAATATATTCACATGTACTGATAATTTATACAGGATGTCCCAACGTTTTACAATGTTAGACGGGTCATATAAAAATCGGACATTTTGAATATATTTTTTAAACTTTCCTTACTTTTACGCGGCTGTCTACAAATAGTACGTAGTACGCACTGCGTACAGCCGCTATGAAAAATCTTTAAGTTTTTTTTTTTTTGAGCGGGGAAACTATAGGCCGCATGTAGCAGTTAACTGTAGATTTGACGTTTAAAATTGTCAAATTTTGGTGCGCAAAAAGGTTCTAAAAACTATAATTTTTGTAACTAAACATTAACTTAATACTAATTGAGATAATATAGTTTTTAGGTCTTTTATCTTGCCATTAAGTTTTTACATCTTTTTTTAGATGTAAATTACTATTGTTGAGTTTTTAAAACAATTTTTCGGTACCTTTTCTTAGTTTATTAAAAAAAGTTTTTTAAAACCCCAATGTATATACCATTTGTATATATTTTTACATACACATATTGTTTTAATTTTTCTAGTTCTATATATTTTTATTGATATACATTTTTCTTTTTTTACTAGTTTTTATTGCATAACTTTTATTTTTTAAATGAAAAAATGCGGTTTTATTTTTTCGAAATACTGTTTTTTATTAGTTTTTACTCGCTTTTGCATTTTACTGCGCCAGAAGTGAGAGTGTGAAAAATTAACAACACGTGCCAAGTTTTATTTAATTTATTTTTTTTTATTTAAACGCTAAATTTTTTTATTAATATTTATATCATGTTGATTTTTAGTTTTGTTTTTTGCGTGTGTGAAAGAGAACTTAAAATATATTTTGAGTGAATGACATAATTGCTTACTTAACAATTCGCAGCGATGTACAATCTCTTAATTTTTTGTGTCATGAATTAAACATAAATACTAATTAGATAATATTTCAAATTACAAACTTCTACGCTAAAATATACATATAGCATTTTTACAGATTACAGCCACACGAATATAGCACTACGCACTAGATTCAAACGGTTGGAATTTCGGTTATGTAAGTAGAGTGTAAGCACAGATTTCAAGAGAGATGTAGAATTTTCCGGCAAATGTTTGAACAATAATTGTTAAAAAATTTCCAATTGCAATCAATTATTGGAAAATTATTCGCAAATCTACATATCAAAATTTTCACACTATGACATGTAACTTTTACGTAGGCAGAACTGCATTAAGAATACGAATGTTGGCTTATTTTTTACACGAAATCATTTCTTTGGAATGGTTATGCGAATTAGCGTTGCGCGTTGCGACCGTTTTTTAAGTAAATTTCAATAAACCGAGCCCGATAATTGTCATAAACTACAGAATGATCTCTTAGAATGAAATAAAAGTGATAAAAACTTTTAAAGGTATTCATGGTCCGCACTTTTTTTTTGAAGTCAAATTTGTAATATTTTGATGCGGTACACGTCCAAAATCACATTGTTTTTACACGAATAAACAACTTTTCTGAGCTACGTGCTATGGGGGTTTTCTGTTCTATGGCCCGTAAAAAGTCTCATAAAAGGGGCGTAACCAGTATTACCAACCGCATACCTAGTTACTTTTCTAGTGCACAGTGCTCTATTCATATTATTAGCTTGAAACCGTTTACTATTTGGTGCGAATTTTGTTAGTAAGTAAAGATTTTTTCTGTGTTCTGCGCGATTTTCAATATTTTTTAAATATTTTAAAATTAAAATAAATATGAAAATATTAAAAAGATATTAACTCAGGTTAAAAATAAATGCGATTGAAGGGGATATTTCTTCGACTTCGCGATCAGTGCCATGTTAAAAATTTAGGATTAGCTTGGAACCTAAGGTTACACAGCCTAACTAGCTTTTTGTGATTTTTATTTAAAAAACTACAATTTTTGCCATATTTTTACCGCAATAGCCTACAAAAATATATATAAATCTGACAATGTAAAATAATATGTCATGTCCCCTAGTAACAAATTTTGTCAAGTCTTGAGCAAGTCTGGCTCAAGATTCTTGATCAATTAACTGCATCCAGATTTTGACAATTCTGGCGCAAGATACTGTCGACAGATTCTTTCTCAAGAATTTTCAAAGAATTGCTACACATACTTTGTCAAGATTCTTCGACAAGTCTTGAGCAAGAATGTAGCCAGAAAAATTAACAAGAAGTCGATTTTTTTTATCATTGTTTTCATTAATAATAAAATTTGCAAAATAATTATTGGTTCATAAAAATAGATCTCTATCATGATCAAATCGTACTTGTTGATCAGACTATAAACGAGATTTCAAATGAGAACCACTGGAGTTCTATATTTCCCATGTCTCAGTGAGAAAGAAGGAGAGGTGCACGCTCATGGACTCTAGCGTTTTTTGCACAAGAGTAGGTCAAGATTCTTGACCAAGAATCTTGTCAAATTCCTGCTACAGACTTGAACAGACATGACACAGTATTGCTAAACGCTCTGCTTCCAGAATCTTGCTAAAGTCTTGCCCAAGTCTGGATACAGAATCTTGATTAATTCTCTTGCTCAAGAATTGTCAAATTCTTTACAAAGAACTTTGTCAAGTACTTTGGTCAAGAAACTTGTCCAAGATCAATGTTACTAGGGTCAAATGTCGATTAAATTTTTACATTATAATTTGACAAATATAGTCAACTTTTGCGCATTGTGAAATACAAGCATATTTGTTAGACTATTAAGTTTTAAATTTAGAGCTATATTTTACAAAAAAAAGTATCTAAATCAATTTTTTGCACGTAGAAATTATTATCTATATCTAATTTACAAAACCAAAAATATATATTCCAATAATATTCGTTGATTTTAGAAACTGCCGCGAAATGGGTCAATTTTTTACATAAAAGTATCAAAAATTAAATAGCAATAATGAATGTTCGTGAATTTTAATACCACTACGTGATGTGGTAAGAAAGCCTAATATGAAACCTAAAGAATCAAAATTGCTCAATATTTACAAATTTTAACGTTTTTCGAACGGTTCTATAAATACGAGTCCATTTTAGCTAAAATCACACACATTCTCAATTTAAATAGAATTTTAATAAATTTTACGCGTCCCATATTATGAAATGGTCCATATTAGGCTACATTACCCTAACTCCAACTAAAACATATAATAGATTATTTTTAATAATTTTACAAAACCAAAGCTTCGTTGTATATTTTTCGAAATTTTTTGCCGTATATAACGGCCCGTTCGCGGTAAATCTTGCCTGTGATAATAGCATCTTCAGGATAAGTTGTGACCTTAGTCTCTTGTTGTTGTGTGGGCGCCAAAAACGCTGTTTAAATAAAAATGACCGTTTTATTTATCAACGGACACCTTTAGATGACGCTTTTGTCTCTCACTGTTAATTGGGTTTAAAATTATATGTATTTAGAAGAACAATTTTTTTTGCCAAATTATCGTTAAAAATGGACAAAATATTTTTCGATGTTAATTTTAACTAAAAGTTAATCAAGAAAAGTTACAGATTATACCTTAGACCTCTATCACGGGTAGAATTAAACAGATTTAAATGGAAAGTCAAACCACCCCGGATTTTTTGATTTTAGGTTGTTTTTGGGACAGTTTTTGACAAAAATTGAAATCGCTTACGAAGCTGTTTTTAAATAAAGTCATTTTTCTTCTCCTTCAAGTTTTTCCTGACATCACAATACGGAGTTTTTATTATGACACACCCTATAGCATAGATACTACCCATGACACTCACTATATTCACGAACATTCACACGCCTACTTTGTTAATGTCCAAAACTGTAATTTTGACATTAACATTAACAAATTATGCTTGTGAATGGTCGTGAATATATTGAATATCGTGGGTAGTACCTATGCTACCAGGGTGTGTCATAGAAAAAAATCGGTATTGTGATGTCAGGAAAGACTTGAAGAAGAAGAATGACTTTATTTAAAAACGGCTTCGTGAGTGATTTCAATTTTTGTCAAAAACTGTTTGGAAATGTCCCAAAATCAACCTAAAATCAAAAAATCCGGGGTGGTTTGACTTTAAATTTAACTTTATTTAAGGTTACCCGTGCTATGTGATAAAATCTTTATTAAATTTTAGAGTTCAAAACTTTGAATCACATATTACAAAATTGAATGAAAGTACTAATATTTTCGAAGAAAATGAAAAAATTAGTTACGTTTTTGACATTTCAGAGTGTAGTGAAAATTTCCGTGAAAAAGTTCCATAAACTGGCCTATAAAATGCGATAATTTGGTAAGAACTTTTGACCTATATAAATGACAAAAAATGCAAAAAATATTTAGAAACGCGTAACCGGAAAAGGCAGATTGTTCATGTATTTTTAAAGTTAAGGGATAACTCTGCACAGTGCCATTCTAGGAAGATTTAGTATCTGTAACTATTTTATTAATCGATTTAGACCACTTTAACCGGTGTTTTTTTGTTTAACCTTTAGAGGGCGGGGAAATTTCAGTTCAAATAGTGTCGATTTTCCCCGAAATTTTCATAAATCTTCACCGAACTACTCAAGACAAATGCCCGACCTGACTGGTGGTAGAAATTAGTACCACCCCCGTCCGCAACGGAAAAGCTAATGTAAATTTTTTTTCGCCATTTTAGCCTCAAATTTGATACACCCATGTTTTTTGGTGCGATAAAAATAGTGAAGAAGATACTGGAGGTATCCTTGACCTAATCGTTATTTACCTAAAGCCACTACTTCTGCTAAGTCCTACTTTCGCTCTTAGCGTTATCCAAAATTGACGACGTGGACGTGGCGAAATAACGATCCCTTTGGGGTGCTTTATATCCCTGAGTCTCCTTGCCTCTCAAGGTTACAAGGTAAGGAAACCTTCAGCATTTTTTCACTATATTTTTCGTACTTAGTGCCCCAAAAAACATGAGTATACCACTTTTGAGGCTAAAATGGGGAATAAAATTAATTTGACCTTGAGATGGTATTTTCCAGGTCAAGGGTTGCTCTAGGATTTTTTTTACTATTTTCCCCTTATTTAACACGCCAAATTTTCTAAAAATGATTTATAATAACCTCCTCCCTTTTGGAAGTCGGTTAAAAACACTATATACACGTCACACATTACGTAAATTTTCCTAGACTCGCACTGTCTCTTATATACACTGATTTGGATCTTTGATAAGAAACTGTCAGTTTTTTCTGTCAGCAAAAAGAAGTCATCCATATCACTATTTTTTAGGAAATAA
Source organism: Brachypterus glaber (assembly GCA_958510825.1). Classification (NCBI taxonomy): domain Eukaryota; kingdom Metazoa; phylum Arthropoda; class Insecta; order Coleoptera; family Kateretidae; genus Brachypterus; species Brachypterus glaber. The sequence continues at coordinate 20,395,379 of OY294050.1, forward strand.
GGAATTTAGATTTTTTAGGGCGTAAGTACGATATGAAAAAGGGCTTAGCTAACTTTTTCAAAAAATAAAACAAAAATATGGTTAAGTATTCATATTTGGATATTCACCTATATTAAAGATTAGGGTGAGACTCTTCCTAATCTTTGCCTATATTTATATTTTATTCAAATTAAAGTTGATTTTTTTAAGTTAAAAATGTTATTCTTTCGAACATTTTTCTTATATGCTTTTTTAATTTGATTTGATTTGTGATGTTTTATTTACAAAAAAAGTGTTTTACTTTTATTATTTTATTATTTTACACTTGTTTTAGTTTTTACACTTAAAATACACAATTTTTCTCTGTGTGCGTTACTTATTTTGTCAAATTTATTTTATTACAGAGCTATATGTTTATTTTTTATCCAACTTTGTATATTTTTTATTTTAAACCACTACTTTTTGCACATTTTATGCCGTATGCTTTTTATATTGCATAAAAAATTATTTACAAAAAAAAAATATTTTTAAAATCAAAAGGGACAGTTTCTTATTGAAGATTTTTTATTCAAAATTATGTGATGTCAATAAAAATTATTTAATAATCTCGGTTTTTTGACAAGTCATTTACATAATTAGTTTTTAGAAAGTTTTTTTATTTATTTACCAAATATTATTTTATTCTAGTTTATAGGAAGTGATCACACATCATAAAGGTTGACCAACCAAAAAATTTTTGATAGTCTGGTAAATTAATATAGTCCGTTGGGTGTAACGAGAAAATCTATTGTGGAACCATCTCTTCCACCATTTAATATGCCTAATAACCACTTGGCTACCATATTCTTTACAACGTTTTGTAGAGTTGGTCCAGACTGCCGTCATTATAACGGCAGTACAAACGTTTTTTTTTCTCCCCCACGGAATTGATAAATTTACCAGACTTTTTACATTTTGGTTTGCTTGTGTTAAAAGTCTATATTCTTTTAATATAGATATGCCTGTTAGTGATAATTTTCATATGCATTTGCTCATTTTTTTATTAATTATAAATAATAAAAACAAAAAAAAATATTTACATTTATTATAAGCAAAGTGCCCCTATAATTAAGAACCCCTTATCTCACAATTTTTGTCAGATATGACTTTTGTTTACGTGGAAGTTAAGTTTTCTCTATATAAAAAAAACTACCCAAACCCTACAAATAATTGACGTAACTAAAATATACTACATATATAAATATTTAAGGAATTTTAAAATCATTTTACTTAAATAACACTAAAAAATACGATATACATATACCTAAAAACACACAGATCGCTTATACCAAATGTTAACGTTGTATTTTGCATTTGAATAATGTTATAACTTTTAATTGAAAAAGTCGACAGATTCTTTATGATACAAAAAAAATCATAATTCATTGTCTTATAGCAAATGGATACAAAAACATTCCCAAGCTTTGGAGTGCCTTAATGTGACGTTCTCTGTCAAGAAAAGTAGGAGAGACAAAAAATTCTGGAAAAAATTGCTATTTGTTAGTTGTTTTGACATTAAATGTCACGAGTTACAAGACGGCACATTTTATAAGAAAATGGTGTTTAAACGTTTTAATTTTCAGTCGGAAGAAAGTGAGTTTCATTTATATAATAAGTTATTAGTAGTAACAGAATCGACAAAAATATGCCTAATCCCACGTAGTGTGAGAGAGAGAGAGAGAGAGAGGGGGGTATACAAAACAAATCTATTTTTTAAATATTTTTTGACATATTTATAACTAGAAGACAAACATGGTATATCCCGAAAATTATAAAAACAAGTTTGCTTTGTCCTGTCGAATGTCTCCTCTCTTTTTCTTGGCAGAAAATGTCACATTGAGGCGCTCTAGAGTACCTTAAAGAATTTTTTCTACTGCTTTTTTTTTCTAAATGTACAGACTCCTTCACTATGAAAGAAAATTAAATTTTTCTCTCACTAAAAGTTGTGCGACATGACACCCTTAATCTTTGGTATTCCTTTTTTATATCACAGTGTATACTATACATAAAATTGCTAATTTTTCCATTTGCCAATCCCAAATTTTGGAAATAAATAGTATAGTAGTTGCGAATACATCTACAAAGGCCAAAAATACAAAGAAATTATTTACAAATATTCATTTTCATCCAAACTTAAATAATAATTACCCATTTTAGGCACCAAACAAATATTATGAATTAAAAAGATGACAAAAATATATTGTTTTTCTTTCGTAATACACCTCTACGTTTGGATATGCATCTAGAGTCCTGTTTCTATATGATAGTTTTTTTGCAATATCAAAATATTTCGATAATCTAAATTTAATTTTTCAAAATCAAGATTTAACTAGTCATTCGAAAAATTTCCTATCCTTTAGTCATAGAAAAACTTTAGTATTATACTTGGTTTCAGATCGTCTCAAATGTGTCATTAAAATTGGTGTTTTGTGTAAAGATAAACAAAGTGGGGAATTAAAATTTATCTTGTTTATCCTGATTTTACCAAGATATCTAGATAGGTAGCTATAAAGAAACTTTCCTGGATACAAGAAAATAGCATTGTAAATTTTAGATTATTAAACCAAGATAATTTTTTTCCTTCAGAGTAAAAAGGGGTTGATAGCATTGAGTTAGACTAACCTAATGGTCAGTAGAGACATGTTATGAAGTGAATATAAGAATCTTATTTAACTTTCCACACATCCTTAAAATGTGTAGTATAACTATTATTGTCAATGCAAGATTTAATCTAAAAAAAGATCAATAAAAACAAAAATAAAATACAAGTTTTATCGATTGTTTAGAATCTGTCTCATTTCCAAATTTCTCTTTTTGACCCCATTTTCATTGTTTTTTGTTAGAACACTGGATATGCAGGTTTGTTTGGGTAGGTGGGTAGTTTACACACTACAAAATCTCAGGCCGAAAATGGTGGACGGAAATGCGCCATGAAAAGGAAATTTTAAACAAAATAATTTTTTATTTTAATTTTGTCATGAAATGTCGACAATAATTTGACAGTTTCCATTAATTTTCTCAATACTTTCGAATAAACGCTATTGATTAAGAAGATGAGTTAACTTTAAAATGGTGTTATTTTGTATTTTTCGCCCTAATGGATATTCAGCATTGGTAATACATTAGTTAATAATAAATTGTACGAGTTTTATTAAAGTACTGGTTCTATTTAGTAAAGAAATACAAAAATATTATTACGTGTGAATAAGTTATAAACATTTTAGCACTATAATTTTAAACAGAACCGTTTGTAAACAGAATGCACTGTATCTTCTATGGAATTTATGAACAAAAAACTATTTTTATTAGAAAATTTGGATAAAATTTTTAAAATTGGCATAGTTAATGTCAAACAATTTTAATTTCAATAGTTAGTGCAAATGTTTGGTGTATAACTGACTTTATTTCAACAATGTTCTTGCAGTAGCAACGACATGTTCGGTTTCTAGGAAAATTTTTTGCGGTCTGAAATTGTGGCTATGTCGGTACTCTCTTGCGGAACCACTCAAACTACCCACCTACCCTAACAAACCTACCAATCTATTGCTCTATTTTCTGTTTCAGTTAAAAAATAAAAATAAATAAACTTATCGATGTGATAATTGAATTTTTTGATGTTTTTTACAAATCACATTTATAGATATTCGTATACCAGTAATATTTTGCTGACTTTTTCTCGTTTTAGATCGTTTTTAAGTGATTCATACACCCTAGACTGGTTTTTATTAATCTTATTGGTAAAGCTTTTCACTTCTAATATTTCCAATTTTTTGAAAAATTTACCAAAATAAAAATCAGTCTAATTTACACATATTTTTAAAATAAAACTAATAATAAAGTTCGTTAGCAATAAGTATTTCTCAGTCAGTATTGGGGTGAAGTAATTTTTATCATTCCACATATATAACATATTTACCTATCTTATATATATACCTATATACTATATATATTTATAAAAAATGTATTTTTTCTTATTTGGAAAAAATCCATGTTTTGTGTTTTGTATTATTTTTTTCTTTTGAATTTTGACGTGTTAGATATGTTGATTTTTTAGACATTACTTATTTTAAAATGGAGTGTCTATTTTATAGTTTTTATTTATTTAGGTCCTATGTCCAGTTATTCAAAAATCGAAAATTTCGGTTTGACAGACGTTTTTTGTATAGTGTTTCTAAAAAAAAAATACTTTTTCTGATATAAAATCAGATTATCACTAATAAATTGTCAGATAACTTCAGTAAAAATATACAAAAAATTATGTATATCTGTAAATTTTTGGCTGGACTACCGATGCTAATTAAAAAACCAAATACAATCATCCTATAATATAATATATATATATATATATATATATATATATATATATATATATATATATATATATATATATATTATATAAAAAATAACCATATATTGAGTGCACCATCTAAGAATAATCAGTAATTTTTGACTAAATTTGTTAAAATGAAATGCCATAGTAGAAAACTTGGAAAACTTTTTCCCAAAACGTGGAAAAAAGACTAATTTTTCTTAGGAAATACACTCTGTATCGATGCTTGGTTGTGAGATATTTAATTCTAAATTAATATATTACCTTTTTAACTTTTTACTATAACATAAAAACAAATACAATTTAAAAAAATCTATTTTCTAATATTTTATGTAAATAGAAAAATGTAAGAAGTAACTAAGGTAATAATTAATATTTTAACTGCTCGTCAATTGAAACGTTCAAATCAAGAATTGACTATTTTTAAATCGAATTTTTTTTTAAACTATCGAATGGATTTCAAAAAATTAATAGTAACTATAGTAAAATTAATAGTATACTATAGTATACATAGTGTGTTGCCAAGTGATGAGGACTATTTTTTTTTGCATCAACTTTGAATCTCCTCCAAAACTAGCAGGAACTTTTTCAGGTTTTTATTAAAACTGAAATTGACCCATTATTAAATAATGGAGACTACCAAGATCCCTAGGGAGTGACCTGTAGGAGGATAAGCACCATCATGTGGTTTATTAAACTGCACTTTAAACTGATTAGCACGCACTTAATTTGAGTTCCATAGGATGATGGGAACATGATTGAAATAAGGTCTAAAGTTCAGTGAGAACCTATGTATTAATGACTTTTTTAATCGACACAGGTTAGAGATAAGTTACAATATTAAAATCACTGATGGTTTTAGATGGATCATCATGTGAGCTTTCAAGGGACATAATCTGCGGAAAAAAACTTATTTTAAACACATATTTATGCACTATATTGGCCTTAGATCCCATTCATTTCGGAACTAATCATTTTCCCGCAGATTGCTTTATGTTTCTTGAAAGCTCACATGATGATGAATCTAAAACCATCAGTAGTTTTAATACTGTAACTTATTTTCAACCTGTGTTAAATACAGTATTTAACGCCTATGAGACTGCCCTAATAGACCATGCCTATGCCACTTAGGTACTTGTTCCGTAGAACGCGGCGGGAGTTAGTTTCGCACAGTAGTTTTCTCAACGTAGGACAATAACCCATTCCCTCCGAAGAATCGATGGGTCACCCGCCTAAGTACTAACTCGACTCGAGGTTGTTTAGATTTGCCGCAGTCACCTTAGGCTATGTTTCCTCTTGCCTCACTGCTATTGTCATTCGTGCACTTTCTCCCTCACTCCCTTTTTACAGGTCAAACTCTGTAGAGTGCTTTTGTAATAATGTAAATAATATTAAAATGAATACCCTTTTATTCTTTTAAATCCATTTAGTGGTTTCCGAAATATTACGATTTAAAAATAGACAATTTTTTGAGTTTCAACGTTTCAACTGACAAACAGTTCAGTTTATACCATGGTTAATATTATTTTGATACTATACTATGCTGTATCTATGAAACATTAATTCAGGGCGGAAAATGTATAGAAATATTAATTTTTGTATAGTTTTGATATCTCTATACTTATTTTCAGGATCATTTTAGATATATTTATAATACGTTTTATTTTGGAGAAAAATGCGTTTACCTAACAATATCGCTGACTAAGTTGTACAGGTCCTATCTCACATTTGCCACATTAACATTAGTCACTTATTAAATTTTATGCGTTTAAGTTCAATTATTTACATAAGGGTTATTTTGCACGTCAGAATAATTTATTATGTCATTCTTGTAATATTATATTCGCATGTATTACAAATTAGGACAAGTATAACGATAAAAAATTATTCTGAAAAATAAAATCGCATCCAAAACGATCCTATAAAGCAACGCATCCAATTAAACGCAAAAAATTGATAAATGTCAAAATGGCAAACTTGAGATACTACCTATTAGAATTTAGCCATTGATATACAATTTAGACTAGTGCCAATAATAATCTCCGATTTACACTATTTAGTGCAATTTGCTTAACATTTTTAAAAATCTCCCTAATAAAACCTATTTCGTTTTAAGAATTTTATTCGTACTCTAGTTTTACACTTACTTTAACTCAAAAATGATAAAAATTTCAGTTATTTTTTTGAAAATTTTCCTTGTTTTTGAGTTAACTTTTAGAATAGGATCTATTGATTAATATTAAGTGAATTTAAGCTCGATTTTTGAACGGGCTTTCTAAAAAAAATATATTGAAAAAAAAAAATAATAAAAAAATATTAGTCATTCGAAAGTACAAATGTTTATTAGTGTGGATGTATAACATATCATATTTTATTCCTTTTTATTCTCAAGATGTGTTATCATACATTGCGTATTTAGGACAGGCTCCCTAAATGTTGGCCCCTTTTTAACATTAGATATAAATAAACATGGTGTATGACAAAGACCTCTAAATACACAAAGAAAAACATCAATGCTCTTTAGAAGTTCAAAGTTTTCATAAAATTTTAATGTAAAAAAATAATGCTAAAACACCAAGTGTGTTTAAATTAGCACCGTTGAGACTTGTTCTTTCTTAGGGTTTAATATTTTTTGCATCCTATAACCTGTAAATTTTACGGTGCAAAATAAAAAATGTTATTTTCTCTAGTAGAAATAACGTTTGATAACGTTAGATTTATATTAAAAACGATGTGGTTTTCTTTTTAAAATGTTTTGCTTTTTATCTAACGTTAGACATAAATACAATGTTGTGTTGTTAGAATCTCTTGTTTTTAAACATACAACATATTTCTAAGGTTAGGAAACTAATATAACTAAATAAACCTAAAGTTAGGTCAAGTAATTTTCACGTAACTTTCGGGCTCCTAAACAAAAATTAAGTTTAATTGACTTTCCAACCCTGTCAGTAGAAAGTCTACACAGTGTCGGACTGAGCAGCCCGAGGCTAGTGAGATTTATAACCTAGGGGCCCCCAAGTATAAAATCTTTTTTTATTTCCCTCCCAAACATTTTGATGACTAGAAAAAAAGAAAAAAAAAAGCTCATTATTCCCTCCCCCAAAAAAAACTCACCCCCAAAAATTTATTTTTACCCCTGCCAGAAATTTCGATGACTAAAAAAATAAAGCTCCTTACCCAAAATTTTTTTTTACCCTGACAAAATAAACATCACCCGGCGGGGGCTTCCAAACTATGAGGGTCCTCCAAGATTTTTCTCACTATCTCACCTGTCCAATCCTACACTGGGTCTACACATTATAAAATCATCAACAGTAACATCTGAGCTGCTTGGTTTAGGAAGATAATGGACTTTATTCCTCAGAAATAACCATAGACGACTTAATAGTCCTTTATTTTAAACTGCTTCAGCTTATTGACCATTAAGGGACCTTTTCTAAAGGCATTTTACACCACAGATTTTCATTTCGGTTTTTGTTGGCAAGTCGCTAAAACTTAATTTTTGTCCAGGATCACCGTGCATGGTTCCTAACAAGATGCCATAAAACATCAGTGACGCTTGTGCACTTGTAAAGAAAGCGATAAAAAAGGATAAATTCAGGTTTAGGTTAATAGGGGCCTTTATTTAGTAGGCCTAAGTTATTAATATATATTAATTATATTTAAAAACAAAACGAATAAATTCACTGTGTCTTAGTCCTTGTCATATTAAAAACGAATTAAAAAATGTATACATTTTTTAAAATACTATTAATTGTTAACTCTTTCCAAAGATTTTTTAGTGTTGTAAGGTATTGATATATTATTATATTATATATTATCAGCTAAGCTATATACAATGTGACATTAAGAGAAGAAGAGATAAAACATAACATTTTAGATAAAATAGAGAAAATCTAACACATATTTATACCTTGTATCCTTTATAGCTGCCGCATTAGATTATTTATGGGACGATTTCTATGAAATTTGGTTTAGCTTTTGTTTAATTTAGGTTTTCATCAAGTGGTTCCATTTTCGAGATACTGTGGTATAGTACCTATCGTCGGCTAAGAGGTAAAGTCCAAATTTACTTAAACCTATTTTTTTTCAAAATCTGTATTTTTACAAAATGTCTTACTCTATGTTTTTGTTTAAAATTGAATTGTATTAAATTAATACCTACCGACGAAAAGAATAAAAACTAAACATTTTAGAGGTAAAATTACCTAAACAGATCATAAAATTGTGAGTAAAGCACTCAAGTGTTTTAGCTAGACTTTTAGATGAAATTTCTCATCATTGATATCAGGCAGTAATATAATAGGGATACTTTTCAATTAAAACATAATAGTTGTAATAGTTCCGTACAGAAATTGATCTAATAAATATAATAGATATAATAATATAAAAGCGCCTGGAAATATAAAAAATAGGACACATAAAAAAAATATACAAAAATCTTCAAAAATATCATAATTTAAAACTAGATTCCATATCCCTTTATGTATGGCCTTAGGTTTAGGTAAATTTTCCTCTAAAATTTTTAGAACGTACCTATACCGATTTTTGCTGAATTTAAAATAAAATAGATAAGAATGAAATAATTTAAATACATTAAGGAATTAAGTGCTATTTAATGTACCAAAAAAATATTTATAGTAAGTCTTAATCACCAACATAAATTTTAAAGCGTTTTTTATGTTTCCTGAAAAATTAGAAAACATCGAGGTACCTCTTAGCCGACGCTATGCTTTCTGCATCGATGAGGAATCTATCAAATTTCATTGAAATTGTTCCAAATGAACGAAGCAAGTATTAGGCTAGACACACGGTATAAAAAAATCTAACACACCTACGCAACTAATATGTTTACCACTTTATTTTAAAAATTGTTAGATTTTCTTTATAAATGCTATCTAAATGTTAACAGTTATTGTCAAAATCAACCTATTTATGTCCAAAAATCCATGGCATAATACGTATTTTTTTTAATATACACAAGCAATAATCCAGTTTTGGACATAGATACTTGGTATTTGAAAATGTTATGTCTAGTATGATTTTCGTGGTTAAATATTGCTTAAAAACTTACATATTTTGAATTATATGATTTATGAGATTGAACATAGAATTTTATCACATAAACATAAAAATTTTTTGAAAAATTAAATCTTGAAACTAAAAATATTTTACATTAATTAAAAATTCTGACAATAGCAGATTTATGCAAAATTTCATTAAAAAAAAACAATTACGCCTTAATTTATTCATAATTAAATGAAATGGCCCAAATAGTTGACCACTATTTTTTAAAAATTTACCCCATTATTTTACTTGAAATTTTGCATAAATGTTCGGTAACTCAGAATAGAAAAAAGATTAATTTCTCTTCCAAAATTAAATTTTCTTAAGTACTAGTTGGGCGCCAACTTTTTAATCTACCATTTTTTAATTTAAATAATAATTTGATGTACCCAAAAAAGTAGGTGCATATTTTTCGAATTCATAACATAAATTTTTAATGATATAATCTTGCACTTAATTATTCAAAAAATAAAAAAACATTTTTAATTTCTGAGTTACAGTTACCGCTTGTGAGAGAAAGACTATACTTTTTACGCAAATCAGAAAAGGAAAGAATTAGAGCAAATTCAGCGTCTATACCATTCTGTCTTGCGTAAAGATGAATAGTCTCTCTCTTACAAGCCAGTCAATTGTTTATTTTTAGCCCTAAAAGTTTTTAAGGAATATTAGGACACCCTGACATATAAATAAGTTATAATTGGGCAAAATTAGACAACCCAAATTATCGCTTTAATAACCTAAACATTTTTTATTATAGATGTTGAGAGAACTTCAAATTGAATTGCTGTTTTTTGATCGTTGTTATTGACTATTGACTCTTCTTCAGCTGTGTTATTTGTAAATGTACGCCTCTTCTACTTACTACGGCTATCTTCTAAAAGATAGACTTATTTTTGATGTATGTTTTTATTAGAAAAATACGATATATCTGGAGCACAACTTATACAATTTTAGAAAAATAAAATGTGCAAGAAAAAAAATATATAATAAGAAAATTCTCCAAAAAAATATAATACAATCAAGTTACGTATAGTATAAAATGGTTCTATGTTGAATTCTACAATTTTATAGTGGGCATTTTTTTGTATCTTTTATTTGAACAGTTTTAAAATACCCGGAAACAGAATACACCCTTAGTAGTTACAATTATTATGTTGTAGACCACGCCACACTAGTCGAGCATTCTCGATTCGATTCCTACCAGCGGATACAATTTTATCGGTACATATCCGGTAAAAGTTTTCCGTGACGGATTCAACCTTAAACTGCAGGGTATTTGAATTTTTAACGTCAACGTCAATAACTAACATAACGTTTATCCACCGTCTGGTAGAAATCTAGATAAACGTGATATTTTTGTTAGGATTCAAACATTACTAAAACAAAGTTTTTAGGCATGTAACCATAATCTTCTCAGTACGATTACTCAAGAACTATTTGAACTAAAAACTTAAAATTTGGAGCAAATATTGCTTACCTGGAAACGTTTTTTTATAGTTGTTAGCCTAACTAGTTAAGCAAACAACTAGCTCTCAAGACTATGTTCATACTCTGTTGAAAATGACGGGTCTGCGCGGGTATAAATGGTATACAAACCGGGCTTGAGCAGAGGAAATTTACCCGCTCAAGTTTGGTTTGTGCACCATTTATACCCGCGCCGACCCGTCATTTTGGAAGACTAACACTCCTACTCTTAATTTCTCTACTCTACAACATCCCTTCTCCGTAACATCCCTACTCCATAACATTTCTACTCCCCTACAACTCTTCTCCGCACTATATGGTCTCGATTAGCCACTTGACATAACTCAAAAAAATATTTGGTAATGGTAAGCCATTGTCAAATATGTGTTTACTTATTTATTAATACACTTTATGAGAACGCGGACAAACAGACTATTAAAATAACACATTTAAGATTATTTTAGAATTTTACCAGCACTTTCTAGGAAAAATATAAAATTATATAGAAGAAAGTTCCTTGTTCCGCGAAACACTCATTTATTATAAAGTGGCTAATTCAGTGCATATATTTCGGAGTAGAATTGTGGGGAGTAGAGTTCTTGGGGAGTAGAGATGTTATGGAGTAGGGATATTATGGAGTAGGGAAATTAAGAGTAGAGATGTTAGTCATTCGTCATTTTCAATAGGGCACCTCTAAAAACTTTAAAATACTTTAATAGACGTCAACTCGTTTTGTAGACTGTTCAAAATTCGAAGGTATAAATACAAACAGATGTCACTATGCATTTTTTGTAATAGTCAATTTTGGCATAGATCCTTTTTGATTACCTCCGATTTGCTCTGTTCCTCTGCTTAACCGTTGTTTGATCAAAAAAAATTCTAGCATTTTAGTTTTCTAGCTAATTTATCGATATTTTGAAAACTTAGCTTTGTATAGTTTTAACTATTTATATATGTATACATTTATGTATTATTATACTTATATTTGTGATGTCATTGGTACATTATGTTTATATTGATGGCTCAAAAAAACACTGCTATATAAAAAGAAAATACTTATTTTTCCCGGTAAAAAAATAAAAATATAAATAATTCTTTATTTTTATGAAGAAAAAAATGGGTTCTAGATTTAGAGTTAAATTCAATATCCTGGTATCCCCTATTATAAAAAAATAACATTTTTTTTATTGTAATATTTTTATGCTACAGATATTATTTAATGAAACTTTTAACGAAAATAAAAAAAATATGGACATGATAGAAAAAGTTCTTTTTTAAATTAAATTTGACACATAGCTACTTTCTGCGTAAAAACCTGTAGACCTGTTCTTTTTAAATTTGAAATGCGTTTAATATCACTTGAACATTCAATTTTAACTTTTTTTTACATTATTTTAACAAGTGATTTTTACATTAAATTTTGATGTTATTTTTTCAGTAGGTCAGGGTTTGTTTTTTTTTTGAGCCAGTTGATATATTGTAGGTACCAACTTTTGATACTATTATTAATTTTTAATTTCAAATATGAAAACACATTTCTTATATAATTCTTACATATGTATATGGTTATTCAGGGTTGCATGGGCAATTCTTTGCCTCATATTTTTGGAACTGTTTTTTTATTTAAATTGTACTGAGGTTATTTTTAATTTGTAAGTTATATTATTGGTTTTTTGAAATAAATATCTGAAAAAACGCAAAACTCGTCTTTTATTTCAATCTTAAAAACTAAAAGTGAAAACAAAGTTTAACCTTCGAAAGGGAAACTTCAAATACATTAAATCCCTGAATATCTTTAAAAAAAAAACATGAAAAATAAAATAAAATTACTACGCGGTCTACACTAGTGTACTAAAGTACAGCCACAAAAGGGCGATGAGCTTTTATCGATATTATCTGGCCGAGCTCAGGTAATTAGGGCGATTTCGACGGTTTTCTTTTAGAGTATACCCGAGTTTTTAATTTAACGAAATAAAAAATATATCGTTCCATTTGAAAATTTAGCACAAAATGGCTCTAAAATTGATAATTAAACAAAACAAAAAATACGCCATTTTCATAAAAACAAAAGCAAATCAGTTTCACATAAACAGTAAATTCTTAGCCTACTACTAAAAGATTTAAAATGTCAAGTTTCAGAAATATTCCAAAATGGACGTCATAGGACCGCCATGTTGTTTTTATGAACAGTGGGTCTTGTGGCGCCATATTTAATGCAAATATCGACTTGTGATATATCAATAAAAAGAAAATTTAAAGGCGAATCTAAAAATGTAAACAGATATATAGGGCTCCATTTAAAAATCAAAAGTTGGTATCACTTCTGCTTAGACCGGAAGTAATATTTTTTATAATGACCATTCCAAAATCGGGATATTTACGGTTCATACAAGCTCTGTAAATTTTAAAAAGTTATCTTTTATAGTTACAGAGAGAATTCGTAGGCAATACTTCTTTTGACACCCGGTATATAGTATACAGAGCGGTCCAAAAGTCACCCCCCCTCTTAACTTTTGAACCAGTTGAGATAACGACTTCAAATTTGGAACTTTTAAATAAGACAACTTAAACTATCTTTTAGCATAATATGCTAATATTTAATACTTTCATCTCTTAAAATGTGGACATGGGGGCACACTTTTTTAAATGGAAAGGGGGTCGTGTAATACATCATTTTAAAGCTTATAAAATACTACATTTAACTCAATATTTTTAAATTAAAAAAAAAAATGGGTTTAAAATGGGGTTGAAAATGGGTATTAATGTCAAAATTCCTCTAAAAAAAAACAAATAATTATTTATTTTAAAAATGCCTAATTTCATCATAAAAAATGTTAATTATACTTTTAAACTAATTTTAGTTGACATAAATAAAAGTTCTAAATTTTGAAGTCGATATCTCAACTCGTTCAAAAGTTCAAAGGGGGGGGGGTGACTTTTGGACCCCACTGTATATACTTGTAAGTACTATAATTTATAGTCTATAAAATATGGTTAAATTTAGAGCGACACAAGAAATATTCCTCCATGTGGGTAAAAAATGTTATTTAAGGAAGATTTTTCTTTCTTTAGAGCTTACACTGTATATGTTATACAAGTAGGTCCTTTTTCAAATTTTTTTGTCAATGTTATTTAGACTAAATAATATTTCAGATATTTTTTAAGCAAATGAACCAATCTTAAAAAAAATTAAGTAGGTTTAAAACAAATGAAAATATGATCTGATGATATCTACTGCACTTTTATCGATAAATGACAATTTAATTGAAACCAGTTTGGATTTCATTGGGGCGATGACCTGTAAACTTATCTATAGAAAACATAACCTAAAAAAATAATTTTCCAATAATAATATTAAAAATAGTGTTAATCAATATATTTATATTATTTATTTACAAAAAAATATGGCGGACGTTCTGTTAAAATTTAAGAATTGCCGAATTTTACGCGATCACAAAATTTTCAAAGAAGACCTTTGGGTAAGAAATGGTAAAATTGTAAATCCTGAGAAAGTGTTTTTCGATGAAAAAATTTTCGCGACTAAAGAAATAGACTGTAGCGGGAATTTTATTGCCCCGGGCTTTATAGAATTGCAAATAAATGGTAAGTATGCATAATATATTAATAGTTAAATTTTGTGGCGTTTGCGCAGAATTAATTTAAATTATTGTGATTTTACATTAGGGTATTTTAAAAAACACGATTTTTTAAAAATGTATGCTTTTTTCTCCTAATGTGAAAAATACCATAACAAAATGCTGTGTCAAAATAATACTTTCCCCTATATGCCTAGATTCATTAAAAAAAAAACTAAAAAAAATCTAATTTTTTTCAAATTTTTTTTTTAAATCTTTTTTTTGTAACACGAAAAATAAATTGGAAAAAATATGTTTTTGAAAAAAATTGTTTTTACCCCATTTTACCCCCTTACCCCAACCCGATGTTTACGAAAAACAATCCCAGCCTAGAACTTTGGATAGGTAATCAACCTCTGGTTAAAATTTGAAGTCTTTATCCCGAAGCGTTCCATTATTCTATAAATCTATTTTCTAATCATCGTACAGAGTGATATTGGAAGACTGACAGTTTCACAGGCTCCAGACTAGGAGAGGTATGAGTAGTTGTCTACATCTAGCAATAGATGGCGCAAAAGTCTACATCAATCTAATGACTATATTCCTTTTGCGAATAAAGTTTAAAAACTTTTTCTTAATTAGCGTGCAGAGTTGACTCTTGGTACTGAAGAGGGTCAGCAATTTTATAATTTTGTTTAAAATTAAAAATGTCTGTCCTTATTAATTCTACGTCTAACCAAGCGTAAGTGGTACTATGTGCTTAAAACACAAGTCTTCAACTTGCTACCATTCAGTCTCCAGCAAGAATTCATCTTGGTCTCCAGACTAGAAGAGGTATGAGTAGTTGTCTACTTCTAGTAATAGATGGCGCACAAGTCCACATCAATCTAATGACTATAGTCAAAACAAAACAAAACGTTTTTGAATAAAGTCTAAAAACGTTTTGTTTCTTTAATAATTTTATAATTTTGTTTAAAATTAAAAATTTCTCTCCTTATTTCAAATCTTGCTTATTTCAGGCGGCTTTGGATACGATTTTTCATTTTGCGACGATATAGAAACGGCCATTAACGTAGTAGCGAAAAAACTATTAGAACACGGAGTTACGTCCTTTTGTCCAACTTTGGTGACATCACCTAAAGATGTTTATCATAAAATAGTGCCAAAATGTAAAAAACGACAAGGTGGCCAAAATGGAGCTACTGTTTTAGGCATCCATCTTGAAGGACCTTTTATTAATGTAGAGAAAAAAGGGGCACACCCTCCTGAATGCATCGTTACATATAAACAGGTACCTAAGTATAATTATATAATATTTATATAAGTAAAATATAAAAAAAAATAATTAAAAAAAATATTTCTTTTCTTATCAGAAACAACAAAAAAAAACAGAAAAGAAGTAAAATATCTATGTATTTTTCTAGGGGTTTTCTAGTCTTTTGGAAATGTATGGCAGTCTAGAAAATGTCAAAATAATAACACTGGCACCCGAATTTGAAAGTTCGGCTGAAGTTATAAAAACAATATGCTCTAAGAATATTGTTGTATCTTTAGGTAAGTAACTAAAGCTACAGAGCTTTATGTAGGTAATAATAATTATTTTATTTAATTACGCCACGCTTTTATTTGTACAGTCACAGCGCTTAAATTAAAAAGCACTCTGTACTGTAACTGAAACTTATTTATTAAGATTTAATACATAATTATTATATAGAAAATGTATATAAAAAAAATCGTTTATTAAATTTTAAGAAATAAGTTTCAATTACCCTACAGAGTGGTATTTAGTTTACGCGCTGTGACGTCATAGTCGCATTCTCAGATTGACAAGAGTATTTCTGGAAACTAATAGACATACCGTGTGTCAAAAGAAGTATTACCTACGAATTATCTCTGTAACTATAAAAGATAACTTTTTAAAATTTACAGAGCTTGTATGAACCGTAAATACCCCCATTTTTGCATGGTCATTATAAAAAATATCCTTCACGGAGATAATATGTCTATTAGTTTCCAGATGTACTCGTGTTAATCTGATTTTTCAATGGAACCCTATATATTTGTTTCATTTTTGGATTCGCCTTACATTCTCTTTTCATTGATATCACAAGTCGATATTTGCTTTAAAGATGGCGCCACAGGAGCCATTTTTCATAAAAACAACATGGCGGTCCTATGACGTCCATATTGGAATATTTCTGAAACTTGACATTTCAAATCTTTTAGTAGCAGGCTAAGAATTTACTGTTTATGTGAAACTGATTTTCTTTTGTTTTTATGAAAATGACGTAATTTTATAGTTTTTATAAAAACCATCAACTTTAAAGCTATTTTGTACTTAATTTTCAAATGGAACGACTTATTTTTGATTTCGTTAAATTAAAAACTCAGGTATACTCTACAAGAAAAACACAACCTCCCTAATAGGGTTGGCCTTTTATAAAACTTAAAAAAATATGGTTATTTTTCCCAAAAAAGGCCAATCCTATTTTGTTTGTACGTTTTTCTACTTTTCTACAAAAATCAATCCTGATGCCCTCAGGCCATAGCTCCCTCAGGCCAAGGGAGCTATGGCCTCCTAAAAATGCACCATTTTTAAAGGGCCATAGTAGCTTTAAAAGCGATTTTTCGGCTACTTGTATAGTAACTTTTTTTCTTAGTTTTCGATATAGAATAACCGCGCATCATTTAAATTTTGGTTTTCAACATTTTAGTATTTAATTTTTCGTCCTCTTACCGTGAAATTTCACATTCAAATTAATTTTTGTCGAAAACGGTTAATCCTACACTGTTACAACAAGAATACCTTTTTTTTTATGTATTTTGACCTGGGGAATCATATACCAAAAATACAATCACAAAAAAGTTTGAGACAAAAAACTGATAAGGCCTCCCTGTTTCGCACGGCCCTGGTTAAAATAAGTAAATGAAAATAACATACAAAGATAGGCTTTATTAAGATTAATTTACATGCAAAACCTTGTTGCTCTATCTCAAAGGGTTCCTGAGTTATTAAATAAAAACCGAATTTTTTAGCCACTTTTAAAGGGGCTTAGCTCCCTTACGAGGCATTTTTAGACATATGTTTATTGGAACTTTTTGTCATATTTTATGATATAGAATCACCTCTTACAATTTCGGACCCTATTTCAAATACACCGTGTATATAATAACAAATATTTTTTTTAGGACATTCTACAGCTAACTTATCAGACGGAGAAATGGCCGTCAAAAATGGAGCTTCCTTTATTACTCATTTATTTAACGCTATGCTTCCCGTAAGAAAAATTACTCTCTACTTTTCTTAACCCTTAACAGCCATAGAGAAGTAAAGAGAACCATTAGTCCAGCCTGCGCAAGATTATTTTGTGACAGAACGGGGCAGCGAAATGACGTAACGCAATATATCTGACCTTGCGCAGTACGCATTTCTATCAGCTGTGAAATGCTGTCGGTCGTAAAACAATTCATCACCCCAGTATTCATTTGTCTTATCTCCAAAAATACCCCAGTAAAAATCTTAAAATGTCCAAAAATAGAGATGTGGCAAACCAATACTGGGGTGACGAATTATTAGTAGTTTGTTTATACTGTCAGTACTGTTAGATCGTCGTTTGTTTCTGTTCATTTTTCGACTTCTACTGTGTTTTAATGGTTTTTTTGCTGCATTTGTTTATAACTTTAAACCTAACCTGTATTGTTGCTTTATGAAGAGCAAAGGGTCAATCCCTGGTGTACTCAAAGTAGGTGTACAAAATCCCGAAACTCAAACACACCTCGAAAAATTCTTATAAAATAATTAAAAAAAAAAACTATTTCGACGTTTCTTCGTAGATATTTATTGTTTTTTTGTTGAATTTTTTACAATTTTTATTTGACACACAAAACTAAGGTTAAAAAATACTCGTCAAAAACAACAATAGTAGTGCGCATGTGCAAGTTTATCTCAGATGCGCTAGGCACATTTATCACAGTATTCCGCAACGGCTTTGGAGGTCTTTCCTTGTCTATGTTAACAGCGCAAGCATAGACCGCATTTCAAAAAAAATACAACATTATTTTTTTTGTTAAATTTATGCCCTAGTTAACATGTTTTTGGGGATATTTTTTTTCGTTTATATGTTTTTTACTTGTTATGGACAAAAAGTTCACATTACGCGCTAAACCGAAGTCAATACGTGTGCCTTAAAGTACACAATGTTACTTTAACGGAAAACAACATTAGGCCAAAAAATACAGGTAGGGATTAGGAACATTTAATATAAAACAAAAATAAAAGTATTTTCATACAAATTAAAACTAAAGCAAAAATACTGTAACAGATAGCATAACTAAATTAAAACTTAACTAATATCAATACCAAAGGACTAGCAGAAACATATTTTTAAAAAATATCACAAAAAAAAGTAAAAATTAAGCATTAGTTAGGGCCACTTGCACCAACGATGGTTTAAGTTTAATCTTGGATTAAATGGACGGTCAACCAATCGGAACGCAGCATTTTTAACTTAAACTCGGTTTAGTCGAGATAATCCCAGATCAAAAGTTGGTGCAAGTGGCCCTTAAACAATTAAGAGAAAAATATTTTTTTGGATTCATATTTATGGTTTGGTATGAAAATGCAAAAAACAATTTCTCTCTTTTACAAAGCATAATCTTACATCGCATTTCATACAAATTACATGCGTTTGGACTTTTTGTCCTTTACAGTTCCGGCATCTTCCCTTTGTATGGAATTGCGGAAAAAGACCAACTTCATCGTATCTTATTTCTGCCTGCGGCCTAGGTGCAAACATTGTTTTAATTCTAGGAATTTTCCTATTATTGGCAGGAGAGTCTTGTAGTGGCCTTCCCCTTTTTCTTAGTTTTAAAAGTAATGAGTTTATAATAGAAAGTCTAAATTTTTTCAAACGGATTGGTTTTTATTGCAGCATCACTTGGTTTAGTTGCCTTTTATATAAAACCCATCCATTATTTACACAAATATCAAGGATTTGCGAGAATATTGACATATACCAACGATTTTTTTGACTAACGCAAGGATTTTCCGCAGTACAGAAAATTTTTAAAGGAATAAAAGAAAAAAAATTAAATCTGATTCAGTTAAAAAAAATGCCAAAATATATGAGTACAACACTGGGAAAATTATTTTTATATGCCATTATATGAGCAATGTAAACCGACAGTTACATGTAGAATGCAAAATTCGCGCGCGATGCGAACAACAGCTATATGATTTCATATATTTTTTTTTAGAAATTCTATAACATAAAAAAAATAAAAGTCTTACCTGGAGCACGCCCTTTTGACACAAACCAACAACATTCACCTACCAACTCATAAAAATTAACTAAAAAATATAGTGGGAATTTTGAAAAACTGGCGGTTTATTAAAAATACGATAAATACACGTCTGAATTTTACAAATACATTGCAGTTTTGGGTAAAGAAACTTTTTCTTAGTTTTTTTTATGCATTTGAAAAACACGTATCTTAGGATTCACATTATGCTGTCAAGGGTTAAGTAAAAAAAAAAATTTCTTTTTTGTAATTCTCTACCCTTTATATGCAAAGATGATTTTTGCAAAAATGTGTGGCAGTTTATTGGTCTGAGAAAATTTGTGAATACTTTAACTCGAGAACGCTTTGAGCAGATTTGGGACATAGATTCCTTATCCAAAGTTCTTGGCTGGGATTTTTTATGGTAATAATCTAGATGGTGTAATGGGCCAAAGGGGGGTAAACTATTTTTATTTATTTTTTAATTTTGCGTTTTTCGAAAAGAATTTTTGGAAATTATTTTTTTTTTTTTAGTTTCATCATAGAGACCCGGGACTTGTGGGTCTTTTAACTAGCGATCAAATTCCAGAAAATAAAATTGTATATTACGGTATTATTAGCGATGGTATACATACCCATCCTGCAGCTCTTAGAATTGCCCATAGAGCTCACCCAGAAGGTAACAAAATATATTTTTCGTAGGATGCATCAAATTATTTCTCAAATCATTAGAATTTCTCTATAATTTCGGCACGACTTTTTCTGTTTTCTTAAAAATTACACAGACCCAAAAAAAAGACGTCAATTACTCTTAATCAGGCTATACAGGGTGTAACAAAAAAGGTGGGTGGGCTATACAGCCATATTGTACCAACTCTCATTTTTATGGATGATAATGCCACTCCCCACCGAGGTGGGGTGCACCGTACATGAAGGTTTACCAATTTGCTACAGCAAGGGTATGTTCAAAGAATAAACTGGCCAGCAAACTCACCTGACTTGAATCCTAGTGAGAACGTTTGGATTATGCTAGAGTTTAAAGATCTATTTAACTATTTCACCCAATCTTCCTTTTAGCAGTTTTTTGACAAAAAAAATGGGGGTAAGCGAGCTTTTTCACTTTCAAATTTGTTTCCAGCATGCAAAAATATGTAAGAAAAATTTAGTCTGGTTTAGAGCTTTGGATGGGTTTGTTAGGGTAGGTAGTTTACACACTACACAAAGAGAGTACCGACATACACAAAATTTCAGACCGAAAATGGCGAACGGAAGTGCGTAATTAATTAATTTAAACAACATAATTTTAATTAAATTAAGAAATTCTTGATCCTTACTCATATTGGAGTTGATTTAAATAAACCATAGAAAAAATGTTATCTCTCCAAAATATAAATTTATTGTCTATTAAACAATTTTCCTGGCGTAGTTTAGTTCTTTGTACCATCGGATCTTTTTGCTACGACTAGCATTAATCAAATTAATAATTTGATTAATGCTAGTCGTAGCAAAAAGATCCGATGGTACAAAGAACTAAACTACGCCAGGAAAATTGTTTAATAGACAATAAATTTATATTTTGGAGAGATAACATTTTTTCTATGGTTTATAATTTTAATTGTTATTATATTTGTCATGTAATTTTGACAATAATAGAAAATAATTCATGACAGTTTGCATACATATTCTCAATATTTTTGAATAAACGCTATTGAAGAAGATTAATTAACTTTAAAATGGTTGTTTCTAGGATAATTTCTTGCGGTCTGAAATTGTGGCTATGTCGGTATTCTCCTGCGGAACCACTCAAACTACCCACCGATGGGCCACCTACCCTAACAAACCTACATATCTTGTGCTCTAGTCTGGTTAAGAGTAATTGACATTTTTTTTACTAGCTCCAAGGCACAATCCATTTAAATCGACTGTGCAATATTTATTTATTTTAGGGTTGGTATTGGTGACAGATGCGATTTCTGCTTTGGGCTTAGAGGATGGCGAGCACCACATTGGCCAATTAAAATTGGAAGTCAGGGACAAAAAGGCCTTTATATCCGGAACAAATACTCTTTGTGGTAGCATAGCATCGATGATCGAATGTGTACGATTCTTTATTAAAGCAACAGGTAAATATCGTTATATATAAAAGGGGCATTGTTATGCAAAAAGGTACTGTGAGGTGAAAATTTCTCATTGAGAAACGGCTGAACATTAATTCTGGTGAAATGTATGAATTAAAAGGACTTTCGCTCACCTAGGTCATCATCATCATCAGAAGCGGTGTGTTAATTTCAAGTAATAGCCACGGCACTCAGACCTAAGATCCATTGTGCATGCCGGAGTAATCTAGGATTACACATCATTTAATTAGGATGATATTCCATGGGGGCAAGGATCTACAAAGGCGATGATCTGTCCCAATAAACTATATCGCTAGGTTGCACTGATCACCTGGGTATCTATTCTTGAATTTCAGGGAGTAGAACGAGTCTGAGGTTGTGATCGTATTCTACTAGTTTCAACACTATGCGTCATATTCTAAGCGTTGTCCTATTAGTCGTTCTACTCCCCGAAAGGCAAGAATAGGTACCATGATGTGACGAAAAAACAAATATCTAGCTAGATATATCATTGTGCCCTAAATGGATGGGGAAATAAGTATTGTGATGCAATCCTTAAATGCTTAATTTATTTATGTGGCTTGGTTCTAAAAGGGCCAATGTCAATTTGTCAGTAGCAGCGTTTTCAAAATATTACATCAGAGTTGACGTGAAAACGTTGCTATAACCGGCGCAATTACTATAGACGATTGTGCCTCTCACTTGCACGAATCCTGCGTTACGAAGGTTAAATCGCGCTCGGCTATAGTGAAAATAATTACTATATTGACAAATTGACATTGGCCCTTTAAGAACCAAGCCACAGATTTATATTTTATACGTAGGGTAGTCATTTTGGGGTATTACAAGGTGTTTTATACGGTATAATTATAAAATAAATGATACCATATTCTTGATCTGTTTTAACTTTTGAAGGTTGATTTTGATCTGACAGCTGATTTTGGGTAATTTAGTTATGTTGATTTCAAATATAACTTCCGTTTTTGTCCATCACGTAAGGGTTTTGAACAACCTGGGCCAGGAAAAGAAAACAGGGACAAAATTCTGAATTTTTGCATACTAATATTTTTTATACCGCTGATTTCGAATAAAATAACGAAAAATAAAAAAAATAAAATTCCGCGACATTAGGGTGGTCCAAAATTTTATTTTTTGTTTATTTCTTTCTAAAAATGTATCAAATGGCTTCTTTTGATTACGTTGATGTAGACCAATGTCCATAACTTAAAAATTATACACTTGATGTTAAAGAGTAAGATTTTTGGCATGGCTTATCGCTGAAAAAAATTATACGTGATGGAAACAAAAAAGTGCTTGTTTGGCAATCAGTGGGTCTTAACTAAGCCAGAAAAAAAAACATCCGATCACAAAATCCTTGTTGGCCTGTGTTATTGACCATTACTTAAGTAATTACTTAATTATACTTCAGCTCGCGTAAGTTCGATTATCACCCGCGCCTATTGCCTTTTTCATTTCAATAATATTAATGAAATGAAATTATATTATTAAATTGGCGAAGCGACAGTTAAAATATAAGACCCTTATAAAATGTTACAATAGGGACTAAGGGGGGAGGGGGTCTAAAAATAGCATACATTCCGTAGCATAATTTTTACGAGTTTAAAGGTTTGGATATAAATTTAGGTAATGGTTTTATTTAAAAAAAAATTACACCAATTATTTAAAACCTTATTTTTTTAGGATGTAGTAAAGAATATGCTCTTGAGGCAGCTAGTTTGCATCCAGCTTTGGCGTTAGGAATAAATAGCCAAAAAGGAACATTAAATTTTAATAGCGATGCCGATTTTATCATTTTAAACGACAACATGGAACTTTTATCCACTTGGATATCTGGAGAATGCGTTTTTAAAGACAATTTAAATTGTAATTGTAAAACAAGATAATTCCAAATCTTTTTAAATACCTATAGGGGAAGAGGGGGATGGTTCAACCAAGGCGCACATTCAACCAGTCGCTCTAACTTCCAAGACTATTTGAATTAGGCGCCCAAATAAGGCACATAACACTTTTCCTTGCCAAATGTACTTTTATGGGTAATATGGCCGATCTATCTCATTTAGTGTCCGAGTGAAACAAAAAAAGTAGGTTTTTGCGATTTTATGTAAAAATTTTAGTAATTTTTATCTTTTTTTTGTAGAGCCAGTGTGTTTAATATATGTATTCCTTACGTTACAAGGTACACTATTTTACAAAATTATAACAATTTGTTAATCTGATGTTATTTTAACCTCGTTTTAAACTTAAAACAAGAAATTTTGCCGGGAAAATTTTTTAACAGTCCAAACAAAAGTCCAAACAAGAAGTCCAAACAAAAGTCCAAACATAGTGTTACTTTACGGTAAATCAATGTCAATGTTAAAGTAAAATTTTTATTTATTTTTCAAAATTAATGGTTTGGAGGTTGTTTTAAATATAAAATTTGGTTTGGGTGATTTTGAGGAATGTAAAAAGGCTGCTGGATTGAAAAAAGAAGGGGTAGATGATGGTGTCGAAATTTATGTATTGAAATTTTTGGTGGTTTGTTTTATGATGGAGAAGAGTAGCTATTAATAGCGAAGAGTATCTATCTAAATTATTATATATTGTCAGTCGAATGTCGTATAAAATACCACTATTAGTTGGTCCGAGAAAGACTTTAAAAATAAACTAAACTAAACTAAACTAAACTAAACTAAACTAAACTAAACTAAACTTTCAAGTAACGCCGGATTTTTTTTGATAAAAAAATAACTTGTGCATTTTGAATGCCTTACAAACATTGGTTTAATAAATGTTGTGGCTAATCTCTAACTCAGCAAATGAAGTGGATCACTAAAAAAAATACATTTTTTTAATCACTATATTTTAAAGATCGATAGCCCGTGTTAAATGATTTTTCTTTTACACAAAAGCATGGTATTTTGGCTTTATTTTGCATGTCCCGTTTCTGCATCAGTTATTTTTAAATTTTTTTTTTTTTATGTTTACTATTACTAAAATGAAACGTTTTCAAAGTTGATGTATTTTTATTTCATCTATTTCATAATTACTGCAATATAGGGCTTAGGGCAAAAAGTACACCTGAGGCACATTCAGCCAAAAACGCTGAGGCTAGAGACACTACATCTAGGTGTTAAGTTAGCAAGGCGCCTTGCTAAGTAGGGACACTAGATCTAGGTGTTAAGTTAGCAAGGCGCCTTGCTAACTTAAGACCTAGATCTAGTGTCCCTAGGTGGGGTACATTCAACCTATTATTTTTGGATATGGTGAAAAATAAAAAAGGTTTAACCATACTATACTGTAGTTTGTTTGTATTTTAAACTTCTGTTTTAAACATATGTTATGCCTTACTTTTCTTTTTATTTCATCTAACTAATTTACAAAAGGAAGTTTTATTCACATTTGATTTTATTTATTAAAGATATATTTTTTTAGTGATATTTTATTTTATGTGTAAGCTGCATGTTTTAACCTATATATTGAAGTTTATATAATAAATGTAATAAAAACATAAAGCATCTTTTAATATTACTGATGTTTGAATCTGCCCCAGAGCGAGGCAGATTCAACCATTTTGCATCTTGCCATTTAAACACCAAAAAAAAATTAAATATTTATTTTATAAAAATTTAAACTACAGTTATTTATGAACAAAGGTCTGAAGTTTACGACCATGGCAAAATTATTTCGAAGTATTTATATTTTGCAAAGATATGAATTTTTTACACAAAAGTGGTTGAACCATTGAACCATCCCCCTCTTCCCCTACCTACTTTTATTATAAATATTGGTCAAAGGAAAGTATATTTTTTTTTATATTCTAAGAAATTTGTTATAAATTTATTTTTATAATAAACCATGGTGCATTTTTTATCTTTTCTTTTTAAAAATTTTATGTTTATGGCTATCAAACTGGGTAATTCTTCTGCATTTTATTTTTCAAGACTAATCCAAAAAGCATGGGAATTTTATTATAAATAAAGTACTAATCGATTGAATTTTCTATTCTCTGTTTGCATTTTTTTCTTCTAGCAAATAAGGATAAACAGTAAATTACACTAAACTGAAAAAAAAAAGTTTAAAAAAATATTACTGTCCTTACTAAATAAATTTTAGCCTGCTGACTCCAAAAATAATAAAAAGTCCATT
The DNA here is from genome assembly GCA_958510825.1 of Brachypterus glaber. Lineage (NCBI taxonomy): Eukaryota > Metazoa > Arthropoda > Insecta > Coleoptera > Kateretidae > Brachypterus > Brachypterus glaber. Next base: position 20,421,379 of record OY294050.1, read on the forward strand.
TTTCGTTAATTTTTTTTTACACTCTTAAGGCTCTATCGGCCCACCCCCAAACATTAGACCCCCAATGTGCTGTACCATTCAAATCAGATGATCGAGTTCGAAAAGTGTGCCAAATTTTATTTTTTTCGGAATTTTAAATTTTTTACCTTTTTTTATTTTTTTTTTTTGAAAAATTATTTTTTTAAAAATTGGCACTCTTATACACACCGGTCTGGAAACAATTTGTAGCTCAACTTTCATATAACCCAATTGTTTTTTCATAATTTAACTATTTAGAGCTTTGGTATCTTTTTAAGACCAAATTAAAAAAAATCTATCAATGCGTTTTTGAGAAAAACGATTTTTATTTGTTTTAACACAATAAATATGATGTATTTAATTTTTTTTAGATATTCAAATTTGAAGTCCAAAAGTTTCTATGAACGTTTGTGGCTTCTTAGGGGAGCTAGAACACGTTTAAGGGGCATTTTTAAAATATTATTTACTTCATAACTCAGGAACGGTTTAACTTATTGACTTGAAATTTTTACTGTAGTATGCAGCCAATAATCATTACCATTTTATGACATAAAAAAAATTAAATGTTTTACATGTAAATTATGAGGCACCCATTATCTACGCCCCTGGTTCTTTATTGATTTTATAGTTTAGTAAATTAAAAAAAAAAAATTAATTAATTAATTAATTAATTAAAATGCCTTTTTAGCTCAAACGCCTATAAGAATTTTTTTCTCACTTTTTGACGTAAAATCTAAATATCTAAAATAATTTTTAAATATGTCATATTTTTTCTGTTAAAACAAATGAAAACTTAAAAACTTATCGATAGATTTTTTTAAATTTGATCTTCAAAAGATGCCAAAGCTCGAAATAATTAAATTATGAAAAAAAAACTTGGGTTATAAGTTTTCAGACCGGTGTGTTATGGTATAGCATAGCATATGAGAAATTTAATAACTAAGGGCCCTAGGCTCCTAAATATTCAATAAACACGACTTTTAAGACTTTTATTAAAAAAATCGTAACTCTAGAACGGATTGAGATATCGACCTTTATCTGGCGCAGTTTTTTTATTAAAACTTTATACTTTTTAAAGTATAAAAAATACTGCTGCCAACAAAATAATAAAAAAAAATTAAAAAAAAATTCAAATTTTTTAAAAAATAAAAAAGTGTTTTTTTCCTAAAACGAAAAATAACTTAAAAAAGATGTTTTTGAAAAAAAAAATTTTTTACCCCATTTTACCCCCTTAACCCAATCCGATATTTATCAAAAACAATCCCCGCCTAGAACTTTGGATAATTATTATAAAATATTATTATTAATTATTATTGATTATAATCAACCTATGGCCCAAATTTTCCCGAAGCGTTCTTGAGTTATCGTGGTCACAAATTTCCCGGACACACAGACCAACAGACCGACCGGCCGACCGACCGACAGACAGATTTTTTTTTGACGGAAATCATATTTTTTAGATACAAAACGTCCAAAAACGTAAAAAAAGCAATACCAATTTTTCGAATTTTTTTTCTAACGCAAGACTTTCCTTGGGGAAAGTAAAATATGTCTTGTATTTATCTGAAACTGACAGCGGCTGCTACATATTTGCTTTAGTATTTTGAGGGTCAAATTACCAACTTTTTGGCCTTTTTCCCCTTTGCAACAAAAAAAAAATCGACGTGAATGAAAATGGACATAATTTTCGGATTTAGCAAGTCAACTTTTATTAGAAATAATATGTCTTGTGCGAGTAATATTTTTTTTTAATGTTCTTTTTTGTGGTTCAGTGTTATGGACCCTATCGAAACCCTCGGACCCTATTAAAATTTTAAATTTTCTAGTATGTGATTAAAGTTTCTGCTTAAACGATGCAATTAATTTGAAACTATAACTTTTTATAGCCGTTATATAACACAATAATGAGTCGTTACTAACGAATTTGGCTTTGGAAATTTCTGTATAAGGTGCTATTATTAGGGGTAATATAAGTGAAACTAGGTTAGGTGTCGGTGGTTTTCTACATAAGTTTTACGAATATGAATCCCAATGACGAAAATGCAACGACTGCTTTAGCGCGCGTGAAATGGATTTTTTATTATCAGATTCACTTTCAGCAACCTTAAAAGCCCCAATATACAAATTTTCACCAAAACTACTCCCCGCCACTCAGGGGGTGGATTAAAAAAAAAGTTATTTTAAGATTTAGTTTTAGCGACCTCAAAAACCCCAATCCCAAGGATATACGGTATGTCCTTCGTACATCCCAGTGACGTCCCGAGGGGATGTCCTGTGGATGTCTTTTCGGATGTCCCTGGGATATCCTACGATGGCTTTTCCTTCATTAATTTAAATTTACCGCGTTCCTCGTGACTTTAATGTGGGATTTTATTGTCGTTATTTGTGGTCTGTTTATGTGTGTAAGGTTTTTTCACAGTTATTATTAAATATTTATATACTTATATTGTGTTTTCCTCTGTTGGACAATTTCGTGAGTATTACCCCTCCCTGAGGGATAAAGGAAATATATTTCGTAGATAAGTAACTAATTATGTACAAAGGTGCTAATAGCAATATTTCACAAAAAAAAAACAATAAAAGCAATACTATTTGATAGCCACTTTTGTCGGGAACAGGTGTACATAATTAGTATATCCTTAGGACATTCCTTCGGGATATCCTTGGGATATACGGTTCGGAAGTCGGTCGGCTTCCCGTTTAGTAACAAAGTATATCCTGAGGATATCCTACGAATATCTATAGACGAAATCGTATATCCTGGGGATGTCGGAAATCTCAAAACGGATATTCTGGGGATATCCATTGTATAAACCTGTGCTATCTGGGATCGACCTGAAATTTTCAGGAAAAATTAAGTTCTACGAGGGGAAGATTCCTATTGTTTTTGAAAGTAATCCCCCCAAAAATAAAAAAGTTTTAGGGGGTCAAACTTTTAAAAAAATCCAAATAACTGAAATAAAATTTCGATTAACGTAACTTTTTCAGGTACAACTCTACCAATTTTGAAAGTAAGCCCCCCAAAAACAAAAAAAGTTATGGGGGTGTTTAACTTTGTTAAAAAATGAACAAACTATAATTAAAAAAGGGGAAATAAGGAAAAAAAGGTTTTAAATTTTTGAAGTTTTGAAGTTTTTTTTTTTTGATTTTTTTTTGATTTTTTTAAATTTTTTGTTTAAAAAAGTCTTATTTAAAAAAAAAAATTAAATATTTTTTTTTATTTTTTGTTTTTCGCAAAAAGCATTACATATCTTTACGGCTTGTTATTTAATAAGATATCAGATTCTTAGTAAATTAAATCATGTCAAAATTTATAAAATGATAATGTTGGTTAAAGTGAGGCACTAACCTGAAACGTGTCATATCTAGGTGTTCTAGAGAGTGCTCTACATTAATTTGAATTTAAATCGATGGAAAATCGACAAAGAAAAGCATATTCACATATTCAGTTAATTTAAATTTCCATAACCAAATAATTTTATCCTAAAATTATTAGGTAGGTACTTTTTAAAGCTAACTGGAAAAAACATGAAAGAGATTTTTTGTTTTTGAGGACGTCCATTAAGTATGTCACGCCTAAATGGAGACGGGTGTCCAGGAGTTTGTGATACGTCGTGATGGGGGAGGGGGTCTGAAGCAATGGGAGGTGAAATAAAAAAATTATAGTGCAAATATATTTAATTTTTTTCATCCTTGATTCAAATTAATTTTATGTACTTATTTGAGCAAAGTTTTATGCAAGAACATAATACAGGGTTTATCAGAAGTCACCTTCTTATAATCACTATAGTGATTTTCACCTCGATTAAGAATACAAGCACCTAGAAAGATAAAATTTAAGGCTTCTCCAGTTCCTTTAAGGACACTAAGGAAAGTAAAATAGATCATGGGTATAGATAAGAAATACCACCACAAGTATTTTCTGTAGATATACAAAAGGGAGAGAATTGAAAAAGTTTTTCGGACTTGATTAAATTTGAAAAATAACAGAACAAAATGACATTACCATATAATTGCGGTTTACGCTTCGTTGGATCACAGGTTGTTTATTTATTACTTCTTCGCAAAACGTGCAGAAGTATTGCATACCCGCCAGATGTCTAAATCAGGGAAGCAATGCACATTTCATGTGGATGTGATGTGATCTGATCGTCGGTGAACCCACAAAAAAAGGGGAAGGGAAAAAGCTAATTACTATACAACCGTATAGTAGAAATTGCGTAACCAAACCATTTTTGGCATTTTTTTATTTTAATAATTTTTGAACGCTTTCACCGAGGCTTTCACCTAAAGGAAATTACTTTAATTAATTTCACCTCCCTAAGTTTATTTTAAGTTGTTGGGGGGTTGGGGCAAATTATATAATTTTATATAAAATTGTATTGTTAGGGGAGATAAGTATTTGTAGCAAATTTTAGCTCTCCAAGTTTTATCTAAGTAGGTAAAACAGAGAGGGCCCTCCAGAGTTAACTTAGCCGTATGGGGGGTGATAGAGGGTTGACAGGGGTTTTTTATTTATAGTAAAATTTTAGTATCACGGGATGAGTACGTAACCCAATCTTAGTTTTAAATTAACTCACGTGGGTCAAAAAAGGGTTTTAGATATTTTAGGAGTGAGGTGTGGGGGTAAATTTTATATAAAATTGTTTTGTTAGGGTAGATAAACATGTATACCGAATTTCAGCTCTCTAAGTTTATTCTAAGTGGCTAAAAAAGAATTTGGTAAATTTCAAATATACCTATATGGAAGTGAAGTGAATAGATGGGTTTTAAAAAATAAGAAGCACGCTTGCAACTTTTCATCATTTTTTTATTCTATTTCTTTTTCATTCCCATATTTCGTACATAACTTGAAGCTCGAAAATTTTTGTTGTTTCATCAATTTAGATGACTACGTGGTAATATTGTCTACGAGATTTTATCTTATACGATAAGGCGGGCCTAAAAAATGACAAAAAACATTAATTATGTTTCGGCTTCATCTATGAAAATAAACATATTTAGTACCCTAACTCCTTGTCGCAAAAATTTAAGCTCCCCTAACAAAATATTATGTTAAAATGTCATTAGTTTCATTGTTATAATTTGTAACGGAGTACATCGAAATCTCGGGGTGGTTTTCGTGGGCAAGGATCTTGAATAAAATTTAGAAATTATACTATGGCCGATTAACATATATTTGTCCAAAATATGTGTTCTATAAAAAAATCAAGAAAAAGAGAATTACAATAATAATTTTAGGTACATACCTATAAAAAAATCAAAGGTACAATTTTAACTACTACTAAGTTGAAAGATTTATGTGCACACTTTGGACTTTTCACACTCACAGAGTAAACTGAAATGCCAATAAGCGATTGAAATCGACTATCGTCGCATTCTTTTTAATTTCACAAAAAAATTGAAAAATATATAAATTGATAAATCGCGCGAAATATGATTTTAGTAGCTTAGAAGAATAAAGAATAAGTTTATTATCAAATAATAAACTAATTCTTTATAATAAATTTTTATTTATTATATTTTGTCTCAAATTAATCAATCGACGTTCATTTATTTAATTTTTCGCCTTTGATCGAGAAGTTAATTTTTTCCAAATATCCAAAAATGAGCTTTTAATTAATATTATAATCGTTTCTATAATAATATTATTAAATTTATATTATATTCACAGCAGCATTCTCTTGAACAATTTATTTAGGTATACATTATTACATGCTATAAAAAGCTTTGTTTTAAAGCTTTTAATACATTGAAAAGCTGCCGGAATAATTGCCGCAGTTGGCAGCATTAATTATTTCCCTAAAAAATTAGTACAAGTTTGAACTCATGTTATACTATTAGTCCAGGGCTATGAAACTTTTGCCATGATACTGACTCAACCAGAGGTCTGTCAAGTTTTTCAGCTAATACAGGTATAGAAGCAAAACCTAGGTATTTGCTGCGGTGGAGTTGGTGTGTTTTTTAAGATATTAACAATTGAAGGTCAGAAAATGTCTATTTTTGCACATTTTTGCACACCAGTAAAAAGAGTTGAGTTTTTTATCAACAAAGTAACCGTCTTGTAGGAAATTAAAAAACCTTCAAAATGGCGTTTTTAAATGTTGATAGGATGATATGTAGCTTAGAAAACTGCAAAAAACGATCAAAATTTGCAGTTTTCTAACCAACAAATCATCCTATCAACATTTAAAAAACGCCATTTTGAAGGTTTTTTTTTATTTCCTACTAGATGGTTACTTTGATTGTTGATAAAAAACTCAACTTTTCTACTGGTATCCAAAAATGTGCAAAAATATACATTTTCTGACCTTTAATTGTTAATATCATAAAAACCATACCAAATTCACCGCAGCAAATAGATAGGTTTTGCTTCTATATCTACACCTGTATTACCTGAAAAACTTGACAGACCTCTGGTTGAGCCACTGTTCCGAACAGGGTATTTTTTTTTGCTCATATCCCTGGACTATATTTGCTATCGTATTACTAATAAGTAGTTATTTGTGTTACAAGAGAGGAAACCAGGATTTTCCTATGATAAAATCGATCCACAAGGCTAGAGGCGAAGTGTGTTAATTTTCGAGAGGGCAATATTAGTTTACTCACGAGTGACATACAAAGTTTTATCTAATAAATAGCTTAGAAATTCACATTTTTATTAAAATTTTTAATTACATTAACAAGAAAATAATTTGACAAGTGACAATTGAGTGGGTAAAATAAATAACTGTCCTTTCTGTAAAGTAAAAAACCACGTGTGGGTTATTATTGAGTTTCTTTATTTAAAAATAAGCTGGTGATTGCCTTATAATCTGTATGTATTAGATAAAAGATTATAATATACGATAATTTTTAAAATTTCAAAATCGTCAAAAATCCGCGAAAAAAAAAATATATATCGTCATAAGACAGGATGCGTGCAAGTGAGAGGCACAATAGCCTATAGTAATTAATCGACGTATATATACCGGGTGTTACAGATCATATCTACATCCCCATTAATTTCTGTAAGTCTGTATCCTATGGCGCCCTCGATTTATGCAGATAAAATTTTGAAATAAGGTACATATATGAAATAACTGCACACATTTTGTCCGTCTAGGCACGCCTCTGGATTGATTAAAAAAAAATAAATTTCCATAAACTGATTGCCCTTATTAATACTAGTATACATACATGCAAAGGGTACCAAAGTTATTAATTAAAAAACTTATTTTTAGTACAATTTTAAGGGTCGTAACTCTATTAGGGTTCGTTTCCGGACCTATATTTGTGTTCTGGTTTTTCATGTTTTGTGATGTAGAATTATCACCTTTAATATTTGCCATAAGAATGCAAACACCGTGTATATCGAGCGATGTATTTTTTCATAGTCGCTTTGTTTAAATTTTGTCGCCCGGGCCTCAAAGAAGCCAATACGGGCCTGGCGAAGACAATATTATACTAATCCCTACATTGCGCTCTACCGTTAAGGTTAATAATCAAATTTAAACTAGATGCATACCTAATTATCTCCAGCACAAAAGAATCAGATCGGTTAAGGAAAAATTTGAATTTCAGATGAGAAAGGCGAACAATTGAGATGCTATTTATTTCGCACTTTGTTAAAAAAGTAATTTAATATCAAGCAGGGACGATACAAAAAAACAAGCTGTGAAGATATGATTTGCATTCTACAGTATTGTAAACGTGAGTTGATCTAATTAAAGCCAAAAATATTAATTATTTTAGACATTAATTCAGAACAATACACCGGTATTTGGAGGTGTTACAACATAACAGATTACCCATAAGGCTGCTATCTGGGTAGCGTGCCACCACAAACATATACTTGTTTATTACTATTTATATTGTGACGTGTATATTCAATGTATTTATTGGCAAAGATAAATAAATCTCTATCTATCTATATATCTATCTAACTATGTTTACATAACGTGCGGTTTAAAAATCACACCCCCTCTTATCTTTTGAACTAGTTGAGATATCGACTTCAACTTTGAAATACTTAAATAAGACCACCCAAACTATCTTTTCGCATATATTTTATATTTGCAGCTCTTAAAATGGGCATTGGGGCATTTTTTTTAATGTGATACATTATTTTAAAGCTTATCTATTTAACTATAGGTATACTTTTTATTTTTTCATTTTTTTTTATGTAAAAAATGCGTTTTTTTTTAAACTTTTAATTATATTTATTAAAATTAGTTTAAAAGTATAATTTACGTTTTTGCAACATAAAATGATTAATTTTTCAAAAAATTTTCAACCCTATTTTAAACTCCCGAAAAAGTGTTTACAAAAATAAAAAAAATACATGGTCAAATAGAGAATTTCATAAGCTTTAAAATGATGTACCACACTGTCCCCATTTCCATAAAAAAATTCCCCCCATGCCCCCTGCCCACATTTTAAGAACATATAAAATATATGCGAAAAGATAGTTTGGGTTATCTTATTTAGATACGCAAATTTGAAGTCGATATCTCAACTCGTTCAAAAGTTAAGAGGCGAAGCGACTTTTGGACCGCACCGTACACTCAAAAGGAAATAATTAAGATTTCAAGGCTTTTAAATATATGAAACTAATAGAGAATTTCAAGAGCTACAAGTTCCATGTCCAATGAATAATTTGGCTGAAAAATGAAAAAACCGAAAAAACCAAATTTCACCTTCAACATGGCTATTTTTGAATTAACTCGATTATTACTAATATGATAAAAAAATGATCCAAACAAAAATTGTTGGAAATTTCCTCGTTAACAAAATAAGTTATATGAGTTTTTATCGTAAGATGCATATGCACCCCTAAAATTCAAGATAGCGGACACCCCTTACGCAAATCACCCGGTGAAAAACTAAGAGGAGTGTTCTGTTACCATCCACGACTAACCTTTAAAATATCAGCCCGTGTACATTTATTGCAATTTAGTTTTTTTTTTTATTTGACTGGGCTAATAAGGTATAACTCTTAAAGTGTGCACAAGCGGTAAAGAAGGACTACTACAAGTAAAAAAACCTAGAAAAAAACAGTCTTGACAAGAAACAGAATTATTGTGTTTTAGTAGTAAAGTTATAATCAAATTGATGTAATGAATAGGAGACTTCCTCAATAGTGATTCTATTAGGGAATTTCCCCGAGTATAGGGATGCGCTTGTGCAATTTCGCTCGCTTTTCATGAAACTTGGGGAATACTGAAATAACAAATTTTCAGTTTTCAGTGTTTCGTATGCGTTGCAAGCAGGCACTGTGAAGGTTGGGTTCTCGCCGGTAAAGATTGTTTACGTCTCGGAAAGCGCGCCTCGAATATTTCGAGTGGGAATTTACCGGATTTTTTTTTCTTAGGAATAAAATAATGTAAGTCAAACTAGATTTTTGTTTTTAAGTGTATTATTTATTTATAATAATATAGGGACGTACCATAAAATACGTCACTCAAAAACTACTGATATGAAATATGGGTATATGGATATATGGATATGGGCCCATTCTTTATGTAAAACGTTGACCCCCCCAGAATGACCCCTAAGTATAAATTTTATTTTAAAAGAATAAATAAGTTTCCATTTGTTTGGACTTTTTTTGCACTTAATACTCGACTTAAAAAATATTAAAATTTTAATGGAACGCTTGCTGCCGATGTATTATATGCTGATACATCGGCGTTGTGCGCCCGGTGTCGGTGAATCAACGGCTCATAAAGATATTTAAGCTCATTACACGAAAAAAAAATCAAATCTATATTCAAGTATAATCATATACTTCAAATTTTACACTTGTTCCAAGTATAATATACTTTTCATGAGTATAACAAATATTTGAAGCCGATATACTCTTATATTTGTTTTCCAAACATAGTTTTAGTCACTAGTAGTAGTAGTAGTAATTTTGAATTTAAAAAAAGAATAAATTGTTTTCGTAGTAATTGGGTGCTCCTTAATATAGTTATGAAAACTGTAAGTCCACTCCTGGTTTAATATTTATTTCTTTTATGACATGAAAGGATAACACTTAATACCTAACGTCCTAGCTCCATAAGAAGCGATTTACCACGACAGTTAATATAAACTTTTTTCTTATTTTTTGACTTAAAATCATCCTATATTTTTTTAATGTCTCGTATTTTTGATAAACAGATGAAAATCGCGTTATAAACAAATTATGAAAGAAAAAAATAGGTCTAAGAAAGTCGTAAAATACCGAGTTTCAAGCGCACGGTGCATAATGACTAATTGTCGGCAAAAAGCAATCAAAACGTTTGCCGCGGCGTCAACGCGATGCACGTGTTAACTTAAGGCCTATCCAGAAGCTTGCATAAGAACATAAAACATAAGAAATGCGATGCCGTGATTGGCTTACAAGATACATGGCGGCACATCAAGCAATCACAGCATCGCATTATGTACTATGCTGTGGATATGCCCTTACTAATTGCGCGAGTCACCAAACCTAGTCCATATTCATTTAAACTCCTACTACTTTTTATCGGACTTAATGACCTATACTCTATCATTACTAGGCTCCTGGAGTCGTTTACCCAGGTCCGTACTCGAAATACATAAATAAATAAATAAATATATATATTTATTTATTTATTTATTTATTTATTCAAACCAAAATGCGTACGCGCGTTTATAACACAAGTATTTCAAGAATTATCTGTAAACATTTAAAGAAACGCTATTTTTAACTGACCTACCCAAAAGAAAAGAATTCTTATTTCGAATTGTAAATGCAATAACTTTTGAAAACAATATTAAAAATTCAAAATTCAAAATAGCTCTTCCAATATGGCGGCAAAATTTGGTCAATAATGGATTTTGATAAAAAATAGTATGTAGGGGTTTTTGAGGGTGCTGAAATTGAATCCAATAATAATAATAATAATAATAATAATAATAATAATAATAATAATAATAATAATAATAATAATAATAATAATTATTATTATTATTATTATTATTATTGTTATTATTTTTATCTATAATATTTACAGAAAATTTATTAAATACATGTTTAAAACGCATCTTGATTCAAGAAAGTAACAATTTAAAAATTTGAATTTTGTGACTACGGACCTGGTTCCTGCGACGCCTTGCCCCTAAACAATACAGCAAAGGTCCATTTGCAACAGCATATAATTAATTGTTTGTTTATCACATTTTGCGTTATTCCTTAATTATTCATTTACTTCTCCATATACCTACTATGTTTGTTCCAAGCTTTGAAGTCATTTATCTCAAAAGTAGCATTTATCGAAAAATCATTTATTTGCTGAACGAGTAATACACTGATAAAAAGGATTTATTTGGATATGACCAAATAAAGTATTTGGTTGTGGGTAACAAATTTTATTTAAGTCAAATAAATATTTAGCATGTAAACAAATATTTTATTTTCAAAATGATTTATTAATGGGAACAAAATAGTTTATTTGACAGAAATAAAATTTATTTGAAATTATATTTCTGGCAGTGACGAGAAAATAATCATTTTAAAATAATTCGAAATCGATACCATGATTGCAACCTTAGTCAAAACAACTTATATTAGCACGTTTCTACACTGATAAAAAAGATTATTTTGATTTATTTGGATATGGCCAATTAAATTATTTAGTTTTGAGTAATACATTTTATTTGAGTCAAATAAATATTTAGTTTACGTAAACAAATATTTTAATTTCAAAATCATTTATTAATGAGAACAAAAAAGTTTATTTGACACAAATAACATTTATTTGCCACAATCAAATAATTCAATTGGTTATATCCAACCAAATATTTCGTTGACACAAATAAACTGTTTCATCAGTGTAATAGCACTAATTGCAAAAATCAAAAGTACTAAAAAGTTAAGTAACTACACTGATAGAAATGTTGTAATATAGGCGCCAATATGTAATATGCCGTAATATGGCCATAGCATAAATATGTTATACAATACAACAACCAGTTGTTTTTTGAGGTTATTTTGAAACGCTGACCTGATTGGTCAAAACTGACATCGGATTCGTGTTGAGCGACCAAAAATACATAGAAATGTATATGTCACGCCTCTGGGACAGAAGTTTTTTTTGTGTGCCTGTTTTATTTGTAGTTTTGGCGAAGGCGCTAATATTGTATTCCATATTGCTCTGTAACCATGAGCTTTTTTAATGACCCCCCCCCTATAATTTAACCGTAATTACCTATATAAAGGCCTGTACAGAAGCTTGTATAAGAACATAAAACATAAGAATGCGGTTCCGTGATTGGCTTACAAGATACATGGCGGCACATCAAGCCAATTACGGCATCGCATTGATATGTATTACAGTCTTATGCGTGCCTGTGAATAGGCACTAAATCAACAAACTCTGTTAATTTAAAGTGATAGATTTTACAAAAAGAAAATATAATTCTCATAAAAGTTAAATCTGACCCCTTATTTATGTCCCTGAACTAGTATCTAATAAATTTGTAATAAAACAGTTACGGGTACTGCATTTTTGAGAAAATAAAACAAAAATAATTAAGTTTCCATATTTCCAAGAGCCCTAGTCGTAATTCAAAAATTTATATAACATTTTTTAAAGATTATTTTTTAACGTTTTTATCAATCATTTAGCAATATTTCTGACCACGTGTTTATTTCTGTCCAATCATATTAAAGTCATATCGGGAATTTTCTACTGTAGAAAATTATAGTATATACATAATTTAGATGCGTAATGAAATCTCTAATATGATACCCAACTCGATAGTGTTCTCTAAAAAAAAATTGTCAACAATTTAGTTTGCCTTTTTGAAAAAAAACATATGTAAACAATTTTTTATACATGTGTTGGATTCTCGCCAAGGCAGTTTACGTAGACGCCAAATTTTAAATTACTAGGTGATATATATTTCCAGACATAAAAGGCTGTGTCAGTTGGACAGACAGACAACCAAGCGATACTAAAAGAGGTCCGTTTTTCGAGGTGCGAAACCGTAAAAATTATGGAACAAGATTTATTTAAAAAATTAATGCCATTATTTAAGTCTTCCGAGTATTTTCTTATTTGTATAAATCAATCTATTCCTGGCGAGGGGCTATTTTCTCATCGAATCCTAATAGCGTTCCGAGAGCCTCTAAAATTCCCCGAGGCTAGTTCACCCCCGTTTTTGTTGGATATAAATAGAACATTTGCGTATTACGCGTGCCCTTTCCAGGGGTCCTAGATGTGAGTTTACTCGTAATGATAACATAATTTTTGGAACAAGTGCCTATTCACAAGCTTGCATAAGAACATAAACATAACAATACGATGCCGTGATTGGCTTAATGGGCCTCCATGTATCTTGTAAGTCAATCACGGCATCGCAATATTATGTTTTGTGTTCTTATGCAAGCTTCTGGATATGCTTTTAAATAGATTCTAATAGTTAGCGCTAGCCACTCTGTAAAAAACGGGGGTAAAATTAAAGAGTACCCCCACAACATTTTTTTGGTCAGCCGATTACACAGGCATACAAAAAAAGGTCTGATTCTCCAGACGAGACAAACATTTATATACGTTTTTGGGGTCGCTAAATCCGAATTAGGGGTTGGTTTGACTTGATCAGGTCGCATTTCGTTGCTAACTTCAAAAAAGTGATGAAATGTTTCAACTTTCATCACTTTTTTGAGAGCAACGAAATGCGACCTGGGTATGTATTCTCGGGCTCGAGAGAACGCATTCCCGGGAGAAAGGTAGTGTGGGTTGCATATTCTTTCTCTCGAAACGCAAAACTACTTATTCTTGAACTTAACTTCGCACGAAAATTGAGGAACTTTACTTCTACTACTCGGGATCGTGAGAAGCGGTCGTTCACGGAAATTTTGACATATAAGTTAGTCGCGCGCATTCGAACATAACCTTATTTTTGCTTTGGTTTTGTGTCGTTAATTTGAATACCGTTTTGTTTTATAATAGTTAATCGTAATTAATAAAAGATTTTTTATATTTATAAATTATTATACATTATTATACATATTATAATAATAATAATAATATAACGGTGGACGTTTGAAAATTGTGGGGGCTGTTGCCCTTTTGGGAGATCTGCAAGATGCGGAAGATCAAATGGAGAACGAATAACGGGAAGTGTTGGCTAGGGCCGACCCTTTCCAACTTTCCAACAAAAAAATTATAGTGAATTCAGGGCTAAACAGCCCACTATTGACAAGAGGGTTGTCCTGAATAAAATTTTAAAGTATTTTTTTTTGTTGGCTGCTGGTGGGTGCAGATCTTTTTCTGTTTTTATTCTCATTTCTTACACATTAATTTTTAGATATTAATTATAAAAATTATTCAAACCACAGAAACTTGTTTACCAATAATGAAAATAATTACAGCCTGCGCACGCAAACTCGTTTCGCATAATTTTATTGGTTAAAATCGGCTAAAATACTTGGCAACGCTGCAGCCGGCTGCAGAGATCCCATCACGCTCACTAATGTTCAAGAATAGCATTTTTTAACTTTGGGGAATTTTTATATGATATGATCAGTTCCCTTCCTACGAAAATTGTTCACGTTCTCTCGAGCCCGAGAATAGATACCCTGACCGAGACAAACCAACCCCAGTTTCGTAATCGGCGACCCCAGGAACTTACAGAAATGTTTGTCTTGTCAGGGGAAACAGACCTTTTTCTTGTGTACCCGTATTATCAATGCGCCATTGACGTTGGATTAACGTCAACCCGACTTTAGCAATTGATAATCAATTTATAATCATCATTATCATTTTTATTAACATAACATAACATAACAACATAAAGACGTCATAACAGCGTGCGCAATGATCATTTTGTCAACGTTGGGTTGACGTCAAGCCAACATTGGCGCACCGATTTATTCATAGACGGCGTGCTGTGTTAAATCCTAATGTATAAATTAAAAAGTTAAACTTATGTATTTACTTTGTGCTTATAATCTTATAATAGTATAGTATAGTATACACTCTAAATTTGTCCGTCAATCTTACAGTGGTTTTAACTGTAATAATTAAAGCAAATTTACAATGTCAGAATGTGAATTTACAATATTTATTAAATTAACCTCAATATTACTGGGTTTGGTAAAATATCAGCTCTTTTCCTGTCGGTACAATAATTTTGCATGAAAATTCATGCATGTGGTCCAAAAAGGCGGCACTTTTTCCCGATAATTACAAGATCCCGTAATACTGCTTGAAATACACATTAAATTAGATGCTTAAATTAGTGTGAAATCACAGGTAAAAAATCACATTTTTACAGATAACTGTGAATTTACAGTACTGATTTAAATTTACCACTTTCTTTGCTGGCAACATATGACCTACTTTCTTTGCTTTAAAATTACCATATTTGCATTTACTTTATTATAGTATAGTATAATATATATAGTATAATAGTCGCAAAATAGAAAAAATAATTTAAAACAGAAGTAATCAATTTAATTTCGTTGGAATTTGTTTAATTTCGCTGTGAACCCTACAAATAATATCTATAAAATTATTTCAAAATATGTTTTACCATATTTAATTGTTTTTATAATTTAAATGGTAATTTTATATTTGAATATACATAAAACTTACAGATTAAAATTTTCCCATTTCTTTGTGTCCCTGTTTTCCAATATACTGTGCCACAAAATATTAAATATTAAATTTTAATCAAAAGACCCTTTAAAAAAGGATATTTATACAAAAATTGTAAAATAAATAAAATAATAAAACAATTATCAGTTAGGCTAAATTGATATATGGCAATATCAGTGGGTACTCTAACGTTGTTGAAAAATATAAAGACCAATAACACAGGCCTACGTCAAATTTATTTGACGGTCCTGATATTTATATATTAAATTTTAAAATAAATATAAATAAAAATATATTAATACCATATTAAAAATTTTTTAAAACAAATCGCGACATTAGGATGAGATTTTATAAACATCCGATTTTACTAAAATTTGGTGTAAAGGCATTTTTAAGAATCAATACTTAAATTTCCTAAATTTAAAATGGAGAATTAAAAATGGCCCGCCATGGCGGATTGATTTTTTCACTTTTGTCAAGTTTTAGTAGAACTCGACTGAGCACTGATATTTCAAATTTTCAATTTTCAATCATGGTTTCAGCAAGCTCGAAACCTCCTAAATGCCACTTTTTCTTCAAATGTTTAATTGTTTAAAATTTTGATTATAATGGTGTTGAATTTTTGAATATTTTGCTAAAAAATGCGATTGCCTTATTTTTTCCTTGTACTATAAAATTAGTCATTAAACAAAACAAAAAATTGTTTTAATTTAAGAAATTTTGACGAAAACGCCCACTTTCAACAATTTTTTAATCCTCTCAAAAACATGTTGAAAAAAATTAAAAAAAATATATGATCTATTAGAGATTTTTATGAGCTTTTAAATTATATATCACACAACTCTCTTTAACACTTAATTTTAGACTTTTAAAATATAAAAGTTGAAATTATTTGTATTCCAGATTTCAAGTTGATATCTTAAGCCATTCAAAAGCTAAACATGGAAACCTGAGGGAATTAATACCATCAGGTAGAAACATGATGACAGCAAGACCTCATGTTATTAATTCCGCCACTCAACGTTTAAATAATAATTTTCCAAAAAAATGGATTGTAAACGGGAATAATTTCTTGGCCACCAAGTTCTCCTGACCTAACGCCACTAGATATTTTTATAAGGAAGGAATAGTTTATCAAACATAACCAACTGACCTAGAGGACTTAAAGATACGCATTACTAATTCTTGTGTGACTATTAATCCGGATGTGGCATATGCAGCTTGCAGAAAAAATTTAATGTCACGATTTGAACAGTGCATAGTTGAAAATGGTGGTCATTTCGAGCATTTTATGTCATATGGATGTAGTGTCAATGTCAAAATCTAACTTTTTTCGCATACTTTGATTTGAGCTCTGCTGACCTGTAAATATTTGGCTTGGTGATTAATCCATGATAAGGGGTCGTTCAAAAAATACGTCAATACAATTTTTTAGGTGTTTTTTTCCCCTTCCCCATGTCACACATTGTCACAAAGTCTTGACTCCCCATACGTGACGCCACACTCTAATTTTACTAAAAAAAATCTAATTTTTCTAACATTTTATTGAATTCGTTAAACATATGAACAATTAAAGGCATATGTGTATTAACACATCACTCAGCTTGCTTTGATTTCTTGGGATGCGCTTTACCAAAAGCTTCATAGAGCTTATTGTACAAAGAACAGAAATCCGACATGACTGTCCTTGATATTCAATTTTTATCGTGAAACATAAAAAAATATAAAACCATAAAGAAATTCCGACAGCCAAAATATGAATAGATAGATTGAACTATTCTAAAAAATCACAATTTAAAAAAGTCATTTTGAGTAGGTCAATAAAGTTTTTTCTGTGGCGTCACATTCGACCAAGCCCCCCTCCCCCCATGTCACATTTCGTTACATATGCCTGATTCTGCCCCCCTAAAGGTGTGACGTATTTTATGGACGACCCCTAATATCGTGTGAATCTCATTACTTATAAACGAGATATTCCTCTTCTTTACATCAATGGCCTTTTCATAGAATTTGGCCAGCTCAATATAAATTTGTATTATTCTAGAAGAATGGGTCACTTGGTGAAGTAGTCTGGATAATTCCATACCCAGTCTTCTTTTTCTTCTTAATGTATCCACAGATACGTTCTGTTGACAAAGCTGTTTTTTTTAATTTGTAATTATATTTGCGCATGCGCTAGTATATAAAAAATTTTGTACGTATTAAAACTTCTTCACGTGTTCGTTGCTTCCCAATTCAAATTTATCAGCATTATAAATGATAAAAAAACATAAAATTCACTTTTTACTCCAATATAATCATCACATATTCGTCATTTTACTGCACATCATCTATACAATCACTATAAAATAAATAAAATCGAATCCAGGGCATATCTAAGATAGCAAATAAATAAATAACTATAGTAAAACACTTGATGCTAAAAATTAAACACGATTAACGGATTACCAATTCTTGCCAAAAGTACATGATGCTCGTTTCACGAGACTTCAAAAGATTTTAAAAGATTTCAAAAGATTTCAAAAGATTCGATCCGCCAGTGTGCAGTGCAGTGAATGCAGTGCTGCAGTGCTGCAGTGCCCTTTTAAAGTATTTTTTAAATTAAATTTTTATTTAAAAACAATTCAAATTTTCTTTTCTAAATTTTAAAGCGAAATCTTATATATTGTATATTTAGACTTAATAATAAATAAAGTTTACGTTTAAGTCTCGCTCCTTATTTGAACGTTTTTAATTTCCATTTAATTTGAATAAAATGGGCGCGCAATCCCCACAATCTCGTTTACTAGTAAATGTATTTTCAAATTACGTTTGCATGCATTTTTGTCCATAAATACTACAAAGTAATAGGAATCTTAAGTAGGCTAAAGCTATAGCTATTTTAAATCGCTATTTTAAAGAGCCTATTTCAGAATTTATTAAAATGAGATACAGTATTTTTTTTAATTGGGGGAAACGAGGGAAATTTGAGAAACTCAGATACCTAACTCTGGACAGGATATAAGTAATAGGGTACATATATTTATGTTTTTACTACACCTGTAGTATTTTAGACCATGGATGTTAAGATTAACGTCTGTCCCAAAAGAACACTTTGGTCCCTGGATAATGTCTCGTATTTTACGCTTGAGCTAAAAAGTTGGGTTCCTTAAGGAACTTTCTAAAGTTCTCGATCCTTTAATTTTGTTTCTGTAATGCAGATTCGTAAACGTAAACCTCCACAGCAGTTTTTTTATTTGGTCTCTTTAAGCAACATAGTGTGAACCACTTTAAAAAAATTTGAACACGGACTTTTGAAATTTCTGCATGATTTTCGAGATTTTTGAGATTTCCGTAAATATTTTTGATATTTCCGAAGTAATTTCTGAGATTTTTATAGAGATAACTAAATAGTCCAGTCAACGAGGAATTATTATAATTAAATTGCAATAAATGCCAACGGGCTGATATTTTAAAGGGTAGTAGTAGATGGTAACAGAAAACCCCTGTTAGTTTTTCACCGGGTCATTTGCGTAAGGGGTGTCCTCTATCTTGAATTTTAGTTAAGAATGCGGTTATCTCGCTAAATATGCGATATACGATAAAAATGTCTATTACCAATTTTGTTAAGGAGGTAATTTACAAAAAAAATCGTTTAAATTCTTAACATATTAATAAAAATCGAGTTATAAATATTCAAAAATGGCCAAGTTGGGGGTGAAATTGTTTCTTTCGATTTTTCAGCCTAATTATTCATCGGATGATAAAAGTGATTATGAGCAAACTTGTAGCTCTTAAAATTTTATATATTATGAATTTTCATTTTGGTACGATTACAGTAGGCGCTGAGTCGACTTGCGCCCTCTGTAACCGTACAAAAATACCTATGATAATTCATAATATGTAAATTTTACATTGTAAAACTTAGAATTTCAAGAGCAACAAGTTTGCTCATAACCACTTTTATCCTCCGATTAATAATTTGGCTAAAAAATCGAAAAAAAAAACAAATCATCTCCAACATGGCTATTTTTGAATATAACTCGATTGTTATTAATATAATAAAAAAATATCCTTACGAAAATTGTTGGAAGTTTGCTCCTTAAAAAAATTGGCAATATACTTTTTTTATCTTAAGATGCATATTTAGCGAGAAAACCGCACTCACCCCTAAAATTCAGGATAGCGGACACCCCTTACGCAAATTACCTGGTGAAAAACTAACAGCAGTGTTCTGTTACCATCCAACTACCCGTTAAAATATCAGTCCGTGTGCATTTATTGCAATTTACATTTGTTGTCTGACTGGACTATACCTAGGCAGATGCAACTAACCTAATTTATTAATCACATGCAAACAAGCTGATCTATAAATCACATGCTAATCTATAAATCACAAGGGATAATTAAGAAAGCCGTTTGTAATATCATCGCTGAAATAATTTCAGCGAATTTTCAATGAAATAACAGCGGAATTTCTACATCTGCTAAGGCTTTGTGAATGAGGGATGCTTCAGTTAAACAAGCCGTGCTGATATGTAATGCATCTTATCACAAAATATACCCTTGGCAATGTATAATATTATTATACTATTCACAGTGCGTAGCGCTAGAATAGTATTACGGTAGTTTCGAATTTCCCAAAATCGCAAAAAAACGTTATTGTCAAAACATTGTTGGATACAAATGTTTCATGAAAAAAATAAGAAACTTTGAAAATGACCGTCTTTCCGTCTGTCTGTCCAATATCACGTTTTTTGTAGACACAATAAATATGAAAAAGTCGAGGACATTCGTCAACAAGTTGGTGAAACGATACTCGAAAACTAAAAATATTGAAGACTTGCCAGATCGTGGTTCAGGAGGAAAAATGTCGGCTAAGCACGAAAAAATGATTTTAAACATGTCCTTAATTACCCTGCGACAAGAGGCGAAAAAACTGATGCAGTAAGGTTTAGATATATCGCATGAAACAATCCAAAACTCATCTACAGGCTCAGGACTTGAAGTGGCGAAGTACAATAAAGAAACCTTTGTTGAGTGAAAAAAGAGAAAAAAGAATCGCGTGAGCAAAGAAAAACATCGATCAAGATTGGCCGTCCCAGTTAACCGACGCAAACTCATTGAGAATGTGTTGTTAATTATCACGCACAAGCTTCCCGGAAACAAGATATACACATTAGTAGAAAAATGTGGAATATCTCATTCAAAATATGCCTTGACGATGCCAGGTGATCATTGACGCCAATTGGGACTGGACGCAAATAACTTAGTAACTAGTTATTTGCATTAATCCATCATTCATTGGCTGCAAATTGATGTGATGTAAAAAAATAGTATAAGTAAATTACTAAATAAACAATGCGTGACACTCTCTTACTTGACCGACTGTATATCAAAGCCAACTAGATTTAAAAGTCAATTCTGAATCAAAATATGTAAAAATATACATGATGTTCTATTTAAAAATAAAAAGTTGAGAATTTTGTTTACTATGTCAAAAAATGCATTTCTTCAATTATTTATATCCTCTAAATTTCATATTAATAAGTTACCCCCGGTATAATAATATTAAATATTATATACCGGATGATCCAACGAAAACTTTAACCTTGGATAAAATCTAAACTAATGACATTTCGAAAAAACACCGAGACAGGTTAATTTGTATTTTAAGGGAGACCTGTTTTGACTTGTAACCAATAATTGACGTAACTTCCCTCACCACTCAGGAGCTACCAGTTCGAAAATCTTAAATAGGAAGGTAGGTCATGTAATACATTATTAAAAAGGTTCTTTAATTCTGGTTATAGCAAGGTTATATTTTTTTTAAATCGGTTCAGTTCTCGAGAAAATGTATAACAAAAATTTAAAACTTACATTAATTAATTAATTAATTTAAAAACATAATATTTTTACATCATTAAAAAAAAGACATAATAATACCCGTTTGTTTGTTTGTTAATTAAAAAAATAAATATTTTTTTTTTCTTAAAAAACAAACAATTTCGAAAAACGATTTTTTTTAATTTTACATGCCACAGCGGGTATTATGTGTGTTTTTTTTAATTACCTAAAAATATTATTTATTTTTTTTTAAATTAATTTTAAATATTTTTATTTAAAATTTTTGTTATGCATTTTCTCTAGAACTACTGAACCGATTTAAAATAATAAAACCATGCTATAACCAAAATTAAAGAACCTTTTTAATAATGTATAACATGACCTACATTCCTGTTTAAGATTTTCGAACTGGTAGCTTCTCGTGGTAGGGTTGGTAATGTCAATTATTGGTTACATGTCAAAACATGTCCCCCTTAAAATAAAAATTTATCTGTATCGGAGTTTTTTTCCAAAAGTCATTAGTTTCGATTTTATCCAAGATTAAAGTTTTCGTTGGATCATCCGGTATAACTTTATACCCGCGTAGACCCGAAAAAATTTAATATATCCGCACTTTTTGTGCGGGAAATCTTCATTAAAATGGCGAAGAGTCTAACAAGTACCTACATGCCGAAACTGCTTTGTTGAATACGGCCACGATAATTAATTCCAATGAATAAGATTAATAGATCCAAAACAGAGATGTTTGCGGGATCTCAATTAAACTATACAGTGTTTATTTCTGGAATTCGCACGCCTGTCTGTCTGCTTGTCTTTTGCACCGTGCTCCAGGCAAACAAGTCCTTGTCACAACTTATTATTCCCCATTTACGTGCTTTTACACGCTATATATTTCCTTTTGTAGGTAACAAACTAAATTTTCTAGGTTTGGCGTGACATGTATTTAAACTGTTTGAAATAGTCAAAACCAAACCATTTTTAGGTCTATAAATTGCGGTCTAAACAAAAAACTTGTAGGATTTTTTTAACGAAATTTCGGTGAAAATTTCCATTTTAACCTCATTTTAAAGCACCCAAAAAATGTCTAAAAATAAATAAAAATAATATATGGTCAAATAGATGTATCACAAGACCCACCTATCCATTAAAAAAATACCCCTATGCCCCCTGCCCCAAAAGCTGAAAACATTTATGGACAAAAAGATTTTTTGGGTGGATCACTTTTGCACCGCACTGTATTGTTGTGATGTGCATTTTTCACTAATAAATATTTTTCTACTAATGTTATAAAGTGGATTTTTCATATTATTATTTCACTATTAATAATACGAAGTGTTATTGAACATTCTTCAGTTATAGCCGATTATAATTATAACTTTTATTTATTAACTTACTCAGTTAGGTTGGCCATCCAATCTTCTTTTATATAGTTAAAGTATACTCGAGCGGAGAATATACTTAACCACCATTTACCACTTTTATCATTTTATTAGGAAGCTGTAAGTTCTAGTGAGATGGCGCTTTGGAAACAGATTAAAACAACTTCTTAACTTAAGAATAATATATTAAATAAATGTGATTAAATACTTCAAGAACACGAAAGATTAATTCTTACCTCTAAGTTTCACTTGTATGCAACGCCCCTAAATTCTAATTTCCATTATATAGTTGTCTGCCCTTAAATACTTCTAAATTAAAACATTCTTTGTTTGAAATTACAAAAATTCACAATCATTTTCAAAACCCAATTTATTGTCCACATTTTTCTCAGTGTAAATATTAAAACCGGTACGTTTAAGTCTTTAAATATTTTCATACAATATTTTTCAAAGTTCATCATCGCCAAAATTTCTAACAGTGTAGATAGAAAATCGAACCGAGTTAAATTCGAAAATATTTTAAAATGTTTAAACTAAAAATATTTATAAGTGTCCAAACTGTCCCAAAAATTTCAAAATTCAAGAAAGAAAATATTAAAAATAAAAAAGTATTTTTAATAAAAAAAATAATTATTAAAATTATTTTTAACAGGTTATCACTTTTAAACTAAATTGCACTGGACACTATTTGTCACTGTATACTTTTTAATTAACAAGAAGAAATATTTTCGTAAAAATTGGTGCTTAGGGGTTTTCAAGGTCGCTGAAACTGATTCCTATAATAAAAAATCCTACTTTACCCTTGGACAGGAAAATGTGAAAAATAGAAAAGCCTTTTGATCTGTGCAGAGTATTTTATAAAATTTTACAGCAGGAGAAACTATTATTTTATTGGCCACAGTAATTTTTTTGTGAAAAGAAATTTAGGTAAAATTAATAACCAAACGGTTTTAATTTTGTGGTTTACACGCTTATCTGTCTTACATGTCTTCTGCAGTATATTTGAGGCAAATAAACCCTTGTCAAAACTTATTCTCTATTTACAAACTTTTAAACGCTATGCTTTTACTTTGAGTATAAAGGACTGTTGTAAAAATAATATTAATGTCTATCTAGCGTTATATGCAAATAAAACAGCGTATTTTAAATAATTAGCTTCATATCAGTTGGGCATAAGTTTAATGGAGCTCTCTACAACTAGAATTATGAAACAAAAGACGTCTACCCTATCTTCATCTTATTTGTGCTACACTTTCCAGCCAACCAAATAAATACTGTATTTGTTTTTCATACAACAAATACAGTATTTATTTGGTTGGCCGGAAAGTGTAGCACTGAGCGGCACGAACGAACATAGCTAATGTGAATCTGTAAAATAAGATAATTCTACTAAAATTTAGATGGCGCCAGTAATTTCTTTAATAAAAATAATATAATTACAATTTTCGCCCGGCCGAGTAAATATTGTATTTGTTCAACAAAGAACAAATACCGAATTTGTTTGGTTGGGTTGAAGTGGGAGTGTATGTATGTCTTCTATCCTTTTTGGGTGGAACTTTTGTCCCTGTCTAATCTAACGGGAGAAATCGCCATTATAAGGGGCGATTCGATTCTACTTTACTTTCGGGTTTATGGTCTATGGTCGGTTCGTCTCTAACTGCTAGAGATATCTTCAGGGATTAATTTAAAACTGATTTTAGTAAGTAGAATCTACTTTAAAAATTAATTTGATCGGGGATTTTTATTTAATAGACCGTGCCCTTACTAACATTAGTTTTTACCGAAAATTTGAAGTTGATCGGATCATTCTTTTAACATAGAATGCCACTTTTCATTGTTTTTCAAGGCGCGACAGATTCTGATAAAATTTTATTATGTTATTTAGTACATCAAAGTATGTATTTTAACGAAGTTTAAACCTAGCAGTAATCTTGTTTGTATTGCGATGCTTCAAAGAAGACGAAAATTTGCGACTGAAATTCTATCAAATGTGCTATTTATGCGATAGTATTTTAAATATAAGGTGGGTGAGCCCATTATTGCCATGTTAAGATATTTTATTTTTTACTGCATTTGGATCCAAATTTATTTTTAATCGCCTGAAACTTTACTACATTAACACGTTCGTGCCGACGTGCCACCGGTGGTACACGGTTTAATTCAGTTTCTATACGCCTTTAAATCCATTACTTGTCAGTTATACTTACGATACAGGATTTAAGTTTGGATATATAACGTATATGCATCGGTAAACCTGGGGTTCCACATTTGGCCGAAAATATGGAATACATACGATGATAATAAAATACAAACAATTGTATAGTTGAGTTATACCGAAAACACCGTCGGCGCGAACGTGTTAACAATAAATATATCTTTATTCTAATGGCTAAAAAATAAATAAACTGTAGGAGCTTTAAAAAAATATTATTGCTTTAAAAAAAAATTGCCGACTGACAATATTAGGAACCAATGTCCCAAATATTGTCAGGGTACTGGCAATAATAGTAAAGAACACACTTACAAAAAATTAACAAACTAATAGGAAAATATTGTGGCACAATAACAATTTCAGCTGTTTTTAGGTAAAATTTTGACACTTAACTAAGAATTTGTCGTTTTAGTAAACCCCACGCACTCTTCATGTACGTATCGATTACAATCCCATATCGGCCGGACGATTCTCTCGAATAAAAAGCAGAACCAAGATTCAGAACTCTCTGATTTCTTTGTTACTTTCTTTCGTTGTTGTTTTTTGTTTTTGTCATTTTTTTGTTGTTAATTACTTCGCATGGCAATATTAGGAAGAATCTCAAAAAATACCCTTTCGCTTCTTTATTGAGTGAAGTACAATATAGGCCAAGAAAGTGCATGTTTGTGCCTACCTTATTATGTTCTTGCCCTGCAATAATCGATGCTACCCAGCTTGCAACAGTCAGCACAATTTTACAGTGGAAGAGCACGAAACACGAACTGCGTTATTGTGTACTCCATTACCAACTGGATACAGATACATCATATTTACAGGCATCTTTTTGATATAACAGATATTTTGGGAGTGCCATCTATAATACAAAGGACGAACTAACAAGTTTAAGAGGGGGGTGGCAATATAAGAAACATGGCAATATTTGGCTCACCCACCCTATTTAAAAAAAATGGCAGACAAAAACTATTTGATTTTCTTCAAATTATAATATGTCATTAAACATACAAATGTATGTAACTGAGCGAAGTTTTAAGCCTTGCAAGGAATACGTGGGGACTCGAACCCACGGTTTAGCCAGACGAATTAAGTACTAAACGCCTTAACCGCGGCGACTACTTATTATTTGTGGAGTCTGCAGACTAATAAATTCCTTTATGTATTTTAGCTAGTTTATTATTTATAACGCATGTAAAGGTATAAACGTGACATTAAATAAAATGGGGTTTTATCTACAAAAACAAATATCCATATCCATAAAAATTTCCAACATTTCTCTAAAAGGCAGTTTTGCAATTTCGCCGGCTATAATTCTCTCCTGAATATTTGTTATGGAACATAAGTATAGCAATTTATTACATGTTTATTTTGTCAGCACAAATGTTTTGCGATAAATTAAATTATATTCCAGACGTTATTAGTTGCCCTACAGTGCAATAACTCGCATTGAAATAATTAATAATTAATAACCAACCGTTTGGATCGAGTCAGTTAAGTGCATAGCTCCTAAATAATATACAAACAAAACTATTTTACTAATTATCATGAAAAATTAAAGTAAAAAAAAGATAGGTCCTGTAAATATGTATATATGTATAATATACATGACCTGGTCTATGAAAAGGGGGCTTAGGTGTGTAAATAATTTTCCACTTTTTTTGCCGATTCGGATAGTTTGAGACGCTCTTTCAGCTTTTCTCGAAAACTTGTTTTCGCACGTTAGCCCCCTTTTAATAGACCAGGTCACATATATACTATTTACAGTGGACAGTATATTGTATTTCCCCAGATACATATTTTATGCAAGTTAAACTGACTTAACTAACGCAAACGCAAAATAAATAAAAAAGTAAAAAAAGCAAATTGAGTCCTTCGGAAAAAGTAGAAATGTTCCTTCAAATAAAAATCTCTTCGTTCACGGACTAGCTATTGTAATTAGGAACAACACCTAAAAATTTTTGATTGATCGGTAAACCGGTTTTTGAGAAATCGTGGTCACCACAAAAAAGGGCGTTTTCGGGCAAGGACCATGGTTTCCACAATTTATCGAATTTTCCAATAAAAAAATTTTCACAAACACATCAAAACATATACTATTTAATATTTTGTAGGTCGTTCGAATAAAGTTGTGATAACATACCTGAAAAAAATCAATTCATTTTCCTGAGCCAGAAGGTATATAACCTTATTAATTTATTCCGTCTGTCCGTATGTCACGTTTTATTTTCTACACGATAACTTAAGAAAGAATAATCCGATCGACTTGAAATTTTCAGGAAAAATCTTGTTAAGGACACGAGGCCTATTGAAATTGAAAAGAATTCACCAAAAAATAAGAAAGTTATGGGGGCTTAACATTTTTAAAGATCAAAGATAGTGTAATCATATCTTCAACTTCATTTTATCAAGAAAAATTACTTTTATTAAAAATATTAATCGTACCAAAACTAACAATAAATCCCCCCAAGAACAAAAAGGTTATAATTTAAAAAAATTATGAAAACATTAAAAATCATAATAAATATAAATATAAATAAATAAATATAAATATGTTTAATATAAAACTTCAGAAGAAGTAAATACTGGGAAGCATTATATACAGGACTGGCCTTAGAAATTTGGTGCCCTAAAGCAAGCATCTGGTTTGTCGCCCCTATTTAAAAAATAGTTTGTATCTACAAAATTTTGAAAAAAAAATTCCTCCCCTATGAAAAAAAAAAGCTTTACACCTGGCCGAAAATTTTGATAACTAAAAATAAAAGAAAGGTCCTCCTTACCTCTGAAAAATAGCTTTATCCCTGGCCGAAAGTTTTGATGACTAAATAAAAAAAAAACTAAATTAAAAAGCCCCTCTGACTCTCGCCCTGAATCAGGGGTTCACCTAATTCATACAAAGGCCGGCACTGATTATATATCTTCACGGCTTGTTAATATTATTATACTAGTATATTGTATATTATTTGCCAAAGAATAAAAATAAAAGAAACAAGATGCCTTTGTAGAATTTAATTAAATTGTATGTAAGGCTTTCCGCAGAGTTTTGGTCCTCATTTAGAGTTCAAAGAATTATAAAAGCTCTTTGTTACCTAAATTTTAAAATAATACATATACAAATAAGTCAATTAAAATTATTTTCAAAAGAATCTTTTATTATTGGAACTCTTTATTATACTATTTACAGCGCGTAGAGCTAGAATAGTATTATACGGTACTTTCGAATTTCCCAAAATCGTCAAAATACGTCCTAGACAAAAAATTTTTGGATACAAATCTGTTTTATGAAAAAACTTTGAAAATGTCCGTCTGTCCTTCCATCTGTCCGATGTTACGTGTTTTGTAATCACGATAACTCAGAAAATAAAGTTCTATGAGGGTAAGATCGCCATTTAAAGTAATCCCTCCAAAAACAAAAAAGTTATGGGGCGTTAAACTTTTTTAAAAAATAAAAAAATTATCATTTTCCAAT
The DNA here is from genome assembly GCA_958510825.1 of Brachypterus glaber. NCBI lineage: Eukaryota > Metazoa > Arthropoda > Insecta > Coleoptera > Kateretidae > Brachypterus > Brachypterus glaber. The sequence continues at coordinate 20,449,867 of OY294050.1, forward strand.
TTTTTTTTAAATTTTTTTCGTTTTTCGCAAAAAGAAATTAAAAAAAAACTGAAAAATTTAGATTTTTTACAAAAATATTTTTTTTTTAATTTTTCGTTAAAAAAAAAATGACATTGTATTTTAATTTTTTTTTTTTAAATGTTGTTTGGGAAAATGCAATATACCATTTACTGTGAATAGTATATAATGAAATACGTAGCATTACATATCTTCACGGCTGGTTAAAAATATATTTTTACTTTCTTCTAAAGAGAAAATATTATGATAGACCTGACATTTTATTTGATTTTTCAATTTTTAATTTATTTATGCCCTTATTTGATTTTTCCGTGAAAAACCAGTAATGACATGTTGTTATTTTACTAAAATCGTAAGTCATTTTTAAGACAATAGAATTTTTCAATTTTTCTTCTTTAAATGAAAAAAAAAAATGTAAACTAGCCTTATTTTGAACAGTAGAGAAAAACTAGAATAAGAAATCCTTTAAAACCTTTAAGTTTTCAGTTTAGTTTTTATAAAGGGTTATTCGGAAATAAGTTGGAAAAATTTAAGAGGTGATTCTACGTTAAAAAACATGTAAAAAAGTTCTTAACATTTTTTCATATTTTTTTAATGTATAATCAACTCTTAAATTTTTGGCACTTATTTCTGAATAACCCTGTATGTGCGGCATGCACGTAGGCCTCTGGACGGACATGGAAAAATCAGTTTTTCGAAATGTATAGACCTTAAAACGAATAAATACATCAAGATCTGGAAAACTTTGTTTTTCGCCATAACTTTTTTTCGCTCGCTCGCTGGAAAGTAAAAATTAATCATTAATCACTACCAACTTTTTTTTAGATCAAAAATCAAGACAGACAGGGATAGATTTACTAACTATTTACTGAATAGCCCTTTTTACCAACTAATAGAGAGTGATTAGGTACTAAAAAATACGTTTTTTATCATAAGGATAGAATATTTCAATAAATCGTTAAAATCTACTAAACACAAAATATAAAACCTCTCAAAGATTTTTAATGCAGTTATAAAACATTAACAAATACTGATTCTAAAGAATACTTTCCCCTGTGTTTATTTAAAAGTTTTGCAACATCGAAAAAATATTAAGATTCCTCCAATGGAGCTCTCTACAACTAGAATTATGAAACAAAAGACGTCTACCCTATCTCTATCTCATTTGTGCTACACTTTCCAGCCAACCAAATAAATACTGTATTTGTGTTTCATACAACAAATACAGTATTTATTTGGTTGGCCGGAAAGTATAGCACTGAGCGGCACGAACGAACATAGCTAATGTGAATCTGTAGAGAAAGGTAATTCTACTAAAATTTAGATGGCACCAGTAATTTCTTTAATAAAAATAATAGTTACACTTTGCGCCCGGCCAAGTAAATATTGTATTTGTTCAACAAAGAACAAATATAGAATTTGTTTGGTTGGGTGGAAGTGGGAGTGTATGTATTTCTTCTATCCTTTTTGGGTAGAACTTTTGTCCCTGTCTAATATAACGGGAGAAATCGCCATTACATCAAAAAAGTTGGTAAATTAAGAGAAACATTTAAATAGGTAATTTCTTTATTAAAAGGTTGATAAAAATTAAGTTAAATGACTTTTCTGGTGAACCCTTCTCCCCAGTAAATTGAGTTTATTATGGTTCTGGTATTAAAACCCAAGAACTTTATTAGGCGGTTTATTAATTTGATATTTTTTTTCAAATTATCCTAATGAAGGAGAAAAAAAAATGTGTTTTCCAAAGTCAGCATAACAAAAGCTATAGGAATGAAGATCTTTTAAGGACCTTTATTTTGTAGATGTGTATAATTTTAAATTGCATTTTACAGTCGGATTAAAGGTACAAGTCATTTGCAAAACATACTTATTTAACAACACGTGATTTCAAGAACGCTCGACACCAAACCAAACCAAAAGTTTTGACCAAAGATTTTTTACGTTCAGGTTTTTACTATGGTAAAACACCCTTGGTAATATCAAGTATCTATGTCACAGTGTTCTTTCGTAGTGCAACGTTTATTTACAAAGGACTTGCAGCTTTGCACAGATTATATATTTATATTTCTATACAGGATTATTAAGAAATAAGTTCGAAAAATTTAAGAGACGAGTCTACGTTAAAAAATATGAAAAAAAGTTCCTATAAAGGTTGGTCCGGAAATGAGCCCTAAGGGAGCTGCGGCCCTTCGAAGATGGACATATTGGATCGAGAACAAAAAAAGCACCAATAAAATATTAATGCTGCATGACGATTCTTCATTTAAAACTAAGCAAAAAAGTATTCTTCACCAAAAAACACCTAAATTTAATATTAAAGGAGTTACAGCCTTTTGAAATGTAAAATTTTTAGTGGCAGAAAATGTTACTTCCTCTTAATTGCATTATTTTTGAAAACGGTTGTTCCTACAGTGTTACACTATATGACATTTTTTATGTATTTTTACTGAAAGAATCTATATTTATTACAAAAAATCAAAAAAAATATACATAAAAAAGTTTGGGGCAAAAATGTGTTAAGCCTCACATTTTTTTCCGTCTAGGCACGCCTCTGGATAAATTCAAAAAAATTAATTAACATAAACTTATTGCTCTTATTAATACTAGTATATATGCAAAAGCTCATCGCTCTAGCTTAAAGGGTACAAGAGTTATTAATTAAAAACCTTATTTTTATTACAATTTTAAAGTGTCGTAGCTCCCTTAGGACTCATTTCCGGAGCAACCTTTATAGGATTTTTTTTTTCATATTTTTTAACGTAGAATCACCTCTTAAATTTCTCGAACTTATTTCTGAATAACCCTGTATAGTTTCTGTTTACTAGTCATTCAAATTTACCTAATTTAACGCTAGGTAAAGTAAAACAACCGAAAAATACGGTAAACTATTTTCTCGTCTACGACACAAAGTGAATGCACAACTTAAAAGCAGGTAAATAAAAAAATAATAAGTTGTGACAAGGGCTTGCTTGCTTGGGACATAGTGCAGAAGATAAATGGGCAGACAGGCGTGAAAAATCCAGAAATAAACTGAGAACCGAAGTTATAATATTACCTAACTGAATTTTTGGCAGAGCTGTTAAAAGAGGCACTTTTTGTCCAAACGGAAAAAAATCATTACTTTAGATAGCTATATACTTATAGCTTAATTATAGCTTAATTATTAAGGTAAAACAATTATTTCAATGCCTAAAAACTAAATATTGCTATGCGGCTTATAAAATGCCTAAGCATAAAATGGATTTTGACACCATTCCTAAAATGCCGTTTCAAAAAACCTTAAACCTTTTGAGACTAGCGGTAAGCATAGCTTTTTTGTTTTTTTTTTTTTTTTTTGGAAACCCTGAAATTCCTTTACCATTCGATAGTACCGTCCATTTATATGATTTTCAGCGAAAATTTAAAAAATCTACGGAGCGCTTCGTTTTTTTTATTAAAAAAAATAAATGCTAAACGAGCTGCGAAGAATAAAACAAGCCGTAAAGATATGTAATGCTACGCATTCCATTATGTACTAATGACAGTAAATGATATATTGACTGTTTTTAAATAATAATAATAAAAAAAATGTTCAACAATTAAAAAAAAAACCGTTTTCGCAAAAATAAAAATACTGAAAAAGTTTTTTTTTATTTTTTTTTTAAGTATTTGGGAAAATTCAATTTACCATTTACAGTGAATAGTATTTAATGAAATGCGTAGCATTAAAGGCTTGTTTTACTCTTCGCAGCTCGTTAAGCATTTGTTTTTTTAAGCGCTCGGATTTTTTTTTAATTTTCGCTGAAAATATATATATATATATATATATATATATATATATATATATATATATATATGGACGGTACTATCAAATGGTAAAGGAATTTCAGGGTTTCCAAACAAAAAAAAATACCCCCAAAAGAGCACCATGTATGTACCAGCAATTTAAAAATGACCTGTTCTGTAAAAAATTGACAAATCATAAATGTTTGTACTCAAGACGCGTTCTGAGAGCAAAAACGTGCTGCGGCGTAATCATGGCGCCACCCAAATAGAGCTTCCTCCCAAGATAATTTTTTTTTATGCAGATAGGCTCAAAAGTGTTCATTGTATCCGAAAATACCAAAAACTTAAAAAAGAGTAGTAATCCTTTCTTTAAAAAAGGGCTAATTGGGAAACGTTCAAGTATTACGTAACGCAAATTGTATCAAAATTCATAGACTTCATACCCCGGTTCTCGCGTTATTATAGATTATAGAGATTCCATGTTTTGGCTACCCCCCTAATAGGGGTGGGTTAGGTGGTTAGCCAAAATATGAAATCTCTACAGCCTTGAATAACGCGAGAACCGAGGTATGAAGTGTATGGATTTTGGTATATTTTGCATTACGTAATACTTGAACGTTCCCTTAGGTATAACTGCACTTCCACAAACTGATAATCAAAAATGAAACAATGCCTTATACAAGGTGTTTTAAAAAGAGAGGTTCTAAATTAAAGAAGCGATTCTACATGCAAAAATATGAAAAAGTTCATATGTATAATGCTGGTCTTTCCAAAGTACAACCTTACTGCGTCCCCCAGAAACACGCTAGTTAGCTCAAATCTGATAGACAATACTAAATCAGCGCATAAAATGTAGTCCAGAACTGGTTCTATTTTTTTTTCAAATAGAAAGGTGGGTTGTGTGACACATCATTTTAAAGCTCATAAAATGCTCCATATATTTTTTATTTTTTTTTACATTTTTTTACTTGTTTAAAATGGAGTTACAAATGGGAATTTTCGTTAAAATTTCTTCAAAAAATTTTTTGATAAATATTTAATTTCACTAGCAAAAACAAAAACTAATAGCTTTTACTTTAAAATGATGTATCACACGATACCCTTTCTATTTCAAAAATTCTCCCCTATGTCCCCTGACCATATTTTAAAAGTTAAAAACATCAAATATTTGCCAAAATATAGTTTAAATTGTCTTATTTACGTGTTACAAAATTTTACGTCGATATCTCAACTCGTTAAAAATTTAAGAGAGGGTTGACTTTTGGACCGCACTGCATATAGCCTTTATCTGCTAATTCAATATATATTAATTAACTACTCTGAAATGTTTTTTTTTATAGTTCCTCAGAGGTCGATAATATTTTAATTTTATTGTTAAGTTTATTTATTATAATTTTATATATGCTAATTTAAATATCAATAATGGGACAGTATCATTTTTGGCTAGAAGCCATAACGTAGGTGTAGTTTTGATTGACGAGATACAATGTCAATATATGTTATATTATCAATAGAACTTTTGTTTTAAGGCATATACAGAAGGTTGCATAAGAACATAAAACATAAGAATGCGATGCCGTGATTGGCTTACAAGATACATGGCGGCAAATCAAGCCAATCACGGCATCGCATTCTTATGTATTACGTTCTTATGCGAGACTGTGGGTTGCCCTTAGATGACTTAGATTAGGTCAATTTAAAAATTATGTACCAGATTTTAGTTTATAGTTTTTAAACGGTCATTATTTTCCCTTTAACATGTCGTTAAATGGTGGTTACCACCATTTGGTGGTTAATTTACATAGGGGCCCATATAGGAAGAGTCCAGGTAATTCGCCATAACTCCACATTGATCAGCCGGTCACTTACTGGTTGGTAAACAATAACTATTTTCTGTTTATGGTTTTGTATAGTAGCTATTGTTTAATTTGTTGGTAATAATTGGTTTGGATGTTATTCTTTTAAATGGTACACCACCCGTAACTTTTGAACGGGGTGAGATATAAACTTTGAACTTGGAATATGCATATGACAAAAGAAAAACTATCATTTGTCATCATGTATCAATTTTTCTGTATACAGACATATAATCTTATTTGTCATAGTTATGTTACATAACTTATGTATTAAACAAACTCACCAAAAATTAGAAATAATTTAAAATTCTTGTTGTCCGACCCTATTATTGTAATGAAAGTATTAACTCTGGTGATGCTATATATTCTAAATATGAAGTTTATATCTGATTCCGTTTAAAAGTTACGGGGGTGTAGCACTGAAAAGAATAACGATGTAAATAACAACTTTTCTCCGTGTCAAAAAAATTAATTAAAAGCAAATTGTTAATTATAAATATATATAAATATAATTTAATTTAATTTAATTATAAATATAAACTTATTATATTTTAAAGGATTTAAATCCTTTTAAAATGAAATCAGTTAATGAAAAACAGTTTTTGAAAAGGTTACTAATTGGTTATTTAATTTTATCTATAGACAAATAATATCTAATAATAATTTATTTGCATTTATTTGCCAATATAAATTAATTTATAAACTAATTACATTAGTTTAAACTGGTTTTGTGCGAGCGTTCTTTTCAACTTTTTTTTAACATATACCCTCCCAAATGGATAAAAAGGGCGTATAAAAATCATAGCCCAATGACTTTAGATTAAATTCGTTATAAGAAAGAAAAAATTTACACCCTAGGTCGTGTGTTACGTCAAAAAACAAAGTCATTCTTTGTACCGATTACCGTAAGAAGCCCAATCATTTTAGATTTTTTCATGAAAAATTTTTACAAGTTAAAACTTTTGACGCAGTTAAGCGTCCCCCGCTGATTAGATGATGAAATCACATTCTTGCCCAAAAATTTGATATGGGAACTGTCCGCCATCTTGGATTAAATGGGTGAGTGCGGTTATCTCAATACAATATGTATCTTAGGATAAAAATGCATATCGTCGCGTTAACTTCTCAAACTCGTATCTCCAAAAATTAGATTTTCGGTTTATTTCACTAATCAATTCTGTACATGATTAGTAATGACCGAAACAAAGTCCTAATTTAAAAGTCCAATTGGTTTATAAGTTATGTGCAACTCAATTACCTCGTACATATCTCCTTTACTTAAACTAAATAACTGTAACACCCTGTATCTCCATAATTCTAACTTTGAGAATACAACTCGATTGTTATTAATATAATAAAAAAAAATGATCCAAACAAAAATTATTGGAAATTTCCTTCTTAACAAAATTGGTAATATGCATTTTTATCGTAAGATGCATATTTAGAGAGATAACCGCCCTCACCCCTTTAATGCAAGATGGCGGACAGTTCCCATATCTTTATGGGCAAGAATATGATTTCATTATCTACTCCGCCGGGGATGCTTAACTGCGTCAAATGTTTTAACTTATGAAAATTTTTCATGAAAAAATCTAAAATGATTGGGCTTCTTACGGTAATCGGTACAAAGAATGACTTTGTTTTTTTGACGTTACACACGACCTAGGGTGCCATTCGAAATATTTTCCATTGCCCCCTGGCGCCAACTTACCAAATAAAAAATTGAGAAATATGAAAAATTATAGTTTTTGTTGTGTGATATGCATATTCCAAATATAAAGTTTATATCTCATCCCGTTCAAAACTTAAGGCTGGTGTAACATTTAAAAGAATAACCCTGTATGTAAATTGGGTTTACCCGTAAAATAAATAAATAAAAATTAAATAAATAAATAAAGTTGATTTTCACAAATAATATACTTTTTATTATTAGTATGATATACAGCCTGTTCCAGAACTTGCGTACCGAAATTTAAGAGGTGATTCTACATCCAAAAATATGAAAAAAAGTTTCTATAAAGGTTGGTCCGGAAATGAGCCCTAAGGGAGCTACGGCCCTTCGAAGATGACGTATTGAATGGGGAACAAAAAAAAGCACCAATAAAATTTTAATGCTGCAGGGTGATTCTTCATTTAAAACTGAGCAAAAAAGTATTATACACCAAAACACCTAAATTTAATATTAAAGGAGTAATAGCCTTTTAAAAAGTAACGTTTTTGGTGGCACAAAATGTTACTTCCTCTTAATTGCATTTTTTTTTGATAACGGTTGCTCCTACAGTGTTACACTATATGATATTTTATATGTATTTTTACTCTAGAAATCTATATTTTTTACAACAAATCCAAAAAACATACACATAGAAAAGTTTGGGGCAAAAATGTTTTAAGCCTCATATATTTTGTCCGTCTGGGCACATAAATTAAAAAAATAAATTAACATAAACTTATTGCCCTTATTAATACTAGTATACATGCAAAAGCTCGCCGCTCTAGCTTAAACGGTACCCGAGTTATTAATTAAAAACCTTATTTTTATTACAATTTTAAAGGGCCCTAGATCCCTTAGGGCTCATTTCCGGACCAACCTTTATAGGAACTTTTTTTATATTTTTGGATCTAGAATCACCTCTTAAATTTTGGCATGCCAGTTATGGATCACCCTGTAGTATATACGTTGTACAAGCTGAGTCTCTTAATTCCATATACTTTTTGCATTTTATTGCCAAGTATAAATGTAGCTTCGGATATTCACCCTGTATACAGGGTAAATAATACATACATGTCGAATTTAAGAATTGGATATAAATAAGTTAGCCCCCGAAACCATAAAAAAATGCATTAATTAAAAATAATAATTTCTTTCAATAATCCATTGGGATAATCGCTGCTGTTTTAGCACCCTGTATAATCAAAACCTATGCTACAATTTGACTTACCTTTGGAGAGGAGGAAAGGCTTATGAATAATTGCAAAAAAACTACCAAAACTGAAAACAGTTTTGAGGGGCAAGAGCCCCTAATCTGTGTGGGGTAAAACCCCACATGGGTAACCTTTGATGCGTCTGTTTGCAACACTAAAACAATACAAATATCACAAATATAAAAGTAAGATAAAATAAATAGTATATTATCATACTAGCCATTTATAGAAGATTGGTAGTAACTAAACATACTTTACGTAACACGTGCATAATTCATGAAAAAAGTCGAATATCTGCCACATATTTTGATAAAGCGACTTGAGGCGCCTAGATTATAGTCCAGTAGATGTACAACTAAACGAAAAAATATAAAAAGATAGTCTTTAGCTATTTTTTAAAATTATTTATACAGGGAGATCAAAATAATACACCTCCGCGTGTGAAATTAATTTTTTTATTATCAGATTCACTTTCAGCAACATCAAAAACCCCAATATACCATTTTTCACGAAAACTACCCCCGCCCCTCAGGGGGTGGATTTATAAAAATGTTATTATAAGATTTAGTTTTAGCGACCTGAAAAAACCCAATTTGTAAATTTTCAAGAAAACTACCCCACGCTCCTCAAGGGGGAGTTATAATTTTTTATTATTAGATTCACTTTCAGCAACCTTAAAAAACCCCAATATACAAATTTTAACGAAATCTACCCCCCTCAGGGGGTGAAATCAGACAATTTTTATTATCAGATTCAGATTCATCGACCCCAAATAGGTAAGTTATATACCAATTTTGACGAAACGCGCTTAAAATATTTCCCGGACAGAACGATCGACCCATCGACTGACCGATAGACAATTTTTTTTTTGCTCAAAATTGATTTATATCGATATAAAACGTCATAAAACGCAAAAATACACAAAAAAAAAATTTGAAAATTTTTGCACAAGGCTTTCCCAAAAATTTTAAAATTTTCAAAATGGGACAGCAATTATTAAATACTATAGCATATACCCGCCACTTCGTCCGCGTAGGTATTGAGACACTAAAAAGCATCAAGTTCACTGTTGCGGTATACTTCAAAACAGATCTCTGAGATACGCACACTTTTTAAAAGATATTTCGACCCCCATTTCTCCCCCTTAGGGGTTGAATATCGAAAAATTCTGAAACACGTATCTTTTCGATTTCGATAAAGAACATTTTTGCCAAATATGAAGTTTCTAGATTAAGAGGTCTCTGAGACACTTTTTAAAAAATATTTCAACCCCCGTTTCACCCCCTTAAGGGTTGAATATCGGAAAATCGCCTCTTAGTGGGTGCTTACATCATAAAAGGACAAACTTTCCAAATTTCAAGTTTCTAGGTCAAGGGGTTTAGGATGGGCGTTGATTCCTGTCAGTCAGTCAGTCATTCAGTTATGTTGACGTGAAATACAATACAATACAAACAATCCAAATGCTTCAGTGTAAATCGTCGTTTGTAACGTCTTTATCGCCAAATTAAAAAAAAATAGCATATTTGGAAATACTTTAGTACGAAAAGTAAAATAGTTGACGTTGATTAATATTGAAAATTTTAAATAAAAGCAAAAAAATACGAAGGTACTACTTTTTCCCTTATGTACTTAACAAAACTACCTCCTGGACTAGCACATATTTTGATAAAGCGACGACAAGAGGCTTCTAGATTAATAAAAGAATTCTGAACACGATTTCTATCGAGCGCAATCAGCGCTTGCTACGTTTCTCCAACACTTCTTGACTGATATTCAGTTTCTATTCACTTTAAAATGTTGTTAGCGGACTTTGGATGCTTACCGAGAGATTTCTTCATATTTTTCACTTTTGCTATAATAATATTGTTGGATTCGTCCCGCAGAAAAAGTAAGTAAGTAGACGGCCATACTCGAAAGTATCCAAGCTTTTATTCAATATTAACAATTTTAAAACATATACAAATATTAAATATATTGAATATAAATACTTATTCATTTGACATAAATAAGTAATAAATATTAGCCTAAAAAAGTATAAAATAACGATTAATATTTACTTTGTTAAATTACCGGCAGAGGCAGCACTTATCAGTGATATTTCCTCGGATATTCCAGAAATATAATATATTTTAGAAATAAGAAAATATTTTAATTTAAATGTGTATCTGACGTTATTTTATAAAAATAAGTACTTAAAACTATGTTGTCCAATATTTTAATACATTTAAGTATTAAAACACATTTATGTGAAGTTAACTGCAAGATAATTTCCGACCAAGGAATGAAAATGTGGTGTTTCAAACTTTTTAGCAGAAGAAGACAATAATTGATTTTCCAACTTTCACGTATGTGTGTAATTAGCTTATTTCTAAATGATTTTTTTTAACATCGACTCCGACTAAATGGCTCTATTCCACTGGACATGCTCATATTTCAAAGTTTATAAAAAGAAAATTTATTTAGCGATAAGGCCTCTTTTTCGTGCTATGAATATAATTAATAACATTTGCCATTTAAATAAAAGACAATGTTTATTTATTTTAAGGCACAATATGACTAAATATATTTGGGTTAAATAGTTTATGACTCTTTATCTTCCCCATTTTAATTTAAAACGAGCATTCCATAGTACGCTCCTTGCAGTGCACTATCCACTAGTGGATAGTTCTACGCTAGAAAGCAGTAACTCAATTTGTCGCATAGCAAAGTTTTCGCGTCAAATCTGATGTAATATTTTGAAAACGCTGCTATGCGACAAATTGAGTTACTGCTTTCTAGCGTAGTAGGACAGAGTAGGTTTATACTGATATTTTTCTTCATAGAAATTCCCAAAATATGGTTTTATTGTTCTTTATTTGTAATAATTATTTTGTTAAAATCACAAGAAAAACTCCTTTTTCACGCGTTAAAAAAACATGCAACGTTCTACAAGTTGGAGACTTCAACCAACATTATGGAGCTTTTTCATATTTTTTATGTATAATCAGGCCCCCCTGTATATTTTTACCATTTAAAATTTATTTATTTTCCCATAATAGAGATCAAAACTTAAACAGATTTAGTGAGAAAAGATGTTTAAAATTTAACCACTTTAAAAAGGTAAAGGTAAACCATAAAACCTATTTTTTTAATCTTGTAGAAAACTTTTATAATAAAATATATAGACTTTATAAAGAACAGAAGTTTTATATTGTTAATAAGCCATAATTCAGTTTTTACGATAAGATAAGAAATGAAATAACATTGTCATAATAATAGGGGCAATATTATAAAGTTAGTTTAAGGAGATTTTCAACATTTTGTTCCGTAACTTCTTGTTTTCCGTTTTAGATTGCTCCACGTCAAATTACACACTCTTTGGCCGGTTTTTAAACATTATTATACACTTAAACTAGTCAAGACCTAGATATGCTGTACCTAGCTTTTAGTTGGCTGGTTTTAGTTATAAACCGTAATCGAGTTCTGAACAGCTTTTAAAAATATTCGTCCATCTTAATTTGTAGATTCAGGAGAGCTATTGGATGTGATGTCATCTCATTGCCGATGATCGCCGCTTATTTGGAACAATAAGCACATCCAAAATAACTGCTTTGTAGCTGGAATTCTCAATCGACGCGTCGCGACGCGACGTGTAATATTTTCACTATAAACATTACTAAAATTTTGAACTACCTACCTACTAAAAGTCCGGCACTAGTTGAAATAATTCACAGAACTATCATTCTACAGTTTTTTTTACTTACATAATGGTCTATTTATGCAATAGTTTAAGTAAGAGCCAATTTTTTCACCACCACCTCCCCAAATCAGGGATTTTTTTCACATGATAAAATGAAGACATTTTTACGTCCTTTTCTTTTTGTGCACTTTCTCATGGAAATTGTTGTACTATTTCATAAAATTGAGTCCAGTTAGTTATTTTGTTTTAGAATTTTTAAATGGATATAAAAATTAAAATATTGATGATTTAGTGTCATATTTAGATACAGTGCTGAAAAAATTACTATTCGAAGGATAAATGTTGTCTAGACTGACTCTAAGAATTCTCTAACATACACGTAGAGAAGTAAATAGTTACATTAAAGGTTACAACTAAAAGAGGACAACTAATTATTATTTGCTATAAAATAGTTCATGCAACTATTTTAAAATGGTTAAACAGTTTTACATAATAAAAAATATTTACTTTTTTTTTCATAGTAAATAGTTATCCTCTATTACTTAATGTAACTAAATTAATAATTATAACTATTTAGGGGCTGTCCATATATTACGTAACGCAATTTTTCAAAACAATTGACCCCTTCTCCCCCCTGTGTAACAAAATGTCACATTTACCAACACCCCCACCTGTGTAACGCGTAACAGTATAAAATTTTTGTTTCGCAATAAATTTAACTGTATTCTCACTATTGATTCGTTTTTCTCGACAAAACAAACATGAACCTAAAATATTGTATAACATAACCTTAAAAAAAATTTACACGAAAAATCACTCAAACTTTAAAAAAATATTTATAATCAATATCACACAGGGAAAAAATACTAGGTACTTCTTTTTACACTGAGTGTCAAATATAACACGTATATTGTATATGCACAGGTACACAAAATAGTACACACATTGGTGTTCTGTGAGTACACATTCCGTGCGAAAATGTATCATCGCCGATGATTCATTGGGAAGATCACGCAAGAACAGGGCCGTAAGATTTTTTTTTTAAATATTTTTTTTACTGATTATAATATTATTTAAATATGCATAGTTTCGTCAATTTTTGTGTGAAAAAGGGAATTATGAGCCACTAAATAGTTATTTATGTTGAAATAAAAATACATCAATAAACATTAAATTTATTAAATTCCGTTACGTAACGTTTACCTAGACCCCCCCTCCCCCCTTATTTCTCTAAACTAATTAATATAAGTATTGATTTCTCTACGTGTTAAATTCTAAGTTGTAGTTACAATTTTCTTAATTTTAATTATTGCAAAAATAGTTATAACTTAACTATAGTTAAAATTGACGGATAAATGATTATCATTTTTAAAACAAAAGCGTGAGATTTGACGCGGATATAGTCTTTAAGTGGATTTTGTTCCGCAACTTCTTGTTTTTCGCTTTAACGATTAATTTCTCAGTTTTGCTCGAGATAAGCCAATGGAAATGAAATTCTGTTACTTATACATTAGGGTGGTCGCGAAAATTCAAATTGAATATACGAATTCTACCTACAAAAAAATTTGTTGCCCTTTATGGTAATATAAATTTTCCAAAATTTGAAGTGAATCGAAATACGTTAAGGCACCGAACAGTGGTCCTAAAGTTTTTAAACTTACCCATTTTACGAGCTTCTTTAATTTTAAATTTATAAATTAGCAGACTTTGAAATCTTAAACTTTTATCAACTAAAACTGTTGCCTAATTTGTGAATATTGCTTACGTAAAATTTAAGGTGGATCAAAAGTCGTTTACAGTTGGTACAAGAACCTTAAACCTCAAAAAATCCATAATTTTACTAGCTTTTTTTATCCATTTTCTGCCCTTGTATCCACATGGTGTAAAAATGTTAACGGACCCTAGTCTGAAATTGTAGACCTATACATGTATATTATATATGCAAAACTTTAGGAGAATCGGAAAAAGTTAGGAGGTCGCGCAAGAGCAGTAAATGTTTAAAAATGGACGATTTTAACTGTTTTTTTACTTTAAAATTAAAAAAATATATATGAGATTTTAAGATTACAAATATTTTTATTTATTTTTTGCTCTTATACTGGTTTTACGTATTTTTAGTTTTTATTTAACTTGAATTTCTAGTTTGTTAGTTTGTTACTATGTTAGTTAGTTAGTTTGTTTGTTAAGCAGGACACCTTAGGTTAATGATAGAAAGCTGAAATTTGGTATAGTTATTTATCTTAGAAGACAATACAATATAATAAAATAAAATAATTCCCCAACCCCCCCCCTCGTTGGGGAGGTATACCTCTTTTTCAATTCTTACCAATATGTTTGTGTAAATTTTGTACTCACGGTTTTTGCACTCACTAAAGCTAAATATAATATTTAAAAAAATTACCTCCACTCCCTAGGGGCAATTTAAATATGTATAAAAAGTCGTTTAAAAATATATTCTATTTTTTTATACCCAAACTGGATTCTCGTTAAGCTCTTATATCACTTTCAGATTTCTAGTTTATATACTTTAAAATGTATAACGTATAATTATATACCGGCTAACACAAGAGGTATTGCCTACGAATTATCTCCGTAACTATAAAAGATAACTTTTTGAAATATATATGAACCGTAAATATCCCCATTTTGGCATCGTCATAAAAAATATCACTTCCGGTCTAAGCGGAAAATGGCGTTATTTTAAAGTTTGGACTTTTTAAAATAACGCCATTTTCCGCTTAGACGGGAAGTGATATTTTTTATGACAATGCCAAAATGAGGATATTTACGGTTCACATATATTTCAAAAAGTTATCTTTTATAGTTAGGGAGATAATTTGTAGGCAATACTTCTTGTGTTAGCCGGTATATACATTTGAATGTATATAAACTAGAAATCTGAAAGTGATATAAGAGCTTAACGAGAATCCAGTTTGGATATAAAAAAATAGAATATATTTTTAAACGACTTTTTATAAATATTTAAATTGCCCCTAGGGGGTGGGGGTCATTTTTTTAATTATTATATTTAGCTTTATTGAGTGCAAAAACCGTCAGTACAAAATTTACACAAACATATTGGTAATAATTGAAAAAGAGGTATACATCCCCAACGAGGGGGGGGGGGTTGGGGGGAATTATTTTATTTTATTATATTGTATTGTCTTCAAAGATAAATAACAATACCAAATTTCAGCTGTCTATCATTAACCTAAGGTGTCCTGCTTAACAAGCAAACTAACTAACAAACTAACATAGTAACATTCGTATATTCAATTTGAATTTTCGCGACCACCCTATTATACATCCTAGAAAGTCAAACGTTAATTATTCCTTTTTAATTATAAGAAAGGTTTTCAATCCTATCATTTAAAATGAATAATTTTTATTCCTATTACTTTTTGCCAGAGTTGGGCAATGACTACTTCATTATTATTGCAGTGCAATTACTTCTCGTTTACTTGCTTATTATACTATTCACTAGAATAGTGTTATATGGTAGTTTCGAATTTACCAAAATCGTCAAAAAACGCCATAGAAAAAAATTCTTGGATAAAAATGTGTTTCATGGAAAAATAAGATACTTTGAAAATGTCCATCTGTCTGTCCGTCCGTTTGTCCGTCCGTCTGTCCGGTGTCACATAATCCGATCGACTAGAAATTTTCAGAAAAAATCAACTATAAGGGGAAGTTCCCAATTGTTTTTGAAAGAAATCCCCCAAACAAAAAAGTTAGGGGGGGTTAAACTTTTTAAAAAAATCGAAAAAAGCTGTAAAAAAATTCCGATTAATGTAACTTTTTTAGGAAAAATTACTTTTATTATAAGGATCAATTCTACCAGTTTTAAAAGTTACCCCCCTAAACAAAAAAGTTATGGTTATTGAGTTTTTTAAAAAAATAAAAAAAAACTATAATTTTCTAAAAATGTTTTTTTTTAATTTGTTTGTTTTTCGCAAAAAAAATAAAAAAAAATAAAAAATTAGATTTTTTTTTAACAAAAAAAAAACTTTTGTTTTTCAAAAAATGTCTTTTTGTTTTGTTTTTTTTTTTAAGTATTTGGGAAAATGCAATATACCATTTACTGTAAATAATGGAATGCGTAGCATTACATATCTTCACGGCTTGTTTTTTACACTGTGCTATAAAAAATTTAGTCAGGAGATCTGTCAACGTCAGTCGTTAATTTAGGATTTCTATAGAGAGTTAAAAAGATGTATCAACTTAGGGATCACCCTGTATATAATTTAATAAAACCAAAAGAGGGCAGGGTGACGAGTTTTCTGTTAGTCATTAACTTTTTGTCAGGGCAGTTTTCCTGGATATGTATTCTCGGGATCGAGAGAACTCATTCCCGGGAGAAAGGTGTTGTGGGTTGCATATTAGTTCTCTCGAAATGCAAAACTACTTATTCTTGAACACTACATCTAGGGGAGCGTGAGAAGCGTGAGAAGCTCGGGAGCGTGAGAAGCGAGCGTTCACGGAAATTTTGACATATAAGTTAGTCGATCGCATTCGAACATAACCCTATTTTCGCTTTGGTTTTGTGTTGTTAATTTAAATACCGTTTTATTTTATAATAGTTAATAAAAGAAGCTTTTTTGTATTTAGAAATTATTACACATATAATAATAATGAGTATAACGATGGACGATTTGGAAATTGTGGGGGCTGTTGTCCTGTTGAGAGATATGCAAGATGCGGAAGACCAAATGGAGAACGAAAAACGGGAAGTGTTGGCTAGGACCGACCCTTTCCAACTTTCCAACAACAAAATTATAGTGAATTCAGGACTAAACAGCCCACTATTGACAAGAGGGTTGTCCTGAATACAATTTAAAAGTATTTTTTGTTTTGTTGACTGTTGGTGGGGCAGATCTTTTTCTGTTTTTATTTTCATTTTAAGTAATTTCTTAGACATTAATCTTTGGATATTAATTATAAAAATTATTCAAACAGTAACTTGTTTACAAATAATGAAAATAATGACAGCCTGCGCACGCAAACTCGTGTCGCATAATCTGATTGGTTAAAATCCGCTAAAATACTTGGCAACGCTGCAGCCGACTGCAAAGATCCCATCACGCTTACTTACTACTGTTCAAGAATAGTATTTTTTAATTTTGGGGAACTTTGATATGATGTGATCAGTTCCCTTCCCACTAAAATTGTTCACGTTTTCTCTACTCCGAGAATAGATACTCTGACTGAATTTTTAGAGGTGATGAGCTTTTTTTTTAATAGTCAAATTTTTGCTAGGGGGGGGGGGCAAAATAATTGGCCAAAGTTTAGTTTCTATGTTGTAGGGTATGTCAGTTTGGGTAAACACACCTAGGTATTAATGAAACAAGCCAACTGTTCATACCCAGTTATCATTTTACACATGGCAAATTTCATTCACTTACGCCAGACGCCGAACAATGCTGTCATATATGCGATTCATATCGCACAAAAACATCACACACTGCCATATTTGAAGAGTAAAATTTATCTCTAAAATTGTTATTGTGTTTGTTTTTCATAAAAGAAGAGTACACTATATAGAGATAAAACTGGTAGATTAAACTCTGCAGAGCCGTGCTAAGGGAAAACTTTACCCTTGCAAAATAGGAAAATGGCACCAGTGAGCTTCTTATTTAAAAAGATATATATTTTATAATATTAAATTAAATTGTGACAATTCTGTACAGAAATGTTTAACACCATAAGTAAAGAGCAACCCTCAGTTACTTACAATATTCCTAGCGACGCAGGTAAATTTTTCAAATATTTCATTTTAAAATCACTTTAGAGTAGTTTCATTAAAAATTTTAATAAATAAAAAAATAAACTAAACTAAAATAAACATGAAATTACCTAAACTAAAATGTTATCTAAAATAGATAAAAGCATAGCATATGGGAGGATTGGTGTAGTGGACTACCGCGTACTTGACGAGTTTACTACCCAAAATAGCGTGAGTTCGATTCTCACCGGCGCCGATTTGCCTTTTTCAGTTAATTAATAATTGAAATTTGGCGAAAGTGTAAGTGAAGTGGACACTCCCTATAAATTGGTTCGAAAGTCAATTAAAGCCGGTGGTTCCCTCTACTACTAGCCCACACAAGTCCTGGACTTAGGGGATGCTTAATTAAGTAGAATAGTACGAGGTTAAACAAAATGTAATGTAATAGCGCACAAGGAAAAGAAATTGGAAAATGGCAAATGTGAATATACAGGGTGATTTATTAATTACAAATTTTGGCAACAACAAGTAAATTTAATTTCACGAATAAATGTACATATAAACGTAGGTCCTATCTTTCTTTGTTCAGAAGTTATAGCATTTTTTAAAACTATAAGTATAATTATTATTATCATTATGTTTTAAAACAAAATTATGCATATTTTACGTATTTATTATTTTTTTAAAATTGAATTTAAAATTTTATTTTTACCTAAAATATGCATAATTTGATTTTAAAACATAAAATAATTATACATTTGTCTCCCTCTGTAGAACTTATCTCTTTATCTAATCTTTTATAGCGCTAACCATTGACATAAACAAACAGGTGATTTATAATGATAGTAACAAAATTTTGGTTGGCTAAAATTAAAAAAAGCTATAACTTCCGAACGAAAAAGATACGTTTATATGAACAACTCTTCATGAAATTAAATCTACTTTTTGCTGCCAAAGTTTGTAAACAGGCGTATAAATTAACCTGAGTAATAATTGAGCATATTGCGCAGATTTTTTACATTTTTTCGATCATATTTTTATGCCATAAAAAATTACTTTTATTGCAAAATTTTTCCTAGTGCTATTTCAAATTTTGGCGAAGGCGCCAACATGGATTTATTTGTGCAGAAATGAGGGTTAAACTTAAGGCGCCTTTTTACGGAGTAAGTTTTACTCAAGTTTGATACTATGCAAGTTTGCTGCAAGGTATAGCTAGTAAGATGACAATTTCACGCTGATTTATCTTTGCACCCTCTGTAAGAGTACCAATTTGGTACTACCAAAATAACGATTTAAAATATATGAAACTTATAAATAATTTCAAAAGCTAGATCGTAAGATGCATATTTAGCGAATAACCGCACTCACCCCTAAAATTCAAGATAGCGGACACCCCGTACGTAAATCACCCGGTGACAAACTAACAGGAGTGTTCTGTTACCATCCACTACCACCCTTTAAAATATCAGCCTATGTACATTTATTGCAATATACATTTATTATTTGACTGGATTATTCGTAATTACACCGAAATATACCTAAACAAGTTTGGAAATTGCTCCCAATTTAGTTGAATTGTATAGGTGATTTATAATTCAACCTGTCACTTGATTCTTCATTAAATACTATTTAAGTCTCCATTGCTAAGAAACATCGTATTTCAACTCAAGATTAAAGTAATTTGTACAGTGTTGTCGAAAATTAACTTCCCCCCTCTTAACTTTTAAACAAGTTGAGATATCGAATTCAAAATTCGAACACGTAAATAAGATAACTCAATTTTCCTTTTTGCGTATAGGTATTTTGTATTTTGCTTTCCTATTTTGAAAATTTTCAAAATTTTGGGAAAGCCTCGTATTCATCTAAAATTTTTTAAAATTGGCATACAGGTATCTTACCAAAAGTTCTCGCTTGGGATTGTTTTTGGTGAACATTGAGGTGCGGCAAGGGGAGTAAATAGGGAAAAATAATTTTTTTTTAAATTAAAAATTGCTGATAATAATTTTTTTTAACTTCACCCCCGCGGGGGTAAGGGGGTAAATATGTTTAAAAAAAAATCTTAAAAATTGGTACATAAAGGCTTTTGAGGTTGACAAAACTGAATCTGATAATAATAATCTGATAGTTTTTTTTGGGCTTTAAAAAGGGTTAAAAATAGTTTTTTTTTTCAAAATCAAAAATTATTGAAAAATAATAAATTTCAAACTAATTTTAAATGATACAAATAAATTTTTATTTTTACTGTAAATTTTCAAAACTTTCCAGTAAAAATCCTAAAAGATCGCATTTTTTAACAAAAAAATCTGAAAAATCAAAACCTTCAAAAAAAATTTAAAAAAATAAAAAGATATTTTTAAGCTTCAAAAAGTCAAAAAGTCCAAATTTTAAAAGCCGAAAATATCAAATATACGCAAAAAAATAGTTTTGTTAGTGTTCCAGTTAATAGTTCTGATAAATAAAAAAAGCAGGAGTTTTCTATCAAATAGTAAGCAGTTTTTAAACAAGCTCGTTTATTTTTCTTGTTATCTATTTCATACACATATTTTATATACCATACGGTGGTATAAATATAAAATGGCTTTTTCCTACACTAAAAAAAATCTATATAAAAATATAAAAAATTACAAAATCAGAAGTTTGGTAAAACTATTATTTTTCGAATATGTGTAATAAAATTCGAACGCTTTAAGTTAAAAAAAGGAACAGAAGTTTTGTCTCCATGGATAATTTTTTAAATCGTGAAAAAGTCGAAGTAAAATTAAATATCCCCTTTTTGATCTAGAATAACTCTATCTAGCGGCAATTTTAGCCCCGTTATATAACAGCTAACGCCGCCTGATAGAGCGACAAAGTTATCTCAGTAAATTACTTCTGACAACATAGTATAGCGATAGTTTCACTAATTTTCTAGTCGACCTAGCTTAACTGTTTTATTACATCGGCACTTAGTGCTACTAAGAGTGCCGATGTATTGAAATCTTCGCCGAAAAGTCAAAATCTTTGACCATGTTTTTTTCACATTTCTCGACGAGTCGCCTGAGTCGAAATGAGTAAAAAAAAATTTTTCGTCCTTCTGTCTGCCTGTCTCTGTCTGTCTGTCTCTCTTTAAACTGGATAACTCAATTTCTAAATAATATATCGACAAGCGGTTTTTTGCATATTGTTTCTTATCGTATTTCGAAGAGCTGATTAGATTTTGGGTGTAAACGATTGGGGTTAAGGAGTTAAGAATGAGGTAAAACTCCTATTTTTAACGTTTTTTGGTTACCCTGTTGAAAATGAGGAGTTTGTGCACCATTTATACCCGCTCAGACCCGTCATTTTCAGTAGGTTATAATTAACAATTATTATTGTATTTCATTAATTAACCACTTATATGAAAGATAATTAATAATTAAATTGATCAAAAAACGTTACAAATAATTTTTTCCTAATATGCATTGTTTTGGAGATATTGGCGTTTAAAGCAGTAAAAGATTTTTTTAGAATATCTGGCTTATTTATAAATTATATTTTAAATGAAAGCTGTTTTTAAGCCCTATAAAAAATGCTATATACAGTTTTTTGCTGAAATATAACGTTTTGGAGATACAGACTCTCAAACTTTAATAAATTATGTAGGTGTATTAATGGTTGCCTTTTCACGTGATCACAAAACTTTCCTTTTCATATTGTTTCAAATTAGTGCCTAGTGCCGATGTTTTGATAAGGTGCTTGCAACTGTTCAGCTGGTTTTTAATAAAAAGATGGTGAATGTATAATCTGTATTCTGTTCAGGCTAAAGCCACGCGCGAATCATTACCGGTAGTGTGTTTAAAATAAACAAATAAAAATAATATAATTTATATAACATCCTAAAAAAAATCAGTTCAAACATTAGGATCGGTTAGTTTTTGGCGTGGCAATGCGTCTTTAGAGCTATCTTTTTAACATTTATAATATATCGCGGTGTGCCTTAAACAAATGGAAAGTCAAACCATAACGGATTTTTTGATTTAAGTGGTTTTTAGGACTTTTCCAAATAGTTTTTGACAAACATTGCAATCGCTCACGAAGCCGTTTTTAAATACGGTCATTCTTCTTTCCTAACATCACAATACGGAGTTTTTTCTATGACATACCATAGAGACTACCCATGATACTCAATATAATCACAACCATTCACACGCCTACTTTGTTAATGTCCAAAATAATATGAGCGGGGTGGTTTGACTTTCCATTTAACTTTGTTTAAGGCACACCGCAATATGTATATTATTATATTGTGAATTGGTATTAAAAAGTGTTAAAAATTTAATAATGGAAGAAGAACAAGAAGAAGAACAAGAAGAGCAAGAAGCAGAAGAAGAAGAAGAAGAAGAAGAAGAAGAAGAAGAAGAAGAAAAAGAAGAAGAAGAAGAAGAAGAAGAAGAAGAAGAAGAAGAAGAAGAAGAAGAAGAAGAAGAAAATAAATTATTAACTAAATCAGTTTTTGACTTGACTGAAAGTTTACGGAAACTAACTTAGCAAAAGCCGAATATTGTAGCTTATTGGCTTTTAATCATAAAAATGATTACTCTAAAATCAATGAGACACACGGTATATGTAAAAAAGCAGTTTCTTTACTCCCATACTCACTCGGATGTAAAAAAAAACTTAAAACTTGGGATTAATGCTTTGAGTTAAGTGCAAATTATAACACTTAAACAGGTAATGATTATATCGTTGGTAAAACTTGTACTTTGCGGTTATTTCACCGCTAATCTACCTCGTTAAATAAATGCATATCTTAGTGCTTGTTATCCCCAATTAGCAGTCCATTATCTGCTACAAAACGGAAGAAAATTGAAATTTAAACTTTTTAATAACTTAAATGTTGGTAGTTGTATATGCAATGCATAGCTGTCAGACTTTACTTTGATCCTAACTAAATTGAAAACAAATTCATCTATTTTTTAACGATTAAATAAATTGAGGAGCACTTTTCAAAACGCCTTTTGTCCAATTTGGATAAAATTGAGTTTGAAAATATTTTTTTGTGCTCTACAGTCCTGTATAAATGAAACGTTTCAAACAGCATTGTGACCCTGTGTAATTCAGGCTCAAAGTATAAGGTTCAAAATGCTTTTGGTCACAAATATAGTCGGATCAAAACGCTTTGTTGATGTTGTTATTTTGCCGCTAGGGGGCTACAGTTTCGAACAAAACAGCTGATATGGAAGTGTTAATTTTCTTTATTATAACCTGCAATTCAGCATTATGTCCAATTTTAACCGAAACAAAACGAATTTTATACATTGTGACGAAATTAATCTGAAACTAAGTTTCGAATCAACTTGTGTCACTATTTATGACGAGTTGTGGTTATTCACCCGTGACGAGGTTTTTCCTATCAAAGACTTCCATATTGCAGGTAAGTGGTAACCAGTGTCCCGATTGATATTGTTAGGATGCTTGATGATTTCTATCGATTCCCGTATCTTCCTTGGCATTTTTCTGTTTTCTGTTAATATTTGTTTTGTTTCAGACAAATTGATTTTATGACCTGTTTCATGTACATGTTCGGCTACTGCCGATAAGGAAATTTGTTTCTTTCTTATATTGCGCTCATGCTCTTGAAGTCTTGTAGAAATTTTTCTCTTAGTTTCACCTATGTAAACCGTACCACAGGAGCAGGGTATTTTATATACGCCTTCTGAACTCAGGGGTATTTTGTCTTTTGTTGAAGTCAAACATTGACCTAATTTTTGTAAGCGGTATCACGGATAAAATAGGTTATGTTTTGAAGAAGTCAAATATTAAGCCTATATTTCGGTTCAACCAAAAATTAGGTCAATGTTTGACTTCAACAAAAGACAAAATACCCCTGAGTTCAGAAGGCGTATATAAAATACCCTGCTCCTGTGGTACGGTTTACATAGGTGAAACTAAGAGAAAAATTTCTACAAGATTTCAAGAGCATGAGCGCAATATAAGAAAGAAACAAATTTCCTTATCGGCAGTAGCCGAACATGTACATGAAACAGGTCATAAAATCAATTTGTCTGAAACAAAACAAATATTAACAGAAAACAGAAAAATGCCAAGGAAGATACGGGAATCGATAGAAATCATCAAGCATCCTAACAATATCAATCGGGACACTGGTTACCACTTACCTGCAATATGGAAGTCTTTGATAGGAAAAACCTCGTCACGGGTGAATAACCACAACTCGTCATAAATAGTGACACAAGTTGATTCGAAACTTAGTTTCAGATTAATCCCTGAAGATGTCTCTAGTAGTAAGAGACGAAACGTCGGAAAGTGAAGATCCATTAACACGGTCTAAACCCGAAAGTGAAAGTTCTTTATATCTTAATGGCCGTGAAAGCTTAAAATCTAAAAAATATGAAATAACTTATTACGTCTAGATGTTAGTTTCTAACAAAAAATAGCTTACGAATAAAAATCGAATAGAATTAAGTCTACTATATACTCACACAATTTGAATACAACGATACGGAACACCTTGTATAAGCCACTAATGGAATTAGTTAAAAAAACTTATACAGAGCGGTCCAAAAGTCACCCCCCCCCTCTTAACTTTTTAACCAGTTGAGATATAGACTCCAAATTTGGAACTTTTAAATAAGACAACTTAAACTATCTTTTAGCATATATTTAATACTTTCAGCTCTTAAAATGTGGGCAGGGGGGGCATGGGGACAATTTTAAATAGAAAGGGGGGTCGTGTAATACATCATTTTAAAGCTTATAAAATTCTCCATTTAACTCCATATTTTTTAATTTAAAAAAAAAATTGGGTTTAAAATGGGGTTAAAAATTGGTATTAATGTCAAAATTCCTCTAAAAAAAAAACAAATAATTTTTTAGAAATGCCTAATTTCATTATAAAAAAATGTTAATTATACTTTTAAACTAATTTTAGTTGACATAAATAAAAATATATAAAAAAAACTTAAAAAATCGAATGTTTTAGCACAAAAAAATGAAAAATCAAAACCTTAAAAAACATTTTTAAAAAATTTAAAAATGTTAGTTTAAATAGAAAATTTTATAAGCTTTAAAATGATGTATCACACGACCCCCCTTTCCATTTAAAAAATGTCCCCATACCCCCCTGCCCACATTTTAAGAGCTGAAAATATTAAATATATTCTAAAAGATAGTTTAAGTTGTCTTATTTAAGAGTTCTGAATTTGATGTTGATATCTCAACTCGTTCAAAAGTTAAAAGGGGGGGGGGGGGTGACTTTTGGATCGCACTGTATACTCACTAGTCTACTGAGTTAATTCTAAGACAAAAAACACAAAAGTGGTAGGTCTAGATAGCCTTAGGTCGTAGCTCTCTTACGAATAAGAATTGACCCATCACTTTTGTGTTTTTTTGTTTGTTTTAGAATTAAGTCTGCTACATACTCACTAATTTGAATACAACGATACGGAACACCTTGTATAAGCCACTAACCAGGAAAAAGTCCTAACTTATAGAATTAGTTAAAAAAACTTATATAAAGGTACAATGACTATTTCGTAGAATATCATTCAATGTAGCTGTCCGTTACAACTTTTAGTTTTTTTTTTATTTTCTTAAACTTGGATAAATTTACTTGGAATGAAGAAGAAAGACTTTTTCTCCCCAGAGAGTTGTCCACCAATCTCAATTTTCCTAATTTCGTCAAGCTTTCAGTATTATGCACTTCTCCGAATATCCAGGTCCGTATTTAACACATAGTGAAGTTTAGACTCTAAACTTTAAAGCGTAGGAAGTATAGTCTAAAGTATAAAGTAAGACATGTAAAATACTAGTGTTGAAAACAGTTTAATAGGGGTTAAACTAGAGTTAAAGCCAGGCGACGCACTAGATTAAAAAGGGTTGGTATTTCTGTTGTGTAAGTTTAGAGTGGAAGCACCGATTGCAAGATTGTCAAAAAAAAATTAGAAGAAGAGAATTGCAAGAAAGATATACACTATTTGTCGTCAAAATTTTGACCAATCAGAAAATTATTCGAAAATTTGTATACTTTTACTTACATATTTAAGTATACGGGCCTGAAAGGCCCCGAGTATGTAAATATGGAGTATCGATGGAAAAGTTACTTTTTATACCACATGGTATAAAATAAAAATAACAATTTTGTAAAAATCTTATTCCAAGCACTTGGATTAAGCCATTCCTAAAAGGATTTTTTAATAAAAGTATTTTTCTGTAAGATACAGCTAATTATTTAACCTGCCGGGCCTCGGAGGCCTAGGGTTAAATATATGCTACCCTTATTCATTATTTTTTAACTGTCTAAAAGCTTGACCCACAATCTGAGGTTCCATAGCTTTGTTAATAAAGCCCTTATTTCTTTTACATACCAGCCCTTGTGACTAATATTGAACTTAAGAAAAACCCAAGTTTATCCTTACCTATAGGTATATAATGAACCTCTTGTTGTATTTTTTTAATATAATGGCTCTTTAAGAGTCGCTCTTAACTAAAGTAATAATCCTTAAAAGAGATTTTCTTATTATCAGTACTCGGCGAATTTTCAGAACTCGCATAGGCTCCGCGTCGACTTTGATGCGAGGTTTTAAATATTTACATTTTTATTTCGTTTTATCTTGATTTTTTTTAATGATTTCATGTATAGTTAATATGTATAGTCAATATTGTAGTGTAACAAATTAGTCGTCAAATATTTCAATTTAGTGACCTTTATAAAAATTACCCTCATAATTCGGCAAAATTATTCCGTAAGCCTATGTTTCTGTATTTATTTTCAACGTTGATGAGTCATAACTGAGTTTACGCCGACTACTGCTTATTATATTCTGTATATCTAGCATAAACCTTTAATTAAAGTTATCTACTTAAAAATTCTTTTATCAAGTGTTAATCTATATCCAGTGCTTTGAGGTTTCCATGCAAGGGTGCAATTAAATTTGTATAGGGATGTGTTAACTTTATAGAAATTGCTTAATATAACATCTAGTTTTAACTTTAAAAAGGAATACTTAACTCTTAAGTTACTTGCATGTATTCGATAATGATCTGTTTATTTATGCACTGAAAAAGTGGTCTATTTGAGGCAAAATAATGATTTTTTTTTCATTTTAGCATTACACTGACAAAAATATATACAGGGTGTCCGGAAATGATGAGCAAACAACTCGGGGGTGATTCTATATCAGTAAATATGACAATAAGTTCCCTTTGAAAGTGGCTAAAATATTCGGTTTTTATTTAATAACTGAGGGACGCTTTGAGATATAGCAACGAGGTTTTGCACGTGAACAAATCTTAATAAGGCACATTTTCTTATGTTATGTTTATTTACTTATTTTAAACAGGGGTGTGTGAAATGAAGGGGCCTTTTTCAGTTTTTTATTCCAACCTTTTTTCTGTGTAACTTTTTTGTGATTTTATTTTTTTCAAAATGTCAAAATACATAAAAAAGATACTCTTGTTATAATACTTTAGAAATAACCGTTTTCGAGAAAAATTCATTTGAAAGTGAAATTTCACGGTTCAAGGACGAAAAATTAAATATTAAAAATTTTGAAAACCGAAATTTTAGCTCCCTATTTATTAATTTTTGGAAGTCCCTCTATATGAGGTTTTTTTCTTAGTTTTTGATGTACTTCCACTCTGCCTCATTAAAATTCCTGTTTTCAACATTGAAATCGTGAAATTTCACCTTCAAATATTTTTTTCTCGAAAACGGTTAATCCTACAGTAATAGTAATAGTAATAGTATTACAAAAATAAAATTACAAAAAAGTTACACAGAAAAAAGTTTGGGACAAAAAACTGATAAGGACCCCGCATTTCGCACACCCCTGGTTAAAATAACTACATGAAAATAACATACGAAGGTGGGCCTTATTAAGATTAGTTCACGTGCAAACCCCCGTTGCTATATCTCAAAGAGTTCCTGAGTTATTAAATAAAAACCGAATATTTTAGTCACTTTCAAACAAATTTAAACAAAATTAAAATAAAATTTTTGTTTGAAATATCACTCCGCTATCATTGTTTTCAGAAAAGTGTACAGATTCCAAAAATGTAAGGCATTTAGATATCGCACTTAAAATGTGACAGTTTTCACCAGTTCCGGTAAAACCGGAAGTAGCAAAATATTGTTTTATATATCAAAAGTTGAGGTTTCTTAAGTACATTATAGGTTCAAATTTCAAAAAAATTTATCTTTACAAATACAGAAGTTAAGGGGTGTGTACGTTGGATGTGTGACACCCCGTATATCAAAAGCATACTTTTTTTTAGAAATGACATGACAATTGGTTAAAGAATGTGTTCTTTTAGTGTGTGCACACACTGTGTGCACAGTTTGGAAAATACTAGTATACTACAGTATACAGTATATACTAGTATACACTAACTGTCAGCAAAAAATACTTATCCTTAACATTAGCCATATTATGGCTTAATTAAAAAAAAAGTGTTTAAACCCCAAGGGTAAGTATTTCAAAAATGTTAACAAAAATCTAAAAATCTCGGTTATTTTTGACTAGATTATTAAGATTTCTCAGAAACTTATCGAATTGCTCAAAAAAATCAGAGAGATTTTTGCTTCTCACTTTTGGGCGAGTTATAAGACAAATTAAAAGTTTTAATCCCCCTTTGACCGCTTACCCCACTTTGATTTTCCCAAAAGAGTCCCATCCGAGAAATTTTGGTCCCATGGTCCAAAATGTAAATCTTAATTACTAAGCGTTCTCGACTGACAAATTTTCCAAAAAGACCAAATATTAAAAATTAAATTGTTGATATATTTTTTTGTCAACTACATACATGTGTTGTTTCTGAGGATTGGATTGATAAAGGATAATTAAAAAAATGTTCATAATCAAATAAAAAAATTAAACCAAGACTTTGTTTCCCGATATTTCTGGAAAAGCAACGCTGTAGAGTTAACCCTTTGATTTTATGGCCTTTGGTATATTTAAACTTTGAATTTTTTATCAAGTAAGTACACTTGATTTTCTGTAGTGTATAAAATTTAGATTTATAAAGATAAGATCAAACGATGTCGATAGCATAAAGATTTTAAGGCTTTATGCTGGGTGATTCGACCCTGAAAGGTTTCTTCTTTATCTATAACTAGTAGTGTACTATAATGGTCTTTAGAGAATTTATGTTTTATAAAATAAATAAAATAAAATATAAATATTTTAACTGAACTTACCATGATGTATCCAAACATATATAAACGAAATAAAATAAAATACGTAGTAAGTAAAATAAAAATAAAAAAAATCCGAATTTGTGACAGTGATGAAATAATAAAACCAACCTTAATATGTAATCAATGGCTGCGTTCAATGCAAACAGCAAAACTCATCGAAAACTGTCAATTTACTACCGACCGTTATGATCAGTTTTGATTGACAGATGTGGCTGAATTATCCTCATCAACGTTTTGAGATAATTACTTTTGATTGATTTTATTAAAGCGCGCGGGAATGTACTTTTTGTGGGTGTTTCTAACATTAAATGGTGGTTGTGACAAGTGACAGATATTAGCCATTCAGCAGTTTGCTGGCAAAACTTATCATTTGATGACTTTTGATTAGTTTTGCTGTTTCCATTGAACGCATCGGGTGTATTTTTATAAAAAAATCTTCGCCGGGCGCTTTTGTTTCACAACATCTCCTGGGCAAGATCCTAAAACTAAGCTTTTATAAGAAAAAGTAGATATAAATTTTAGGATAATTTAAAAACATAAAACAATACACTATTTCAGTACGGACACATCTTTTATTTAACTTTCGGTACATGGGGAACGTTCAAGTATTACATAACGCCAAATTTGGCCATTTTGACCCCCACCCCCATATGTAACGCTACGTAACATTTTCGCAACCGGTTAACCGAAAACGGGTTACTGCCTATGGTTTTCAATCTGTATTTTTTTTGTTCAGAGGATTTAGTGAAAGCCGTGTGCAATAAAATTTGCAACGAATCCGTATTTTAGGCCTAGATCATTGTTAAAAACGTTGTCCAATAAACATTCTATAAGTTTATAATTTTTTAAATGTTACGTAACAATTTTAATGACACCCACCCCCTTCTGTAACTCGGCGTAATATATTCGATAACCCCCCCCCCTAGAGCGTTATGTAATATTTGAACGTTCCCATGTATATGAATTTGACCCCTTTCTGTGAAAAAAATTAATACCGAAACAATATACTTTCGTGTATGCGTATCCAGGGGCGGATTTAGGGGGGGGGGGGGCATGGGGGTCCATGGTCCTCCCCCAGCGATATATATTAGCATTGAAATACCTTCAAAAATATATTTTTGGTGAATGCGAATTTTTTCCTTATGGATGCCCCCCCTTAAAATGAAATAAATCAGCCCCTGTGCCCATCTAAGATTTTTTTAGCTAACTTTCTTATTTTAAAACACTGAATTAAGTACCTAAAAATCCCCGCTAGTTAGAGTAAATAAGAGTCACTAGAAAAAATTGAAATAAATTTTAATTTTGCTAAAATTTTAGTTAACTAAAATCTAGAAAAATGACAATTTGTAAGTAGTTATTTTTTCGCTAAATCTCAGTTTATGTAAAAGTTGTAAAGTGTTTATTTTTTATTTTTGGTTCTGGATTTTTGTTTTAAACTGCTTTAGTCCAGTCGACAGGTTATTTAATTTTTTATCCTTCTAGCTATATATAAAGTATACTTTATTTGTCTAAAAAAACTTAATAGCAATAAAAAATGATTTTATAATTCCATAAATATAATTGTATATTGTATTGTGGGGCTGGCATAGCGTAGTGGTTAGCGCGTATGAATAGCAAATCTACTATCGTGAGTTCGATTCTCACTGGCACCGATTTGCTTTTTTCAGTTAATTAATCATTGAAATTTGGCGAAGGCGAAAAGTAAAACGGACAGTCCCTAGAAACTGGTTCGAAAGTCAGTATAAGCCGGTGGTTCCCTCTACTACTAGCCCACACAAGTCCTGGACTTTTGCTTAATTAGGTAGAATAGTACGAGGTTAAACAGACAGACATAAGGTGTGTACTTTAATAATAAATAATACTTCAGAAAACATATATGATTCGTTAGACAAAGTCCTGGTCACCAAGAAAAGTTCGTAATTGCTATTTGTTTCGATCTCACAAAAGCCTTTGATACTTTAGACCCAACATTTGTTAAATCTTATGTGAGCTTCTGTGGAAGTGTAAAATAAAGTCTTATTCTAGATAGCAGTTTTCTGATTGTGTTTTTTTTTTGTTAAAAAGTGTGATTTTCTTAGATTTTCATTTAAAATTAGATTAAGAGTATAATTTACGGTTTTATATCAATAAATATTTTTTTTTTTATTTTTTTAACATTTTTTAACACCTTCAAAAAAATTAAAATTATGGTCAAATAGAGAATTGTGCAAGCCTAAAAATGATGTATTACGCGATCACTTTTTATTAAAAAAATAGAGTAAAAATGTAAAATGTTCTATAAAATACTCATTTAATAAGAGTTATTTGTAATTTAAATCCTATCAAAGCCATTTTCCAAGGATCTTAAATAAATGCATTTAAGTTTTACAAAAAAATGAGCAAAAATAGGAAAAATTGTATAAAAAGTCCAAACTTCTCGCTTCGCGAGTCAGTTTTTAAGTCTGGATTGTGTTTGGTAAAAATCGGGGTGGAGTAAGGGGGTAAAATAGGGTAAAAATATTTTTTTTTAATTTTTTGTTTAATTTGTTTTTTGTATTACGAAAAAAGAATTTTTTGAAAAAACGAATTTTTTAATTTTTTTTATTTTTTTTTCAATCTTTTTTCTTTTTTGCTTTTAATGAACCATTTTGAAAATTTTCAAAATTTTGGGCAAAAATTTAAAAATGTTTTTTGCTTATTTTTGCTTTTTATGTCGATATATATCAGTTATAAGCAAAAAAAAAATTGTCGATCTGTTGATCGGTCGATGAGTCGTTCTGTCCGGAAAATCTTGTTGGCACGTTAACTTAAGAACGCCTTAAGCTAGGGACTAGGGTATTTTAACAAAAGTTCTCTCTCGGGATTGTTTTTGCTACATTGGCAAGGGGGGCAAATGGGAAAATACCACATTTTTTCACAAAAATTTGAAATTTGCTATCTAGGAGTTTTTGGGGATGCTGAAATTGAATATGATAATAAAAATAAATTTTCTAAATCCACCCCCGAGGAAGCTTTTTTTAGAAAATTAATATTTTGGGGTTTTTGAGGTCGCTAAAACTGAATCTTAAAATAATTTTTTTCTAAATCCAGGGGCGGGGGATAGTTTTCGTGAAAATTGATATATTGGGGTTTTTGAGGTTTCTGAAAGTAAATTTCATAATAAAAAATACATATCACAAGCAGAGGTGAAAAATAGAAAAGGTTTTTTTTACTGGGCAGTGCAGCAGTATTTTTTATTAGGTCTATTGGACTATTTAGTAGGTGCTAAAAGATATGAAAAACAAGGACACAATAGCAAAAACAGTGGGAAATTATTTCCGTCCAAGAATTAGTTTAGTGCCTTTTGTTCGACTTGCCGCTGTGAAAAACAGCGGCGTACTTTACACTATTGTCTGTAATAATTTCATTTACTTTATGTTTATTATACAATACACAACTCCACAGGGAAATTCAGAAATAAGTTTTTAGTTTTTAGGTGTCTTTTCTTAGTAACATTGAACTTGGACAAGTTTCTTGACCAGAGTACTTGATAACGCTGGATAATTCTTGAGTAAAATAATTAATCACGATTCTGTATCCAGACTTGGGCAAGACTTTAGCAAGATTCTGGAAGAGGAAAGTTTAGCAATACTTTGTCAAGTGTGTTCGTCAAGTCTGTAGCAAGCAATTTGACAAGATTCTTGGTCAAGAATCTTGACCTACTCTAACAAGTACGATTTTTTTCTTGCTACATTTTTGCTCAAGACTTGTCCAAGAATCTTGATGAAGTATATGTAGCAATTCTTTGACAATTCTTGAGCAAGAATCTGTCGACAGTATCTTGCGCTAGAATTGTCAAAATCTGGATGCAGTTATTTGATCAAGAATCTTGAGCCAGACTTGATCAAGAGTTGACAAAAATTGTTACTAGGGTTATGGCCCATAAGATTTTTTTTCAAAAACTACTAGAATTTTTCCTTCACGTTTAACTTTAGTAATTGTAAAAAAACACTCGTTTTTCACTCCTGAAATGTTTTCATTTACTACGGAAAAATTTTATTACTAAAAGTGGTCCTTTTATAGATAGTCTCTTACTACTAAGATCCGTTGTGATTTTTTTACATGTTTTTTTATATTTTAGGCTTGTTTGCTTTTGCCTAGTAAAACAGCAAAGCATTTATATTTATATTATTAAAATTTGGAATAAAATGGCCAATAAGGCTTACGTCTGAGTTAGATTTAAGTTCATTCCACTGTTTTTATGATATGTCAGTATTGTAAGGTAACTGAGCCAAATACTGCCACATTAAGACATTTTCCTTTTTACTGCATTCAAATTTACTTGTAATCACCTGTAACTTTACTGCCGTAACAATAAACATATCTTTATTCTAATGGGTAAAAAATTAACAGATTGCAAGAGCTTCAGAAAAAATATTATTGCTTGCATGCAGACAATATTAGAAACTTATGTCCCAAATATTGCCAGAGTACTGGCAATAAAAAAGATACCATTTCTAATATGTAGTAAACAACAATCTAACAAACAAATTAACAAACTAATATGAAAATATTGTGGCACAATAACAATTTTAACTGTTTTTTAGATACATTTTGGGCAGTTTAGTAATTTGTCATTTTTAGTAAGCCCCACACACTCTTCATGTACGTATCGATTACAAACAACGTAAAATCTCATATGGGCCTGGCGATTCTCTTCGCATAAAAAGCATAACCAAGATTCACAACTCTTTGATCTCTTCGTTACTTTTTTTCTTGTTTTTTTTTTGCATGGCAATATTAGGGATACAGATACTTATACAACAAACGCAAAAAATACCTTTTGCTTATTTATTAAGTGAAATACAATATGGGCTAAGAAAGTACATGTTATTACGTTCTTGCCCTGCAATAATTGATGCTACCCAGCTTGCAACAGTCAGCACAATTTTACAAGTTTTTATAAGGGAATAGCACGAAACACGAATTGCATGGTTGTGTACGCCATTACCAACTGGATACATCATATTTACAGGCATCTTGTCCGCTGTATGGTCGGCCGCTAGTGCGCGCCTATCCATTGGATGCAATGTAAATAGTTGGTCGCACTGCCACTGGGCCGCTTGTGCACCGCCAAGGATCTTGCTGGCCGTCGCGACTCTGGCCGTCGTGGCCATTAATAGCCAAGTGCGCCGCGGAGTGCATTAAACACAATGTAATCTTTTGATCTTTTTCTGGCCTGGGGACTTGGCCACTGGTGTGCAGGAGCTCTCGGAGTCGATGGCAATATTAGAAGCATGGCAATAGTTGGATCACCTACCTTATCTAAAAAAGTTACAATGTGAAAAAAAAAGAGCATGTATTAGGTTTGGATATTATTATACGGTGAGCTACACTATTCGCGCAAATTTAATAAAAATTGCTTAAATGAAAGACCAAATAAATTTTGGGCAAAAAATTTTGACCAAAAAAATTGAGCAAAGACTTTCCCAAAAATATTTTTCTATTTTGTTAACTAATAAAAACAAACAAACAAAGAAACAAACAAAGAAACAAACAAATACATTTAGTGTATTCTTTGATAAAATGGAGAGCCTATCTAAACCTACCCACGCTACTGTTAGCCCTTTTGTAAACTATAAGCCTTACTTTTCTGTATAAACATGCACGCGGTAGAAAGTGTCGTAAATTATGTTTAAAACAATTAATGTCTACAATTGCAAAAGTTGTTGCATATTCCAAGAGGATCGCGGGACTTTAAAATTATTACTCGCTGCGCTGCCCTGCTAGAAATGCAACGCCGCTCATACACATCGCGAATTTTTAATGGGTTAATAGTGCCGTCATAGTCATATAAGAATTTTTTTATTCGATTGTATCTAAAAGCAACACTTGTACAAAATAGTCGACGTTGATTAGTTTATTTTTCTATTTTGCGACTCTTATAAGCAGGGGCGGATTTATTTTATTTTAGGGGAGGGGGCCATGCATAAGGAAAAAAATGCGCTTTTACCAAAAATATAATTTTGAAGGTATTTCTATGCTAATATATCTCGCTGGGGGGGGGGTATGGCCATGGCCCCTCCCCTAAATCCGCCCATGCTTATAAGCTCATAATCACACGCATTTTGCGTGTTCTTATAGGCCCATAAGAGGTCTCTACTTTTTTTTCTGTTGGGTTGGCAACATACAAGAGCCTATCTCTTGCGTTTTGTGTTCAAATGTCAATGTCGATTTAAAGTTTATTTTTTTACAAAATTTTGTGTTTGGGTTATTTTTTACCGTGTTAAAATTGTGAACTAGTTAATTGCAGTAAAAAAAGAAGAGATGACGGTAAAATATATCAAAATATCATTTGTTCTTAGAATTTTAAACATAGTGAAAACTGTAATACCAACCCAAAACAATAAATCCCTAAATCAGTCATCAATTTAAATATAAGTTTGTTTTTAATTTTAGAGCAAAATAGAAAAAATTGTATAAAGCACTCGTTTCATAACACGTTTTTAGCGCACTAGTACTTTAGAAAACTCGCCGCAAGCGGCTCGTAACTTGTACTCGTGCGCTAAAAACGTATGTTATGAAACTAGTACTTTAATATACTATCATTAATATACGATTAATATATCACAATCAAAAATAGTGTATGATACACGGACGAAAACAGTTTTTAGGGCGATTATGGTTGCTAACCTCGCTCTTTGACCTCGGATGGCAGTCTCCGTAATCACACTAAAAACACATAAAAAAAACATGGTACCTATTCATTAAAAATATGTCTAAAAAAAAAGTGTTTTAACTCCTTAAGGTGCCCTAATGTCACTAATTTTGTCATAAAAAATATAGTAAGCTTTGTTTCAAACTTGATATCTTTAATTTAAAGCTTTCTCAAGTTATCATGGTTCCACATATTCCTGATATGTTTGGACTTTTGGATTTTTTTTTCGGAAATTAGCTTATTTGCTATAAAACGCAAATAAATAAATATATTGTTTTAATTTTTTTTTACACCAACTCATTGTATTTTATCCGTTAATACAGGGAAATACCTTCAGAAAAAAATCGAGATAAACCCTGTTCATATTGTTTGTGTCGAAAATGAGCCATCCTATATTTTTCATCTCTTTCAATTAAATTCTCATTTGACATAATAAGTCACATATATTATATGTGTCATATGACAATGTGATAAAAAAAGCAAAAGAATAAAGGCAGGTTCATTTTCTGCACAAACAAAATAAACAGAGTTTATTTAGTAAAATCAGAAAACCATGTGTTTAGCGGATCTTACAAGGTCAGTAATACTGATTCGTTAGTATTACTAACTCAGTACTATTGCTATATTTTTTTACATGTATAATATAGAAAAGGATACAAATAGTATTGAAGTGTGAAGTATGGACAGTAGATATTATATCACTGATCAAGGTCCGACATTAATCAAATTTATAGAAGGCATATTTTGCTTTTGTGACAGTTTGTCACTTATTAAACAATACAATATGATTGCTATGTTGCTAGTTGCTATGTCACAAAGGCAAAAACTTCGTTTTGAAACTCAACTCCTCATTTCTAATTCTATGGAGTTTTAAGCTTATGCCGGCAAAATTGAAAATTCCTGCCGGATTTATGTTTAGATTATCTTTGGAAAATTTCATATATCTTGAGAAAAGAATTACTTATTACTAGATTAAAAAAAAAATAAAGCTATAAAAATTAGGTTTGTAATAGACTTGTAATTGATTAGTGTTTAATAATATTTTTATCCAATACGTACAGATAATAAGACAATTACCAGCTTTATTTTAAATAGATAAACTCAATAATAACCCCCGCGTGACTTTTACTTTATTGAGTGGATAATTATTTATTTTTACCCCAGAGTTACTTAAATTTTCAATATCAGTGCTTTTGTTGGTACTTTTTTCATTATTACTTATCTCAATCATTTCTCTAATCAGTATCTTTATTCTAATGGGTAAAAAATAAACAAACTGCAGGACTCCTGCAATGCAGGGTCTTCAAAAAACATTATTGCTTTTAAAAAAAGGTTGCTAACTGACAATATTAGAAACCCATATCCCAAAAATTCCCAGGGTACTGGCAATAATACTAAAGAACAAACTTACAAAATATTAACAAACTAATAAGAAAGTATTGTGACACAATAACAGTTTTAGCTGTTTTTAGGTACAACTTGGGCACTTGTATAACAATTCGTTGTTTTTAGGAAGACCCAATGTATGTATCGATTACAAATTGGCGATTCTCTTAGAGTAAAAAGTCCAAACCGTGATTCAGAACTCTCGGATTTCTTCGTTACTTTCTTTTCTTGTTGTTTTTTGTTGTTACTTCGCATGGCAATATTAGGAACCCAGCTATTTAGAAAACAATCTCAAAAAATTACATTTTTACTTCTTTATTGAATGAAACAAAATATGGGCCGAAAATAGATGTTTGTAACTACCTTATTACGTTCTTGCCCTGCAATAATCAGAGCTACCCAGCTTGCGACCGTTAGCACAATTATGCAAGTTTTTATAGTGAAAGAGCACGAAACACCATCTGCGTTTTTGTGTACACCATTACCAACTGGATACAGACATATCATATTTCCGATAGATTATTTACTATACAAAAAAGAGCCATCCGTTGCATGTATAATCTACCAATTAGACACACTTGCAAAGAAACATTCAAAAATGAACATATACTAACTTTCCCATCGCTATATATTTTCGAAACACTAACATTTGTTAAAGAAAAATTTACCCTTCTTAACTCAAACCACAACTATAATACTAGGTATGGCAGTGATCTGAGTTATCCTGCTTGTCTTACTTTGTTTGAAAAAAATCCTTTTTATGCTGGCGCTACCTTATTTAATAAATTACCCATTAACATAAGAAACTTACCTTACACAAAATTTGTCAAAAAAGTTAAATCTATGTTGGCATCAGAAGCCTCAACTGAAGAATTTAAAATGTTTAATTTTAGTATTTATCTATATTTTTTTTATTATTCTTTAAATATTGTACATTGCATAGGTATATCATATTGACTTGTCCTATATCTGTAAAGATCTATTGGATTAATAAAGTATTATTATTATTATTATTATTATTATTATTATTATTATTATTATTATTATTATTATTATTATTATTATTATTATTTACAGGCATCTTTTAGATTTAGCAGATATACTGACAGTGCCATCTATGACACAGAGGACGAAATAACAAATTTAAGAGGGAGTGGTAATAGAAACATGGCAATAGTTGGCTCACCCACCTTAATATGCGTAATACGATAAAAAAATCTCAGTAAAGATAAAATGTTATTCATATAAGCAAAAAGATTTAGCATTTTATCATATAACGAAATTTTCATTTTCTGGATTATCCCCTTCTGATCCTGTCCCTATGAGGATAATCGAAAATGTTTCGTGTTTATTTAAAAACTTATCCGGCGTTTTATTTTCGGGAAAATTTTCTTAGAAAATCTAGGAAAACAAGTTTTGAAGAAATGTAATGTTCTGCATTCCATAGTATACTCTTAATAATTTTCCTTGGCATTGTTTCTAAACACAAATTTTACGCTCTTTTTAGTTTCCCCAATGAAAATCTTGCGTTGGTAAAAAAAATTCGAAAAATTTTTATTGCTTTTTTTACGTTTCTGGACGTTTTATATTCAAAAAATATGATTTCCGTCAAAAAAAAATCTGTCTATCGGTCGGCCGGTCTGTCGGTCTGTGTGTCCGGGAAATTTGTGACCACGATAACTCAAGAATGCTTTGAGCTAAAGACTTCAAATTTGGACCACAGATTGTTTATTCAAAGTTCGTTCTTGAGTTATTGTGTCATTAGACGGACGGACACACAGGCATTTGAAAAAAAAAGTTGCTTATTTTTTCTTGAAACAAATTTATACCCAAGAATTTTTTGTCTAGGACGATTTTTGATTTTTTTTTTGAAAATTCGAAACTACCGTATAATATTATTCTAGCGATGGCGCTGTGAATAATATCGTCGGCTTACAAGTAAAAGGCACTAAGTCACTTTTTTGAAAAAATGGGATTTTAATGGTACTGTAATTAATTTTTGATGATATATGTACAGGTAAACCGAACTAACTTCTAGGTGGACTGCCAAGAGAGTTACCCACTATACAAAACGCACCAGTTTGATTTTGAATAAAATTTTATCTGGCAATAGGCACTAAGTCACTTAGTGCGTTTTACTTGTAGATTATTTCAAATTTTTCAAATTTTTCTGCACTAAGCGACTTAGTGTTTGTTTGGCGAAACGTGCATTTTTGTAACAATTATTACAAAAATTAAAAAACAACAGTGAAAGTTAAATTTGTCAATATCTCAAAACCATGTTTTTGGACTTAGTGCTCTTTACTTGTAAGCCGACGATATAATAATATAATCAGAGACTACAACTACAACTACATCTCTGATATAATAAGGTAAATTCGTAAAACATATAGCTTATCCCTACAATAAAATTATGTGAAAGTATACTTTGGTAAAGACGCAGTATTTTTCTTCGAAATTTCATTTGTGTCAAGGACATTTACCCAACAAAAAAAAATAAAAGCTAAAACAGTAAAAAGTGATTATTTTTCGTTTTTATTAGTTATAAAAAATTCAACAGTATTTTGGTACATTTATTACTTTTTGTGGTAAGTCTTGATATTAAAGAACATTTCTCACAAGTTCAATAATTGCTTTAATAACACAGGCCAACAAATTTTCAACTTTTTAAAGTTGATTTGGATCTGAAAGTTGATTTCGGGTAAATTAGTTATGTTGATTTTGAATATAACTTCCGTTTTTGTGCTCCCTCATATAAAATGTATATTAAAAAAATATGTGGGTTAAGTTATTTACGCGCTTAAATTTCAAGTTGATATTTTAAGCCGTTCAAAGCTAAAGGTCGGGGCCGGACTTTTGACACGCACTGTCATATTCATATTAACGGTGCGAAATATTTTTACTATATTTTACGAATGCTTTGATATAACTTGCAATATGGACCAAAGGTTTTTCACCGATTAGAAATTCTTTGCTCCGAAAGTCAAGTCTTTATGTCAAAGCGTTCTTGCACTTGTGCAAAGAATTTTACAAGACTTAAAGGAAATTGAGTCATTTTTCTGGGGGATATTTAAATTAAATTTAAATATCTCTGCTTAAATAGCAAGGAGTTTAAAGCGTGAGAAGCCGTTTTGAAGAAATTTTCACGTATAATGGCTCGCTTTTCAGACTTTCTTAGAAAAATAAGCATTTTCTTCCTTTTGCCTTTATTTCAAGCCCTCTGTAATAAAAGCTATGTGATTTTAATGAGAAACAAGTTTGTACTTTTTTTACCAGAAATAAGGTCCTAATATAGCAATATATATCAATTGTACTCAAATCGCTAGAGTATGTAACATTTGCCGTTTTTATTCTACGAAAAAAGGATTGGAAAATTCGCCAGAACGTGTGAAATAAATTGGTAAGGGTAATGGAAGAAAGATAAGCAACAAAGAACCAAACAACATTTAAAAATGCTGCTGCTAAAAAAAGAATACTTTTCCTACGACCTAGTTAGTAGTTAGTGCCTATTTCTCACCCGTTTGGAAGTGACAATCAGCTGATTTTACATATTACAAAAAACAGCATGCACTTAAAATAATTGCGTATGCGAAACCAAATTAAAAGACATGTATTTTCTCACAATTAACCCAGGAAGCAAGGGATGTTATATTACAAGAAATTAACATCACTTTTGGGTGTATTTTTAAACTAAATCATAACATCACATAATATTAAAAAATAACATGTATTTAACATCACATTTGCAACGTAACACGTGTGACGTGACAACCATGTTATTAAATAACAAATATTTAGCAACGCTGTGAATATATCGCATGTCACATATTAACGTGGCTTTCACGTGAATGTCATGTTAGATTGCTTCTCACCGACGTTCGAAGCAAAAAAATCGATATAAGACGATGTTGATAGAGTAAATTATTATAAGGAAATTGTATACACATTATACGATTTCCAATGGATAGGGGGCTCTGCCGGGCTTCTCAAGACCACGGACACGGATTAAAGGATATATTCTCCGCTTAATCTGCAATTTCGTATTTAGAATCTATCTGTTTCAATCTGTGATTGTTTCAATTACTGATTGATTTTAAATCCGATTTTTTTATAGGGTTATAGCGTTTTTAATGGTTTTAATTTAGAAAAAGCTAATATCCTAAAATATTATTTAAATATTAAAGTACCAGTAACGGCATCCATAAGATATTAGATATAACAGGAATGTGGATTTATGATGTCACAAACACGTTATTTTCGGGATGTCATTGTGTGATGTTATTAGGGGCGGACTTAGGACATCCCCACCATGCCACATTCTTGTTAAATGAGACTACAATCTTAACATCACATGTCACATATTAACGTGACTTTCACGTAAATTTCATGTTATTTTGCTACCTGGGAAATAATATACAAAAAGAAATATCCTACATAAATACACAGGCCCAAAAAAAAAATATAGCTTTGTTACTATTAACGAGACTATTTTTTTCTTATGTATTTTTGAGCTATAAAAACGAATTTGACAATAAAAAATCTCACTGACCCACAAACTTTTACAAAAAAGTTCAAAAAGTATAAAAAATCTAAATACCAGAATTCATTTAAGTTCCTTTAACACTTAATACAAGACATTTTAATATTTAAACTAAGCACTTTTACGTAACTTAAGTTTTAACCTAATCATGGAAAACCTTTGATTTAAGTACTTAACATGCTTGGGTATATAGAAACTTTTGAGCCACTTGATCTGACTTTGGACGGTGCGCGTGACTTTGGACACTTTTTCGCATAACTCTCCGATTTCACCCACACCGTGCGAAGTCACCCCACTTGACGGTACGTATTACTTTTTAGTAATCATTTCTCTGTGTGTATAAATGCTTGTTTGATGTGTATATGCACATGCCTAAAATCCAGATTCATTATTAAGAAAATATTTGAATACAAATTGAAAGTGTCCTTTTTGTTCCTTTTTGCATACTTAAATCCAATTGTACCTCGTTCGCCAATATCCTAACCCTAATTTAGTGATTTAATACGAATATAATAAATTTTAAAAGCGCTGATCACAAACCGAATTGATATATTGACCGGTATGTCGTATGCGGACCGTGTGCACCTACATCAGGTCAAAAAACCAACTCCGTGAAAATGCATTTAAAACTTAACTTTGTTTCTAAAAGAAACAAAGTTTGGAATCGAAATTTTTAAAAGTGGATTCATCCGGTAATTATTAACATTTTTGAAACACAAAAACTTACTGCAGTTGCTTTTATTTCAAGGTCACAATACAGGGTGTATTTGAAATAGGGTCGGAAATTTTAACAGGTGATTCTACATGATAAAATATGACAAAAAGTTCCTATAAACATGTCTAAAAATGCGTCATAAGGGAGCTACGCCCCTTTGAAATTGGCTAAAAAAATCGGTTTTTATTTAATAACTCAGGAAACCTTTGAGATATATTAACGAGGTTTTGCACGTAAATTAATCCTAATAAGGCCCATCTTTGTATGTCATTTTCACGTACCTATTTAAACCAGGGGTGTGCGAAACGGGGGGGCCTTATCAGTTTTTTGTCCCAAACTTTTTTCTGTGTAACTTTTTTGCAATTTTATTTTTGAAATATGATTCATTAGGTCAAAATACATAAAAAATGTACTCTTGTTGTAATACTGTAGGATTAACCGTTTTCGAGAAAAGTTCATTTGAAGGTGAAAATTCACGGTTCGAGGACGAAAAATTAAATACTAAAATGTCGAAAACCAAAATTTTAATGATGCAATGTTATTATACATCAAAAACTAAGAAAAAAAGTTTCCATACATGTAGGTCGAAAAATCGCTTTTAAAGCTACCATAGCCCTTTAAAAATGGTGCATATTTAGGAGACCATAGCTCCATTAGGATTCATTTTTGGAAGTACCTGTAGATGAGGCTTTTTTCTTAGTTTTTAATGTACATTCGCCCTGCATCATTAAAATTTTGGTTTTCAACATTTTAGTATTTAATTTTTCGTCCTCGAACCGTGGAATTTCACCTTCAAATGAATTTTTCTCGAAAACGGTTAATCCTACAGTATTACAACAAGAGTACCTTTTTTATGTATTTTGACCTGGGGAATCATATTTCAAAAATAAAATTGCAAAAAAGTTACACAAAAAAAAGTTTGGGACAAAAAACTGATAAGCCCCCCCCCGTTTCGCACACCCCTGGTTGAAATAAGTACACGAAAATAACGCATAAAAACGGGCCTTGGTAGAATTAGTTGACGTGCAAAACTTCGTTGATATATCTCAAAGGGTTCCTGAGATATTAAATAAAAACCGATTTTTTTAGCCACTTTCAAAGGGGCGTAGCTCCCTTATGACGCATTTTTAGACATATGTTTATTGGAACTTTTTGTCATATTTTATGATGTAGAATTATCTGTTAAAATTTCCGACCCTATTTCAAATACACCGTGTATTTTTGCAAAAGTCCAAACTATACACTGAGAATTGGTTTCATATTAAATACAGAAAGATGTTAAATATTATATGGTGACCAAAGCAACTTTAGTTTATGTATTGATAGAAATAATAAAAATAGTACAAACAAACGTTGTTGTAAAAAGTTTGAGGTAAATAATACAATTTTTACGATTATTCTAAAACATTATACCGTTATATTAAATACACTATTATTGTAGATTCATATTATTTAATAATACAACAACGTTGTTGTTACTATAATAGTTTTTTGAATAAGGATGATTAATAAAGATTGCGACAATCAGCTGATTCTAATACCAAAATGTTGAAAGTAGGCATTTTGGGCTAAAGTTTTTATGTTCATAAGTATACCCAACGATAAGCATGTACATTTTCATGTAATTACATGTGATATGTAGTTTCTATGTGCTAAATATTTAAAATACAATGAACAAAATTTGTATATGTAGTAGAGAGTCGACCAGGATTTCTGCTAGCCAGCCGGACGGATGGGTCAGCTGAATTGCCTTCGTTTTGAAGCGAGGATCGTGACGTAGGAAGCAGAGGCAATCCGAACCTGCGCCACGCCTATCTTGCTCTTTGTGCGGCAAAGAAAAATCTGATCGCTTAACAGTTTGTTGTCGTAAATCAAACAACTGCACTAGTTTGTAAATACCGAACACGTTTAGTTTTTTGTTGTTCTATTCCATGCAATATATAGTGGTTGGCGCATATACAACTATTTATTGTTGTATACTATAACCTAATTACGTTATAATTTACGCTAGTGTTCTTTCAGTGTGTGAATAGAAGTTGTTACTGTAACAATAACAGCACATTTGCTACTCTTGCACAGTGGGCTGAGAAAAAAAAAGATGTACGAGATTCTAAATTTTTGCATACGACTAATTTTGATACCGCTAATTTTAACAATGATACTGAAAAATCTAAAAAAAACCTGCGGATCGCGATATAGCTGAAATGCATTAAAGATATTAAAGAAACAAATATGAAATAACTCGAGAACTGCTGATCCACTTTTCAAAATCAAAAAACTTTTTCAAATGAGGGATAACATGACATATAAACCTTTAA
The DNA here is from genome assembly GCA_958510825.1 of Brachypterus glaber. NCBI lineage: Eukaryota > Metazoa > Arthropoda > Insecta > Coleoptera > Kateretidae > Brachypterus > Brachypterus glaber. The sequence goes on from OY294050.1 coordinate 20,494,640, forward strand.
AGATATCGCCCCTTGACTGAAAAACGTTATGACTTCACTCAAAATAAAATCGACCTGTCCGGGGATTTTTCCTAAATAATATTATTTTTTTCAGAGTTCTCAAATTGATTTATTTTGAAAACTCCCCATAAATATGTATGGAAAAAAAGTCCCAAAGAAAATTTATTAAAATTCTAAATAAACATTGCATTGGGTATACGAATTGTAATTTGACAAATTGACAAAGCAAAGCAATTTTGACCGCCATTGATAATAACTAACACACTAACGACGCCTAACACCTGCTACACAAACATATGTTGTTATGAATTATACCCGTGGACCTATGCAATTGCATTGTAGAAATAGAATTGAAAATATTAAGTAATTTTTATGTCCATAGTAAATATTAAGCATTTTTTTGTTAAACGTCGCGAAATACATTCAAAATAAGTTTTTTATAAGAAAAAGTTACAAAATTAAACATGATACATCACAACCACCTTATTATCATTATATCTGAAAATTCACCCGTCATTATTCGAGCTCGCGCTTTCGCCAAAATTGCAAATACATACCGGGTGTTTTTCAAAGGTGGCACGCCCCTATAACTTTTTTGTTCCTAGAGATAAAAGAATTAAATTTACAGGGTGCCTATAGGACCATATTTTGAATTATATGAAATAACGTAATTTTTTTTTCACTTCCGGTTTAACCGGAAACGACCTCTACTTCTGATTTTTAAATGGAACACCCTGTATATTTTTACATATTTGGATTCTTCATTAAATTATGTGTATTATCCCAAGTTTTTATCAAATTTTGACAACTTTTATAATTTTTTAAATAAAATATATAGTTTTACATTTTTTTTTCTGATTAGTCGCTAAATCTATTCATTTTGGATAAAATATTGGTAGAAAAATACAACTTATTAAAAAAATGTTTTCTTTTGATTTTACATGGAAACAAATTTTTTGCTTTAACTAAAATTTTTGCTTTATTACGTATGAGCCATATACATTGGTATTACAAGAAAGATATTTTTTTTCTCTTTACAATGATACCAAAAAGTTAATATTTATTTTCATAATCTCTTTAAAATAATACAGGTTTGAAAAATAGTGTATTGCACGAAGATGACTAGTTCCTTTGATGTAAACACCGACACACAGGCGCGCGAGCGTAATACATATTATTTTAACTTTATTTTATTTCTAACAATATCGACCAGCCATAGATGTAATAAAGCAAAAATTCGAGTAAAAACAAAAAAGTGTTTTTCCAAGTTTAGTTTTCATGTAAAATTAAAAGTAAACAATTTTTTTAATGATTCGTATTTTTCTACCAATATTTGATCCAAAATGAATAGTGGCTTTTTAGATAAAAAAATGTAAAACTAAATTTTCCCTGTTTTTTTTTGGCCATGTGGAATATTTCGATTTTCCGGTTGATTCTGGGAGATGTTACCCATTGCCAATCATCGCCAAAATTTACAGGCTTATTTTCTAACGCATTGAGAAGTCTTCTAGCCCTACCCGAAAACCCAACAAAAAAAAAGATTTTTCTACCCAGCCTAGTATACACAGGCTTACATTGAAATTGCCTTTTGGGAGTTTATACAATTTTGTACTTCTCTTTGCACGCTAAACACTTTTTTCTAATTCTAATTAAAAGGCATTTGCCCATGTGTACTATTTATTTAGACTTACCCCTATCTGAATTAAACACATAAACCCACTTTTCAGATCGTAAAGTGTATCGCCTTTATTGGGACCATTTTCTATCCAATACGATATTATAAAAGTCAACCGGTATAATTTATTGCCAGCAAATATACTCCCTTGGTAATATTTAAAATAATATCTCCCAGGTATTAGGTACATATAGATAGTAAACTACAATATTCATGGTGTACTACACACAGAAGAAAATACTAAGAAAATTTACAGTTTTTTTTTAAATTTGACTGTTGAGTTTTCGCTGCCTTTCGATGAGCTCCATTAAACGCAATATTTTTGATTTGGTAAGCCGTTACTTGAGATACAAGCGCATAAGCTAATCCGAGTCCGTTTTTTTTTAATTTAATAGACATTTTGTCAAATAAAAAAAAATAGCCCGATAGAAGATTTAGTTTTTGGTCATAAATTGCTAGTTTTATTATAAATAAATAAAATATGAAAAAAGTGAGTTTGTTTAAAGTTGAGGTTAAACCATCGAGCCACATACCGTGATATACATGGATATTGTTTTAAATGATTCGCTCCTCTAACTTTTAAACAGCTTAATCTAACTACTTGTAATTTGCGTAAAATAAACTATCTTTCTGGATAAACTATCTATTTTTATAATTTAAAATATATATTTAAAACAGTATTTCTCCATGTGTATGTAAGCGTACATAATATGTACTACATATATGAGCGAATTCTCGCAAGAACGTTTTAAAGTATTAAAATTTTCTACATACATACCAAGTCAAAATTGTGGAACATAAAATGTAAAAATAAGTCGACCATAATCATTGTTTATCATGAGAGGATTGGTGTAGTGGTATGTGAGGATTGGTGTAGTGGTCTACCACGTCTGTACATGAAAAGTCTACTAGCCAACTAGCGTGAGTTCGATTCTCACTGGCGCCGAATTGCCTTTTTCAGTTAATTAATAATTGAAATATGGCGAAGGCGTAAGTGAAGCGGATACTCCCTATAAAAACTGGTTCGAAAGTCAGTATAAGCCGGTGGTTCCCTCTACTACTAGCCCACACAAGTCCTGGACTTAGGGGATGCTTAATTAAGTAGAATAGTACGAGGTTAAACAAACATGTAATGTTATGTAATATAATGTAAAAGTATTAGAAATATCTTCAAAAATGTAACATAAAGGCAGTCGTAATAAGACTAAATGGATTCAAACACAATATCTGTACCTTATGGCAGACCTGAGGTTAACTTAAGTTTCAAAGAGTTGGCAAAGCAAACAACCAGTGGATATTGGTAGAATGGGGTCTAGGCTATTCATAACCATCAACAACAAAATCGCAGCAGATGGTTTCCAGAAGATCTGTTAAAAGTTGTTGGTTATGGCCTTGTTGTCTTAAAATTTTAAAATTAGGGAATTCGAATAATAGTTTTAGTTAATTTTTGTCCGCAGAATCCGAATTCGTTTAAAAAAAAGTTAATTTTTTTTTTCAAATTTCTTTTTTCTTGAATTTTCTTTTTGCGAAAAACGAAAAATTTCAAAAAAGGTTAAAAAAAAACTGAAAAAAAAAATGTTGAAAATGAATGATTTTTTAATTTTTTAAAAAAGTTTAACCCCCCATAACTTTTATGTTTTTAGGGGGATTACTTTCAAAATTGGTGGAATTGATCCCTATAATAAAAGTAATTTTTCCTGAAAAAGTTACGTTAATCGGAATTTTCTTTCAGCATTTTCAATTTTTTAAAACTCTTTTTTGTTTTGGGAGGATTACTTTCAAAATTAGTAGAATTAATCCTTATAATACAAGTAATTTTTTTCTGAAAAAGTTAATCGGAAATTTCTTTCAGCTTTTTTCGATTTTTTTTAAAGTTTAACCCCACATAACTTTTTTGGTTTTTAGGGGGATTACTTTCAATAGGGATCTTTCCCTCACATAACTTGATTTTTCCTGAAATTTTAAAGTCGATCGGATTATTCGTTCTTGAGTAATTGTGTCTACAAAAATCGTGATATCGGATGGTCATACGGACATTACTCAACCCCCCCATAACTTTTTTTGTTTTGGGGGGATTACTTTCAAAATTAGTAGTAATCCTTATAATAGAAGTATTTTTTTCTGAAAAAGTTAATCTGAAATTTCTTTCAGCTTTTTTCGATTTTTTTAAAAGTTTAACCCCCATAACTTTTTTGGTTTTTGGGGGGATTGCTTTCAATAGGGATCTTCCCCTCACAGAACTTGATTTTTCCTGAAAATTTAAAGTCGATCGGATTATTCGTTCTTGAGTAATTGTGTCTACAAAAATCGTGATATCGGATGGTCATACGGACATTACTCAACCCCCCCATAACTTTTTTTGTTTTGGGGGTATTACTTTCAAAATTAGTAGAATTAATCCTTATAATAGAAGTAATTTTTTCTGAAAAAGTTAATCGGAAATTTCTTTCAGCTTTTTTCGGTTTTTTTAAAAGTTTAAACCCCCATAACTTTTTTGGTTTTTAGGGGGATTACTTTCATTAGGGATCTTCCCCTCCCCGACCTTGATTTTTCCTGAAAATTTAAAGTCGATCGGATTATTCGTTCTTGAGTAATTGTGTCTACAAAAATCGTGATATCGGATGGTCATACGGACATTACTCAACCCCCCCATAACTTTTTTTGTTTTGGGGGTATTACTTTCAAAATTAGTAGAATTAATCCTTATAATAGAAGTAATTTTTTCTGAAAAAGTTAATCGGACATTTCTTTCAGCTTTTTTCGGCTTTTTTAAAAGTTTAACCCCCCATAACTTTTTTGGTTTTTGGGGGGATTGCTTTCAATAGGGATCTTCCCCTCACAGAACTTGATTTTTCCTGAAAATTTAAAGTCGATCGGATTATTCGTTATTGAGTAATTGTGTCTACAAAAATCGTGATATCGGATGGTGATGATTTTTTTGTCTAGGACAATTTTTGAAAATAGTAAGTAATATTGGTAGGCAGGGGCTGTGAATAATACAATAAGTAACTTTAAAAATTTTCCTTTGTCCGTCCGTCTGTCCGATGTCACGTTTTTTGTAATCACGATAACTCAAGAATGAACTATCCAATCGACACGAAATTTGAAGGAAAAATCAAGCTCTATGAAAGAAAGATCTTCATTATTAAAAAAAATTCTCCCAAAAAAGAAAAAGTTATGGGGGCTTAAAATTTAAAAAAAAAATTAAAAAAAAACTGAAGAAAAAGTAGGATTGGCGTATTTTTTTTTCAGGATTAATCCAATTTTTCTCATCGATTCAATAAAAGCATTCCCTGGCTCAAAATTAATGAAATCGTATTTTTAGTGAAGTGGGACTTTATCACGAGGATTATCCGATGTTATCAGATTTTTACAAACATAACACTCGATTATTATGAACATTAATACAATCAAACGAATACCTTTTTCTATTGAATTTTACTGATGAAAATTGTTGGAAAGGTCGCGTGTCAGTCAAAATAATAAAAAATCCCTATAAATAATGGATGCTTCGCAGCCTTTACTATACTCATAGTACTGAATATTCGGTATTCTCGGAACGTCAGATTAAAAATCCTGTACTTAATCTTTCCACTCTCTAACAACACTACTCCATAAAATCTATACAGGGTGATCAGTAACTGGCATGCCAAAATTTAAGATGCGATTCTACATTCAAAAATATTAATTTATATTTACCCTCATTTTTTACAGTGTAGAGTATACTTTTAACAACCTTACTCCGCATTATCTATACACGTATTTTACAGAATTAAGATGTTTTTACTAATTTTGAGTTGTTGCGTTTAAAAATAATAAGTGTTATGTACCATGAAATTGCGAACGTGGTGGTCCTGAAAATAATTTAAAAAAAAGTTTTCGTATCAAGTATAAGTATATTTTGAAGTGTACTGACTAATTTAAAAAAAAATAGAATTTAACCATTTTATGGTTGTGTTACCTTTAAATAAAAAATGCAATCAACCAATGTCACCTGTTGCTTCAAATTTTGAAAAAAAAACGATTTTCTCGAAAATGGCTCTGGGGAAGATTTTAATTTTGGTTCAGTACTTTTCGTAGAATAACACCTATGTATAGTCATTCGCTTGAAATAAAAACTTTCATTAAAACTATTTTCAGTGGAATCGTATAAATCAGTTCACAAAAATACAAAAAACGGGGACTTTGAGTTGAACTGTCAACAAGGGAGGACGTATCTCGACGTCTAAATGAGCAGCATTGATGTCATTTTTGATGAAGAACGCCGAAAACCACTCTATATTAATTATAAAAAATTTAGATTCTAAACTATTTGACTCGTAATATATTGAAGTTTTATTGCATTTAATTGTTTGGAACTGATAAACCAAGTTATAACTACACCAAGAAAAAATATACCTATGACAAATATAATTTAAATCATGACAATTAAAAACTATAACAAAATATAGGACAAGAGTTACTGGACAAGATTGTACTGTACACTTCAATCGCCAGAAATAAACTTAGTTTTCTAAGTACAAACATTTTCTAAGTAAAAACATAGTATTTTTTTTTAATTAGCTCGAACCAATGACGATTGTTAATTGTAATAATTATAAAGTTTAATAGTGGTAATTTAGTTGATTAGTTACCTTCAATGAACAATCTATTTGCTTTAAATATTCCGGACAAAGCCAAATAAGCTATGGTAAATAAATGTTTAATTGTGATTAATACAATTTGTTAAAAAATTGAAGACTACACGACAAAAACGCTGAGGGTCACAATGCGAATAAGGTCGACTTTCACATAAATAAGCACGGTACACCGTGGAAGTCGACCTTATTCGCATTGTGATCCTCAGAGTTTTTGTCGTGTAGTCTTCACTTATTTTTAATTGTCACAAATAAACTAATTTTTTATTGATTTATTGATGTTTATTAAATGTGTTATTTTATACTTATGTATTTGGGAATATTATGCATATTTGGGCTAGTATATATTAATTAAAAAAATATTTAGGTGTTCATTAAACTATAAATGAAAATATAACTACAGGTACCGTAAAAACGTCCATCTTGCAACAATTGTTAACTACACTGATAAAACAGTTTATTTGTATTAACTAAATATTTGGTTGGATTAAATTATTTGGTTGTGACAAATTAATTTAATTTCTGTCAAATAAAATATTTTGTTCCCATTAATAAATCATTTTGAAATTAATATATTTGGTTACATCAACTAGATATTTATTTGACTCAAATTAAATTTGTTACAACCAAATAATTTAATTGGCTATATCCAAATAAATAATTTTTATCGGCGTATCAACGATGTTTGGAAATAGTAAATGATAAACTTAAAAAGAAACAAAAATATTGTGAGTTGTTATTAGTACTTCTATTTGGCGTGAACAATTTTAAAAATAGTCCAGTAGTTTTTCTGCAAAAAAATTAAACTAGATGTTGCAAGTTAGGATAAGGGTACTCCAAACATGCACACAAGTTAATTTATGAAGATTTACAAGCAGCGTCTCCATTTATACAGCTTACAACAGTATACGTTAAAAATTACTTGCATTTCTGTATTGTTAAATGTATATTTTCAATTTTTCGAATAAAAGACTTTTTTATTAGTTTATTATATTTTAACAATATTTTGTATACGACACAGAATCAAAGAAATATTTTATTATATTTTTAAATGTAAACATAAAATAAAACTAAATATTTATTCCTTAAAATACTAGGAACAGTAAGAACAAAAAAAATAATGAATTCTTATTTTTTCGTATTGCAAGTTACCAGATGCAACCGGCACTACAACACTCAACACACTGTTGCAAATAAAACGCAACAGTTACAGGCCGTGCTCCCTTACCGACTGCACTGATAAAAAGGATTTATTTGGATATGGTCAATCGAATTATTTGGTTGTATTAACTAATTTTGTTTGAGTCAAATTATTATTTAGTTCATGTAAACAATTTTAATTTCAAAATAATTTATTAATGGGAACAAAATAGTTTATTTGACAGAAATAAAATTTATTTGTCACAACCAAATATCTTAATTGGCCATATCCAACCAAATATTTAGTTGACACAAATAAACTGTTCAGTGTGGGCGGTACAGGGCCAAATTGAGACAATCGCATTGTATTGCAAATTTAACGCCGGTTGTAAGTTGGATGATTTTACGGTAGTAGATTAATGCTAAATAAATAGTACATTTGTATATTTTTATTTATTTATTTATTTATTTATTATATCGCAATATGAGTACACTATTACAGTTTTATTACAAAATGAGTTATTTTAATACTAAAGTCCAGTAAATGATGTTATTAATTTTAAGGGGTGATTCTACATAAGGAAATATGAAAAAAAATCCTATAAAAATGTGCCAAAACATGCGTCGTAAGGGAGCTAAGCCCCTTTGAAAGTAGCTAAATAACTCAGGAACGCTTTGAGGTACAGCAACCAGGTTTTGAATGTAAACTAACTCTAATAAGGCCCATCTTCGTATGCAATCTTCATGTACTTATTTTAAACAGGGGTGTGCGAAACTGGTGGGCCTTATTATTTTTTTGTCACAAACTTTTTTCTGTGCAACTTGTTTGTATTTTTTTTGCAATATGATTCCTCAGGTCAAAATACATAAAAAAGGTACTCTTGTTTTAATACTGTAGGAGAAAAATTAATTTGAGGGTAAAATTTCACGGTTAGGGGACGAAAAATTAAGTACCAATATATATTAGTTTTTAATTTTTCGTTTTAAACATATATATGTTTTTTTTTGGTTTGGAAACTCGTTGCTGTAACTCAAAGCGTTCCTGAGTTAAATAAAAACCGATTTTTTTAGCCACTTTCAAAGGGGCTTAGCTCCCTTACGACGCATTTTTAGACATATAGGAACATAGGAACTTTTTTTCATATCTTTCTACGTAGAATCACCCCTTTAATCATCATTTACTGGACATCCTGTATATAAAAAAGGAAAAATTAATATAGAATATACATTGGTATAAACATAATATAATGTTTAAGTAAATAATATTTATTTTGTTCAATATACTTAAAACTGTATACACAGTTTAATTTCCAAAAATATTGTACTGTATACAGTACAGTACAGTACAGTACAGTACCTACTTGCCTATTTTGTTATACTTTTAAATTTTAATGATTAAAATTATATTTGCCGCAATTATAATTTTTCGATGCAAAAAAAGTGACCTTTCAGCTTTAAAGTTACAAAGAGTACAAAAAATTCGCGTGCCGGTAACATTTCGTGTGTGTGAGGCTCTTGTGAGGCCGAAATTACTCTTATACTTTGCCATTTCTGAAATTATCGGGCAAATGGCGACTTCAAACTTCGTTTATTACGCCAGTAACATTAACGCTACCTTAAGTATGGCAAAAATACACCGAAAAAAAATCTAAAATTATAGAAAAGTTATTCGTGGCATGTGGAACAAACAGAAAAATTGGTTAAAAGCTCGAAATGGAAAGTCCATTATAATCAGTCGAAAAAGTTCAAGGTTCTACGTGTACTGACTGCAGTCTTACAGTTTCCCCTTTAACCTTATATTTTTTATTATCATAAAATTTTTATTTAGGTGCAATTAGAAAATTTTGAAAATATGAGAATTATTAAACTTCTCTAAGCGTCCTAATTGGGCTACTAAAATTCGTAAATTACCCATAAATTGTAAAAAATCGTTGAAAATCGTCTGTGATGTTTTTATAAGTAAAAAAATTAAAGGCCTTAAAATCTCATCTTTTTCCTTTTAAGCAAAAAAATTTATGTGCCAATTTTCACAACTCGTGCCAAAAATCTTCCAAAGTTGGCCCTAACACTAAAATTTACGAATTCCTACATCTATGCATAGATGTGAGTCAAACGGTAAAAAAAAAACATTTAAAAAATGTATCAAACCAGACAAAATTTATTTTTAATAATTAATCATAATATTAAAATGATTTAACTAAAACAAAACGAGCTAAGCGCCAAATATTTAAGAGCTCGTTTAACGCTTAGGCATAGTTCGTTTTGTTTTAATTAAATCATTTTTAATATTATAAATAATGCATTAAATAAAAATCAATTTATTCCGGTTTGACTTATTTTTAAAATGTTTGTTTACCGTTTATGGTAGAAATTTGTAAATTTTAGTGTTAGGGTAAACTTTGGCGGATGTTCGGCACGGGTTAGAATCTTTTGATAATTCGGAAATTTTGCACAAAATTTTGTATGCTCAGAAGGAAAACAATATGATTTTAAGGCCTTTAAATTTTTTACTTATGCAAAAATTACAGACAATTTTTAACGATTTTTTACGATTTATGGGTAATTTACGAATTTGTTTGATCACTGTTATATTTTTAGAATTTTCTAGTTAAAACTAAATGAAAATTTTAAGGTAATAAAAAAATATAAGGTCCACCTATTGTGTCATACAAGCTTTGATGCTGACTTAACGTTAACACGTTATAACACATATTATACAAATCTGTCGAAATTTTTTAAAAAGCATTAATAGATTTTATCCACGGCCGTGATTATATTAAAAGGCCTATTAATCACGGGTCTGTAAAAATAAATTGTTTAAACTTCAAACCAGCCGTGAATAAAGTATAGTATTCTTCTTGTGTATAATAGCTATTAATCATTCCGGTGATTAGGGTGATTCGGCTCGTGTCCCAAAATTCACCCTCATTGATTAGTAGCAAATGTTATACACTCATTATCAAGGGAGGAATTGAAATCGTAAATTTTACAACATCATATAATTTTGACAAGAAATTTTAAAAGTTGGGTAAAGCTTTTGACAACAACCGTCTAGTGTAAAATACAATAAGTACTGGATTTTTTGTTAGTTTTTTGTATTGTAGTTTAAATTATTCTTATAATGCTTTATAATTAGAAAAGTTATGTAAATATGATATGATAAATTTTATTCTACTAATTTTAATTTTTAGAAAAAAAAATCAAAGCGTATACTGTGTTTTTGCTTTGATATGTTTTGAATTGGACAAATAAATAACCATTAATCGGAATAAATTCAGTTATGACTCATTAACGTTGAAAATAAATAGAGAAACATAGGCTTACGGAATAATTTTGCCGAATTATGAGGGAAATTTTTATAAAGGTCACTAAATCGAAACATTTGACGACTAATTTGTTACACACAACAATATTGAATATACATATTAACTATAAATATATAAATATATCGGTGTTTTTCGAAGAAAATAAAAATGTAAATATTTAAAACCTCGCGTCAACGATAGAATCGATGCGGCGCCTATGCGAGCACTGGAAATTCCCGATGAGTGTAAATAACCTTACTTTAAAAAATAATTCTTACCTGTCAAACTAAATGAAACTATGTTGTAAAATATACGATTTCAATGCCCACCTTGATAAAACCTATAAATGCTTATTAATAAATTTCGGTAGAAATACCTTAAACGGCAAAGAAACTTCTCCCTGCGAAATGTCATATAAGTATGATTTGACGTAAAAAGTCCAAACAACTTTTAATAAAAAAGTTAATTAAATAATTATGAATGCAGCGTTTTATAATATAAATAAATCTAAACTCGATTGTAGTTATTAATTGTAAATTCTATGTGGTAAGAGGGTATATATTAAAAAAAATATTTTTACTTAAAAAATTTGCAGACAAACCGTCTGTAGCCACAAAAAAAGTCGGTGAAGAGTGACAACTGTTTTTTTTAATAGTTCCTTTAATTTTTTATAAAAATCTTTATGATTTTAATAAATTATTTTTTTTTTATTTTTTTTTTCCACAACAAAGTATTTTTACACAAACTTCAGAATTTTTGTATGACCCGAGAAATTTAATATTAAAATATCTACGATTTTTAAGCTTTTCGATAGGAATTCTGAAAAGAATCTTGTCAAAAATTGCCTTAATTTTCGAGATATTTGTCTAGATTTGTAAGATTTTTAAAAGACAATACTTATACACGGAATTATCACAGATATTCGCCCCTCATTTTTGTTTCGTTTTGCAAATAGGGTAGCACAATTCGTTTGATATCACTTATGTTTCCCCTTTAAGGTTATTAAAAGTATGTATAAACTACCTTTTTTTAAGGTCAAGAAACGAGTATAAACAAATAAACTAAATAAATTAAACTGTGTATAAAATAACAGTTTTTTTTACTTTTAATAATTAATTTTAATTTTGACAGTTAAAATTTTAACTCTCAACACATATAACCTCAAAATTCTTTTTCACTGCAAGTAACTAAGCCACAATTTTGTAGAAAATTAAACTTTAAAGCGACGTTGACATTTGCACGGAAAACGTCAAGCGATAGGCTTTTGTCTTTTGCCAACTCAAAAGAAAAAAAAAGTACAGACCTCTTATGATATATATATATATATATATAAGAACACCCAAAAAAATGCTTGTGATTATGAGCTTATAAGAATCGCAAAAAAGAAAATAGTATAATACATAACTAGTGTGGAAAGTGACATATTTCACGCGAGTGGGAAGGTTTACGAACGGGCCGCCAGGCGAGTGGGGAAACCCCACGAGTGTATGAAATACACTTTCCAACGAGTTATGTACACTATTTTTCCTAGGATCCCGAAAAAATATGAAGTTTCTTATTTTAAAATTTTCTAGTTTTTATTATTTTTTAAGAAAAGCAAAGCACAAAATAATAAATAGCATACAAATTTATATCTATGTAAAACAGGAAATATGATTTTTATTTACTTTTAGGTTTCTTGGTTTTATATTTAATACAATATAGGTGTTATTATATTACATAGCTGTTTATTGGGTTGCCTATATGCTTCTCCTAAATGAAGGCAAACTTGACAGTTTTTTAGATTTTTGCTATACAAGACAGTAAAATTGTACTATTTTACATTTGATAGGAAAAATAGTGTGTATTTTAATGTTTTTTATAAAATGTAAGGTAACTAAATCAAAACTAAGTAATTTTTATAAAATCTAGACAGTAATGGTCAAAATAAGAACGTTATAACTATTGTTTCTATTTTTGACATAAAAAACAGAAATATTTGGATTAAAAATCATAAAATATATCAAAAAAGGCTGTGGTGAAAGGTGGAAAATGCCTTATAAAATAAGGTGAATAAAATACGTAGAATCTACGAGGTAAATATCTAAATAAAGTTAGGCAACCCTCCATACATAAATATCACACTAGGGTGATATGAAAATATCAAACTAGTGTGATATAAGTCGTTTTATAAAGAACAAAAGAGTGTGCTAAATGTCATTTTCATAGAGGATCGTAGGAAAAGAAATAAATAGTTTAGTTGACAGCAATATTTTAATATTCACTCGGCGACTTTATTATCCTATTAAATGGATGCCATTAAATAGTTCCAATGAATTTTATTGAATTTTAATTGAGATATAAACTCTACTATGTATCACATAGACGCGTATTATACAGGGTGTCTTAACGAAGCCGAGGCGGTCGACATATAGTAAAGTATGCACTTTAGAGAAAAACTTTAAAGGAAAAAGTTGTATGGTTTTAAAAAAGGCACATTCTAAAAATATTTTAAAATATACAGGATGGTCCTCCTAGGGTGGGCAATATCCGACTTAATTTTTTAAATAGGATAGTATATTTTGCTTTCCCATTTTGAAAATTTTCAAAATGTCGGAAGGCTTTGTATTTGTGCAGAAATTTTCAATTTTTTTTTGTGTATTTTTGCGTTTAATGACGCTTTATCTCGATATAAATCAATTTCGAGCAAAAAAAAAATTGTCGCTCGGTCGGTCGATCGGTAGGTCGGTCGGTCTGTCTGTCCGGGAAATCTTGTGGGCACGATAACTTAAGAACGCTTTAAGCTAGAGACTTGAAATTTGGCATACAGGTATGTTACCAAAAGTTCTCGCTCAGGATTGTTTTTGGTAAACATTGGGGTGCGGCAGAGGGTAGTTTTCGTGAAAATTGGTATATTAAGGTTTTTATGGTTGATGAAAGTGAATCTGATAATAAAAAATCCATTTTACGGGCGGATGTGAAAAATGGGAAAGCTCTTTTACTGGGCAGTGTATTATATCATTATATTCGTATATTAGCCATTTTCTAATTAAGATTCAAAACGTTTACCTTCTTTCTCTATTCACTATTTATTGGTTTTACCTGAAAGGGCTATCAAACCATGCACCTTTCTCTATTTCAAACACTATCATACAAAACTTTAATATAATAAGATTCACAAACACTTTTTAAAAACATTAAACTTAAGGCACAATAATAATTAATATAGAGTAGTTTTTCAGATTTTCTCATAAAAAATGGCATCGATATATCGCGACACTGCCCAGACATGTATAATTACATGGTTGTACCCAGAATTATATTCTGAAGCAAAATATTTAAAAACAGACAAAAATCAAAAGTTGATGTCATTTCCGGCAAAACATCAAAAAAATTAAATCCGTGACTTTATAGCCAATGTAAAATTATATTAATAAGCAAAAGTTTCGTTTTTATCGAAAATTTATCTTAATTTTAGGGGTGAACATAAATAAAACTAAGTAGGTATACAATTTTTATTGTAGTGCAAAAATAAACCCGTTTTTTTATTTTACTAAGATTTTTTCAGTGTATTTTAAAAGAAAATACTAGATTTATGACAAACATTCAAGTTTTTCGTGATATTATAATGGACTACGATGAGATGAAAAGACACTCTTTTCTTTGTCAATAAAACTCGAAAAGTAGTACAAAACTTCAATGGGAAGGCAATGCCGATGACTAAGACTAATATAGAACACGTTCCGGTTCCGGAGTCTGCGATCCGGGATATTTCCGGTGTGGGAAAGGAAAGCTTCCTTGCTCGTTACTCGGGACGCCCGAAATTGCGGATGTTTCTTAAATTAGGTTACCTGATCTGAACGTGACCAACAAAACTTCGGTCTTGTTACATATTGTGTTAATTTACACCCATTAAGCTCTTAATACAGCCTCTAATAGATCGATATATCGTCGGGTATAGAGCAAAACGTATAGAGCAAAACGAGCTATGCGAAAAAATAGAGCTTTCATACGACCTAGTTAGTAGATAGTGCTCATTTTCCACCCGTTGCCATGAGAGCGGTCGGGAAGTGACAATCAGCTGATTTACATATCTGCTGTCAGAGGGTTAATAAACGTCAAACACAAGCTCAAATTGACAAATTAATTTTTAGACAATTTTTGCGTGTTGTTTACTTATGTAACCGCAAAAGTAAAAGTCGATTTAGTCTCACAACACGTATTGCAGTATCACCGACAATATGCACTTGAGAGCAAAAAAATCGACCCACCTAAAAATTCGCCATTTTTAAAATTTAAATACTTTAAAAACTATTCAATGGATGACTGATTCTTTTTTGTTTTGAAGCTTAAACTTTTTATTTTTTTGTTTTTATTTACAATAATTAAAAAAAGAATTAACAGTAACAAAAAATGTATAAACTATATTTTATTTATACTGCAGTATTACTGCACTTGTTTATCAAGTTTTTAAAGTCTCTTTTATTCCCTCACTTTTAATGAATATTTTCTTTTTATTTTTTTATATTTTTATTTCTGGTTTAGTATATATCAGGATCAACTCAAACAGTACTAAATTAGTAGAGTTCTTGTTTTTTATTTGAAGCTTAAGTCATTTGATTTTTCTATCAGAGTTTATTTATCACGGGATAACTTTCTATTGCAGTCTGACGATGGCTCATCGGTGATTTCGCAGGACAGCTTCCAGATGGAGTAACCCTATTTTTCTTCTGCTCAAGTTTATTAAACAAATTTTATATTTTTGATAAACTTGATTAGAAGAAAAACGTAAAACGGTTAAGCTTTAAATGTAAAGCACAGCATCAATCAAATTCATGTAGTAATTTTTGAGTTAACTGAAAAAATAACAACTTTTAGGAAAATCTTGACATCTCCTAAACCCGTAATGAAAAAATAAAAAATAAAAAAAAAGAAATATTCACAAAAATTGCGGCAGTAAGAAAGACTTTAACAACTTGATAAACAGTTTCAGTGGCGTACCATACAACTCCTAGAAAATGGGACAAAAACATAGTTGTACATTTTTTGTTGCTAATAATACAAAAAATGTTATTTTTTGATAATTCCAAATAAATACAAAAGAAGAGAAAGTTTAAGCGTCAAAACAAAAAAGATTCATTTAAATCCATTAAGTAGTTCTTGAAATATTTGAATTTAAATATTTTAGGTGGATCTATTTTTTTGCTACTAAGTGTAGGTCAGTGCATGGGTCTTTTCCCTTATAAATAATTTTAAGAGTTAATATTTAATATTAAAGGTAATTAGCTCTTTTAAAAGCCTATGTTTTACATTACAACTGGGCACCTATTCTTGATTTCCGGGGAGTAGAACGACTGATAGAACAACGCTTAGAATATGACGCATAGTGTAGAAAACAATAGAGTACGATCACAACCTAAGACTCGTTCTATCAGTCGTTCTACTCCCCGGAGGTCAAGAACAGGTACTAGGGGGAGCAGGAATGAACCCAAGCGCCGATATCCTGATAAATAATAAAATAAACTTATGGGAGCCATATCGTAGTTGGTAAGCGCGTGTTCATGGCAAGGCGACTAGCGTGAGTTCGATTCTCACTGGCTCCGATTTGCCTTTTTCAGTTAATTAATAATTGAAATAGGATCAACTATCTATAGTTTTCTATGGTTTTCAATAGTATGTTTATAGAACATATTGATACTTATAAATTTCCATAGGTTCCTATTAAATATTCTATAGGAGTTTATATAGTTTGGACTTTTTTTAACAAGTAAATGTCGATATGTCGATAAAAGGATCGTTTCAAAATTTGGATTCGTGTATTAAAATCTTCGTTTATGAAACTTGTTGTTTAAATACTATTAAACAGCTCCAATTAGAAACTTAGAAGTCATTAAAGATAATCAATTAAACAAGACGAAGTTCAAATTTACGCTGTTTAATGGTCATGCCATTCACGGTACGCTGTAAATAAGTTGTTCTGTGACTTTCCAATACACAATTTTTTCTTTTAGAATTCGTATGTTAGTTAAATATGAGTAAGGTTAATTTTTTTAAAGACCAAATAAAAAAAAACTGTTAACAAGTTTTTGAGAAAAGCGATTTTTATTTGTTTTAAAAATATAAAATATTAAAAAAATAAAATGGATTTGACAGCTGATTTAATGCTTAAAAATGAGTAAAAAAAAGGTTTTTTTTAAGAAAGAAAGAAAAAATTGGGTATCGGAGAGCCAAAAAACAACTTGACTCCAGCACACCGTAACCAGTGTAAATATTTAGTTCCGTCTGCTATATTCTAACTTGTAATTCCTAAGGTGTTCGTTTCCCTTGAAAAATTTCAAAATAAACATGGCAAAAAGTTAGGGATATAAATTATGAAATTAACTGACCTAAAATGAGGTACCGATATTCAACTCCACTGTTAGTACAGTGAATAGAGGCCAAAAAAGGTCCTAGATTTTTAATACAAAAGGTCCACCCCTTGTGCACCCTCCGCCATCTTGGAAAAACTGGAAAAAATTGGCTATTTTTTCAGTTTTTTGCCTATTACTCCCTTTCAGTGCATTTAAGCGCAAAATAATTATTTTAAATTTTTTAGAAGATAGATTTTTTTTTTATAAATTTGATGACATAGCTTTTTTCTACTATCAAAAGCGAAGGAGCTATGAACGCCCAAAAGCAGCTAAAATTGCTTACCGTAATATGTGGTGAAGCGGATCATAAGGGGTGAAGCGTATCAAAATACAATTTTTTAAATATTTTCGCTTTACGCATAACTCTATTCTCCGAGAACCAACAAAACTTTTTGGTCCAATACGACGATGAATTAGATCCCGTGTCATCGGTCAGATACTTTGTGCTTTATATGTGAGCCATTTTTGTGGTTTCATAGCTCCGTTGCTTTTGATGGTAGAAAAAAACTTATGGTATCAAATTTGAAGAAAGAAATATTTTGAATTAATTGTCTTCCACAAAATCGAAAATAACTTATTTTGCGCTTTAGTGCACTGAAACGGCGATAAACTGGAAAAAGTGCGAAGTTTTCCAAGATGGCCGAGTGGGGTGACCAAAACTTGGATTTTTCACTACCTTATCGACCTATACAACATATAAAAATTTAGAACTACCGGACCTTTTGTAGGGTAAAACCCCTCTATTCACTGGACCATGTAGGTACCATCTTCTGCATAAAAAGGTTCGGTGGTGTGATCCCTTTTTATAAAAAAAGATGGTACGGTAGAGTGCAATGTCGATACCTTCTTAAATATGTAAGTAAAGTTGATTATTTACGAATATACAGGTATATTCGTAAGTCTAACCTTTTTCCATCCGCTTATTTCATTAAAAAAGTTATCCTTTAAGAAAATATTCTTAAAGGTTAGATCCTTTGTTATTTGTACAAAGCCTATTATCACGTAATAGTAATCTTTCTTTTTCAAGAATTATTGTTTGAAATTCTTGAAAACGAATGGTAAAAGAAAGCAAAAACATAATCAAATATTTGATATACACACTACCGCAAATGACTCCATTATAGTCCCGTCAACGAACTACAAAAATCACCGTCTGCCTCAAAATAATCCAAAAGTTTTAAAAATTTGTAGAGATGTCGTTTAGGCCTTTTTCATGAGCGTAATAAGAAGTTTTCAACATTTTTAAATTACTACTCTCGACAAAGAAAGCTTTCTCCCTAAAAAAATCCAAAAGTTCTGAAATTTGGCAGAGATGTACTTTAAACATCAATTAAAGGTAAGCTTATGGCGCTATTTTTATTTTTAGGTACACTTTTGGAGTATTCAAACACTCAATTAAAAAAAAATAAGTTATTATAAAAAGAAAGCTTAAATTTTTTTATAATAAATATTTGTTTCAAAACTATTTCTTCTGCTTAGTTTTTGAGAAAATGGACAAAAATTGTGAAAATATCTTGATTTTAAGTTACCCTTTTGGATTTGGATTTTATTGCCTACCTCGTACTGAAGATATTACAAAACGTAACTCTAGTGTTTTTGCAAGAACTTAAATCATTATGGTGTGATTAAATTAATTGGTTTCTTTTACAACCTAAAGTGTTTCTTTTACGTTTACCTAGCACAATAGTTAAATATTTCATTAAAATAGATCTAAGGTTATCAAGAATATATCATTACGGGTTAGAAGCCTATTTATTGGTACTGTCGCTTAATATTAATCCTTCTTTTTAAATATTGTCGTCTACATTCCTTGAAAAAGAATGGCGAAATTGAGAAAATCATATAATTCATATACAATGTATATTATACATAAACCATGATGCTATACGGAATGTTAAGATTTTATGTCACTCTATAAAATTTATGTTTATAAATATAATATAACATAATTATGGGTAGGAAATTTAACAGCCAGAGATTATTCTAAGCTTCTTTACGTCACTGCACAGATTTTAGTAAAAACCACGCACCCGCCGAGGTTAAACAAAAACCTCTCCTTGTGATACCTCAATTAATCAGACTTAAAACTCCCAATTAATTTATTTTATTTCTACAGAGATTTTTTTTAATTATACTTTGTATTTTTGTTAATTTTATACAATTAAAAAAAAACATCTCTTACCGCACATATTTTGATTTCTTAATGCAGAATCGGATTTTCTCATTGCACATATTGTGTCTCACTGTACATATTGTGTCTCACTGCACATACATATTGTATTTTACTGTAAATATTGTGAACGTTATAACAGCTTCGCCTAGAGAGTGAAAAATTAGTTATTTCAGTTTAAACTAAATCAGTTTGAATCTACTTGAATGTAAAATGTTTAATAGTTATTGAAAAGAAGTTGACTTATCATGCAATAATAATAATTCATTTAAATATATCTTAGTATAACAAGAATATATTTTTAGGGGTCAGAACCGTTGTTATTTGTACTTGAAAGATTATAATCTTTTAAGAATTTTCATCTAGATTCCTTGTAAAATAATGGAAACACAGAGAAAAAGGATAATTATATAATAATATAATCATATAATCCGTGACGTGATAAAATCGACAATTGATTGATTAATTATTAATCAATAAATAAATAACTAATGGCCACTTGCACTGGTTTAACTTTAAACTTGGATTAAATTGACGGTCAACCAATAGGAAAGTAGCATTTTTAACTTAAACTCGGTTTAGTCGAAATAATCCCAGATCAAAAGATGGTGCAAGTGGTACTAAATAATCTAGAAAGTTAAAAGTTATCAATTAATTTAGTTTAAACCAAATCCGTATAAATGAATATCGAATAAAATGTCAAACAGTTTTTAGTAAAACTATTATATGCAGTTGAATCATTACCGTGATTCAATAAATTTTTTGTATGTTCATCCGAATGTAATATTAATAGAACTATTAATTTTCGTTTAAATAACTTCTCAGAATATCAAGACTATATTGTTAGGGGTTAGAGCCCGCGCCATTTGTACAAAGTCTATTATTGCGTAATAATAATCTTTCTTTTCAAGGATTGTCGTCTGAATTCCTTGGAAAAGAATGGCGAAACAGAGAAAAAGATAATCATATAACTCATATACACACTACTGCGGATGACGCCATGATGCTAAACCGAACACCGGGGAAACGAAATGCAAACCGTTTTCATATTTTCTCCGGCTATAAATTTATTCTCCCGAATACAAACAACTGGAAATATATAACATTAAATTTTTTTATTGCTTCGAGACTATGGTTATATATCACACTCGATGACATCCTTGGTTTTCATTCGATAACCCTATTTATGCTGTTTTTATTTTTATAATTTATTCCGGTTTTATCTTTCAGAAATATATGTTCGTGCTATCGTAAACCTTTTAAATTCCATTCGATCTAGGTGTTTTACACAATTTTCCCTAAGATAAAAATAATATTTTAATCTAAATAAATTTACTAAAAAAACGATAATTTTTCTGGTTGCTGCCACCACATATCTATTATAATTTCGGTGATTTTTATTCACCGGTGAAACATAACTTCATAGTACTTTTTCTGCTGAAGTGATTAGTCTAAACCGTTTAGCTCCGCCATATTTATCAAAATATCAGGCAGAAAAGATCCGCTCGAAACGAGAATAGATACCCAGAAACCCGGTAAGGGCAGCAACACATTCTGTTGTGGTTACCAGAAACAACACGTGGATTACCTACAGGGTGGCCCAGAAAAAAAATGTTACTGAGAGTTTTGCCCACAAATTCTCTCTTACAACTGGTTTCTTAATGAACATTTCACTAACTATTCTCAGATAGTTGGAACACCGGGAACCCGAACCGGAAGTTGCTAACCCATATTTTAGTGGCAGAGCTTCTCAAAATCGAAGTTACTTCTTCGAATGTTTCACAATTTATGTGGATTCTCTTAGTTGGTGGACTCAAATTCTGCAGAAACAAGTATGCAATGGCACTAACGGTCTTGCCTTGCCATGTCCTTACAATCAATAACTCTTTTTTTTTTTTTTAAGATAGAGGCTTTTGATCCTGAGTCTGAAGGCAATCCTTTAATAGCCTGATGACGCGTTATATTACATTACATTACATTACATTTTGTTTAACCTATTACTATTCTACTTAATTAAGCATCCCCTAAGTCCAGGACTAGTATCGGCTAGTAGTAGAGGGAACCACCGGCTTTAATTGGCTTTCAAACCAATTTATAGGGAGTGTCCGCTTCACTTACGGCTTTGCCAAATTTCAATTATTAATTAACTGAAAAAGGCAAATCGGTGAGAATCGAACTCACGCTATTTGTGTAGTAAACTCGCCAAGTACGAAGCGGTAGTCCACTACACCAATCCTCCCATATATCTATAGATTTGAATAGTTGGGGTTGTTTTCGTTTGGTTGGGGTTAGTGTGGCTTTGGTTGGGGTTACTTTTGAAGCGCTATGTTTTCATGAATTTAATTTTTCCAAAAAAATACTTTTGAGTTAGGTGCCGTACTTAAAATACGTAACGCACTTAGGGGAAGATAAAGTAGTGTTTAGCGTTACGTTGCATTACAAGGGGAAGGGAACTGATGTAACGTTACGTAAAGCCCTTTACGAGTTTTAAAGGAATAAAAACAATTAGATCTGTCACCTTACCTTGCGTTACAGGGGGAGGGGAACTGATCTAGCGTTACCTAAAGCCCTTTACGAGTTTTAAAGGAATAAAAACAATTAGATCTGTCAGCTAAAATGTTTTTAAGGACGATCTTGGCTGTTAGCGTTACGTATTACGTTATGTAAGTCTTAGCATTACTAAAGGTTACATGGAGAAAGGGGGTCAACATTTGAAAAATTATACGTTACGTAATTAAAGTAAGGCCCCTTACTTGGGAATATAACCCTCGTTTATTGTTGGTATAGTCGGGTGAAAATAGTATATACTATAACTAGTATGGAATAGACAATATTCCGCGCGAGCGGAAAGTTTGTCATACAAGCCGGCAGGCGAGTATGACTATTCCATACGTGTTGTAGACTATACTTTTTCTTCGACTGCAAATATGAAACACTGTATGGCTTTAAACTGCGGACAAGGTTAAAAACAATGTTTTTTGTGACTCGACATTGTAAATGCAAAAAAACACATATTTTTAAATAAAGCAATTAATGTTATTTAAGAATTTTATCAAATCAGTACTTAAAAAAGATTTTTGTTTAATTTTAGCACATATTTACAAATTATAATGCAAAAATTGAAGGTTATGTCAGATTGTTGTGACAGATATCAGGTTTAAATATTTAACAATAGATGGAGCAGTTTTAATTTTTTGAACTAAACTGATAAAAAACTGGCCAAATATTAAGAAAAACTAATAAACTTTATGTAATTTTAACGCAAAACTTTAAATTGTATTAAATTATTCAATGTTTCATGGTAAAATATATATATATTTTTGCTAATTTTGCTACAGTTTTCTTTAATTTTATAAACAAGAGATGGCACTACATGTGCTCATTCTAACACTTGATACGGAATATTCATACCGTGTCTAGAGCTAGAATGGATTCATTCTGTGTTTGAAAAGTGTGTGTATTTGCTTACATTCTAAAGCGGTCGTAGAAAAAATAGTTTAAAAGTCTAAAAACGTTGTGGTTACATTCTGGAACACTTCATACATCAAGAGTGTGAAGGGTTAAACTATAAGCGCAAACTTAAGATTGTTTTACATTAAAGATTTAATTAACAGCTAGGTAATTTGGAATTCTCCTCATTTAAATGCCCCACTAGCTGAATATGAAGATAACTACAGGTTGGACAATTTTTAAATAGTAAATATTTTTTGTATTTTTTGACCGATCTATACCAAATATGGAATAAATGTGCTCAAAACATGTGAAAATCGGTATTTAAAAATATTATTATATTTTTCAGTTATATATAGAGCTTTTTATAAAACGGTTATTTTAAAGTTGTGGGGATTACAGTAAAATAAATACTTATAAGATTTTAAAAAGTGAACAGTGCTTTTTGGTCTACCCTGTAGAACATAAACTGACAGATTTAGCTGCGCTATGTTTTTCTAATATATCGTCGCCGTGAAAAAAATTTTAGACAATAAAAAAGGACTTAAAAATGAAGTGAAAATACCTTGCCCAAAAAAAGTTTTAGCAAAAAAAAAGTTGGACAGTAATAAGAAATACTTAATTAAATATTTTTGTCCTAGCTTTAAGCACAAATGGAATTTAGTTATTGTTACTGTAATAACTTGTATCAATAGGAAAAGTAACGAGGGAATTCAAATATACAAAATATTTTAAGGCATATCCACAAGCTCGCATAACAACATAGTACATGCGGTACCGTGACTGGCTTACAAGATACATGGCGGCACTTCAAGCCAATCACGGCATCGCATTCTTATGTACTATGTTGTTATGCGAGCCTGTGGATATGCCCTTAGTATTTAATACGGTAAAGAATTCTGGATAAATAAAATCTACAAATTGGGAGCTTTGTATGAAAACTACAAGTTGTTTCAACTAATATTTAACAAGTCAGCTAACATTTCATAGAACCTATTTCTGGTATGCTAGTTTATATACTAGATCCATTACTACCAAATGAAACAATAATATTTTGTATTGTAATTTAGAACTTTGTAGAAATGTTTTGAAATAAAAGAATAGTGATGACTTTGCCAGTATACAGTCCATTGCACAGTAGAATTT
Source organism: Brachypterus glaber (assembly GCA_958510825.1). Lineage (NCBI taxonomy): Eukaryota > Metazoa > Arthropoda > Insecta > Coleoptera > Kateretidae > Brachypterus > Brachypterus glaber. The sequence goes on from OY294050.1 coordinate 20,518,552, forward strand.
GAATGAGATTTTTATTATTTAACTTTAAAGTTTATTGCGTTTTAGAACTTGACTTTTTTATTTTTTAAAGGTGTTTATTAATGACCTAAAATCAGTACAAAAAACTGGTGACTAGGCCTAGTTAACATTAAATATAAAATACAATATTAATACAAAATAGGTAGAAGAAGAACAATAAAAAATATGTAGAATAAAAAATATAAAAATATAAAAAATATGCAAAGGCAATAATAAGAATAAATAAATAATTAAAAAAAAATACAAATATATATATATAGAGAGAGATTCATAATAAAATAAAATAAATAAATAAATAAAATATCACAGCCTTCAGAAGTGTTCTTTGGTTTTATTTTTAAATTGGTTTTCGCCCAAGTTTTTTAGACTATTATTTAGCTGATTATATACCATAACGCCTCTGTAAATTGGAGAATTCTGACTTCGCAGGGTAAAACGGGTGTTAAGTATTATGCACTCTCTGTTTCGTGTATTGTGTTCATGGATGTTGCTGGCTAACTGGAGATTTTGATTCGTTTTTAGAAAACCATTTTGTATTCCATGTACAAGCTTCGCTAGCTCATAATCCCTCAATTTCGAAATATTTAATAAATTTGTTTTCTTAAATATTTCTTCAGTAGGTGTCAGATAATGAAATCCAAATAATGCTTTTATTGCCTTATTTTGACAGATTTGTACACTTGACAGCTGTGTTTCTGATGTGTTTGCCCAACATGTGATTAAGTATTGTATGTGTGATGCCAGTAGACTATGGTAGATCATCTTTTTCAGGTTTATGCTGATGACTTATGACTTTAAAGTCATAAGGTTGGTTTACCCAATAATAAACACTTAATTAACTAAGAATTTAACCAATAAAATGTCAGATTTATTTGTCACATTATATTTCATTGGTTAAATTCTAAGTTTAGTGTTAATAACACTAGGCATCACGATTTCTTGCCCCGATTGGAGTCATATGTTTTTTAACTAATTTTGGGTCGCTGAAACCGAATCTGGCCTCAGAATATTTCTATTACCTAAGTTTTCTGATAAAAATAAGATAAAAATTTTAAAAAATCATTATTTTATACCTCTTTTGTTCTAAAATCATGGGAGACAAAAATATTACAAGGACAAATTTGGATTCGGCGACTCAATATTAGAAACTCAAAACATAGAAACTTTAAATTCATAGGTAGAATAAATAGGGATATTATGAAAAAAAAAATATTTAAAAAAAAGGAATAATGTGACAAAACTAAGTAGGGGTGGAGGGTATAAAGAAGGGGACAAGCTTATCGCCACGTACTCATGCTAAAAATCATTACTAGGGGGTCAAAAATAAACTAAAAAAATGTTACGTATTATGGTAATAAAGTAACATTTTTATGATGTAGAACCATTAAAAAAACAAACAAAAATACACAATATTTTGTTTTATAAATTATTTTTAAATTGGCATAAATGCATGTACTAAAATTTAAAAAATAAGACATGCTGAATTTTTTTTAAGGTCAAATTTGGATTCTGCGCCTTTAAATTGATAAGAAAAATATATTTTTTGGACTCGGGAAAAAAGTTTACACTGTGTACTTTAATTTTATATCTTTTTCATTTATTTACTTTTTAGGAACAAACTAAGCAAAATAAAAAAAATATTTGTATAAATATTTTTGTAGAGAATTTTATAATCTACAAATTAAGTTCTAAAAAAATTTTAAAAAAAAATTGATAGTTTTGCCACAAATGAGCAATTAAGCAAACTCTGCACTTTCATTTTAACCTTTTTATTTTTTTTTTCGCGTACTTACTCTGACATATAGATTTTTGAATTCCGCATATTTTTTTTTAATATAAACTAAAAAAAAATTTTAGGTGCTGGAATTTTTCTAAGGTCAGATTCGGATTCTACGCCCTCAAATTAGTAAGAAAAATTTACTTTCCGATCGGGGCAAAAAAAAGTTGCGATTTGTTGCCTAGTGCAATTATTAATTTAATAAACCAACCTATAGATTTATGAACTAAAATTATATGATAATAGGGGAAAGTCGGGTAACGGTGCGCACCTAAGTGAAATTTAATATGATTGGCACCTTATAGAATAGAATAGAATAGAATAGAATAGAATATTTATTAGTCCTTTGAGATGCTTTAACATCTATGGACACGTTAATATACAAATAATAGAATACAATTAAAATGAAATAAAATTAATACAATACAAATACAGTTACAAACATATTAAAAAGAATGTAAAGTTTAGAATTTGTGTATACATGTTGTTTTTTAACTAAGTAATATATTTTCACAGAAATACTCTTCCACTGAATAAAATGGTTTTTTTAAAAAATAGTCTTTTACTAAACCCTTGAACCTCGTGTAGCTTTCAATGGTTTGTACACTTGTTGGCAAATGATTGTACACCTTAATCCCCATGTAATATGCTCCCTTTTCGAAGGTAGCTGTTCTATGTCTGGGGGTTGTGAACACATTTTCATGTCTAGTTTGGATACCTTGATTTACCTCATTGTTTGTAGTAAAAAGATCCTTGTTTTGTTTAACAAAAAGGCACAGTCTATACAGATACAAAGAATACACAGACATTATCCTGCACCTTTCAAACAGAGGGCACAGTGAGCATCATATGGTTCGTGACATATTGTTCTTAAAATTTTCTTTTGTAAAAGTAGAAGGCGTTCCACTTCTGGAGAACAGCCCCAAAAAAGTATTGAAAAATGCAACCTACTTTGTACGTATGCATGGTAAAAAAGCAAAAGTGAATCATGGCTCACTATGTCCCTCAGGTTGAAAAGAGCATATTTGGCGCTGCATATTCTTTTTGCTATTTCATCTATATGTTTATCCCAGGTGCAATTCTCAGAAATGTGGGTGCCTAAAAATGTTGTAAAACTATTTTGATGTATGCTTTTGCCTCTCATCCTTACTAGCAAGCTGGAGGGACGCTGGTTTGTCAGTTTAAAGTGAATAAGGTTGGTTTTAGATTTATTTAGGTGAAGTCCGTTGCGACTACACCACTGGGCCATCCCCTCCACCACTCTATTTGCCAAATTCACCGCCTCGCAGATCGATTTGCCAGTTATTATGGCCGAAGTGTCATCTGCGAACTGTGTAATTTTGACGTTATTTCTTTCTGCGGGGCTAAGTGAATCAAGCAAAAATATCCTCAAATCATTTGAGAAGATTGTAAAGAGCAGCGGGGATAGGATGGATCCCTGAGGTGTTCCGCAAGGGACATCCTCTATCTTGGAATTATAAATATTATAAAAAATTTATAAGTGGCAAAAGAAACCTTACTTATTAGACTATCATTACGTAGCATCAAAACTTAGGTAGCTTTTACCATAATCATAATAAAAATGTAAAACTATAAAACTGAGCACAATTCCCCACCCCAAGGGGCAATGGTGCCCACCTGTTGGGGAATTAGGCACAAAAGATAAAAAAAGAAAATAATGCAAAAATATTTAATAAACACAAGATTTGTATACAGGTTTTCAAAAACTTAATTTTTAAAAGAAAGGTTTTGGAATTTGTGATCGTTTAAAGAACGTTTCCAAAACCCTTCTTTTAAAAATATTGTTTTTGAACATATAATTATTTTGTTTTCTACTTTTTAGTCATAAGTAACGTGTAATTATTAGAAAGGTTTTAACTTGTTTTTTATTTTATTTTATTAGTATTTAATTGAATGAGGGGAATGCGCATCATTACCCCATCATGAACTTAAAATAAATCACTTTACAACAAAAACTATTTAATTAGGTTTAATAAAATTGCATGGATAAATGCAAATGATGACATGTTTTAAGAATATATATATATTTTAGAATAATCGATCAAGAATTATGAACTTACCGTCCTATTTCGTATACGTGCAAAATAATAACAACAAACATCAATTCACACATATTCAAATATTATGAACAACTTTAATTTGTCAGTCGCAGTTTTTGGTGCTAGCGAATTGTTAGACACGCCTCTCAATCATGGATTGCCAGAAATGTCTCAAAATACCTCGTAATATGAATTTTCGGTGGTTACCCTACTTTCCCCTAGTGCTTAAATTTCATTGCTTAACCTAACAATATAAGGTTCAAACTTTAAGGTTATAACTTTTTGGAAGTGGAAGCTTGGTTTGAACAATTTTATCTAATAGTTTTTAAACCTAAATATAAATACTAAATGTCGATAGCTATATATTTTTTTACAGTTTTTGCTTCTTAGAAAAATATTATTTTTTATTTTGGTCCAAATATTTTTTTTTTAAATTAGGACAAAATTCTAATTTTATAAATAAAATAGTAATAGTAAGAGTATTTTAGTTTTCAGATTTATTTTTTTTTATTAAAAAAGGAGGCAATTTCTGCTTTCTGCAAATAACTAAAAATGCAGTTATATAATCGATTTTTGCCTAGTTGGATTTTGATACGGGTAACGAGATCTATAACATATCCTGCAATTTGACCGCAGGCCAATTTTAAGGAATCCTTCGCCATGTCATTTGAATAAACCGTCCAGAACAATTTTTTTTTTTAAATTCTTTTATCATAAAAATTTAATTAAAAGGTGATAGGTGCAAGCGGTTTCCATGAATCTGCCATTTTCTTAAGAAAACGTTAAAAATCGCTTCAACTTTGGTAAGTTTTTTCTTAATACCGTAATGATGTGAGCTCACTGATATATATTTTCATTGCTTATAGGTATGTTAAATTAACAAGTAGTTTAGAAGCATTTTAAAGGTTATATATATATAATCTGATAAATTTATTAATTATTAAGTAGGCCAATCACAGTCTGATGAAATTGGATAAAAATACACTATCCCGTATTCCCCCTACATAAATTAAATTCAATAAAAACAATTTGATTGAATCTTCAATGGAATGAACTAAAATTGACTGTTCTATAATAAATATTAGGTAATTGGGTTAACATTAGTGAGTTTAAATTAATATTTAGCAATAAAATATTCGCATTTGTGACATATCTGTATGAAATATTCAATGCATCGCTCTATATTTGTTATCTCTCTTAATTAGAACCGACAGTTTATATTATAAATTGCTTCATTGGCTATTCGTGATTGGGGACAATAAACAAGATTCCCATGTCGAAATTTCGAGATATTTTTACATCGGCACTTAGTGCTACTAAGAGTGCCGATGTATTGGAATCTTCGCCGAAAAGTCAAAATTTTTGCGTCCGTCCGTCCGTCCGTCCGTCTCTGTCTGTCTGTCTGTCTGTCTGGGTGTAAACTCTCTAACTCCATTTCTACATGAGATATTGACTTGCGGTTTTTTGCATATTGTTTCTTATCGTATTCTGAAGAGCTGATTAGATTTTGGGGGTAAACGATTTGGGGTAAGGGGGTAAAAATAGGGTAAAACTCCTATTTTTAGCGTTTTTTGTTTATAATTAAGGCAATTATTATTGTATTTGCTTAATTTAGCACTTATATAAAAGATAATTTTATAAACAACGTTTTCCTAAAACGCATTGTTTTCTAGATATTGGCGTTTAAAGCAGTAAAAGGTTTTTTTAGCATATCTCACATATTTATAACCCGATTTCAAAAAATTATATTTTAAATAAAAGCTCTTTTTAAGCCCTATAAAAAATGTTATATACAGTTTTTTGCTAGAGTATAATGTTTTAAAGATACAGAATTTAAAATCAAACAAAACACCTAGTTTGAAATTTGCAAACTAGATGGCTCTAGTTTACAATAGTGCCGATGTTTTGACAGATGAGAGGACTTTTTATAATCACTGGTTAAATCATTTTAATTTACGTTAAATAGGTAATTGGCAAAATGCAATAAACTATCCATTGTAAATAGTATATAATCGAATGCGAAACATTGCATATCTTCACGACTTGTTATATTTAAAACTTTTGTATGGGTAAGATCCTAAGATTCATTTTTTGCCAATCCTTTAAAGAAGGTAGATCTAGTTAAGTGTTTTATACAGTATACGGTAAAATAACAAAATGAGCTACCTAAGGGAATTCTTTGTTGTGCATTTCTCTATTCCTCGAAGACTGTATGTGCTACTTTATGCACTTTAGTATTGAAATGGGTCCCTTAGAAAACTACTGTAGCCACTTGATGGCTTTAAAAATGGTAAAAAAGGTTACTAAAAATACTACTACGCCCCCCCATCCCATTACACATTATTTTTTTCTATAAATTATATATAATATTACACACGGTGTTTGCAGTCTTATGCAACAAAATTTCAAGTTGATATCTTATGCCGTTCAAAAGTTAAAGGGGGGATTTAAAAATGCTCTGTATATTATTTATAAAAAAATGTAACATTCTTTTATTTAATGCTTTTCATACGAAATGCAGCGAGTTACCACTAAAAACTCACCCTTATTCTGGGGTAAACATAAAATAAGCTTTAAAAACACTATAGAAAAGTGTATTAGAGCACTCTACAGTTTTGCTTAAAAGTTTATTCCATTTTTTAACATGTTTTTAAAAGTTAATTACCCCTCAAGAATAAAAAAATTAAAAGAATTGTAATACAAAACTAAATTAAATTTTATAAAATTTATTAAAAACAGAAACAATGTTAGTTGTAAGGAGTCACCTTCCCTTTCCGTTCAAGAAACTATTGACGGATGTATAGATCTAGGGCTAAATTCTACTAGGTAAAACTAGTACCCCCATAAGAAAAAGCCAGCTAGGTACACCTCTGTACCTTTAGGTACCTATTTTACACTTAAATTTTTAAATCTTGAAGTAAAAGTTAAAAATAATTTAATATTTTTCCAAAATCGTTGACTCAGAAGAGACGCTATTGAATTGAAATAAAATGATAAAAATTTATTAAAATCCATCATCATTTCACGGATTAAAAAGGAATATTTATATCGCAAACTAATTATTTAATAAATTAGCTATTTCCATGATTTGCATATCAGATTTTAAATACAATTTTAAATTTATTTAAATAACATACACACATATCGCTGAATGATTGTATATCCTGCCATGGCAGAACTCTATCAATAACCCTTAACTATAGACGTGGCTTCATAATATAGCCACATCTGTTGTAAAGGCCAGGGGTGTAGCTACCGCAGTAACAGGGGAATGAATGGTACGGGGCACCCGAGCCAAAGGGACCCAACATGTGTAAGCGGAAGGTTCGGAATTAGAGCAAAGCTTGAATAAGAATTCATATGTAAATATTATAATAACTTTATGAAACTTTCAATTTTAACACTCTTTTAAAATTAAAATAGACTACCAAATTTGTAAACATTTTCGCCTGCGGCGCTTGGCATTTTTACTTTTTTTTTT
>OY294050.1:21191287-21234255 GCA_958510825.1 Brachypterus glaber
AAAGTCACGTAATATTTTCTTTTTACATTTCAATTTACTCCATTAAAAATATATATTAAACTCGATTTAAAAAATTGAATTAAAATAAGCAAAAAATAAAAAAAATAAATAAAAAAATACCATGTAATTTTCTTTGCCCACGGCGGAAAACGATGTGCTGTACCATATGAATAAAGGTTGGTTGTATCAGCAAATGATTTGCAAAAAGGGATTTGGTACGAAAACGGAATAAACTAGCTAAGCGTATTAGTTGCGTTTTTCTTTGTCTGCGGAGAAATAGACCGCAGTTGAATGTGAGATATTTCTTTGTACTATAAGATAGTCTGATTCAAAAGAATTCTTTTGGTGTATAAGCAGTTGTTTGCAAAAAGAACGTCTGGTGAAAATCGGGCAAAAACTAGCCAAGTACGCGTTTTTATTTACCCTCAAGGGGATAGACATGAGTTTCCTTTGCCCGCGAAAGCATAGCCTGCAGTCGAAAGTGGAGGATGTGATTGTACCATATGGTAGTGCTATTGATATGGATTCTTTTGTTGTACAAGCTTACGATTTGCAGGAGAGTTATCTGGTGGAAAATGGCCAAAAACTAGCCAAGTGCAGTATACATGAGTTTTCTTTGCGCGCGGAGGGATAGCCTGCAGTCGAAAGTGAAATATTTGATTGTACCATATGGTGGTCGTGTTGGTAAGAAATCCTCGTGGGTATCAGCAGACAATTTGCAACAAGGATGTCTGGCGGAAAACAGGCAAAAACTTGCCATGTGCAGAAAACACATGTTTTTCTTTGTTTGAGGAGGAATAGCCTGCAGTCGAAAGTGGAGGATATCATTGTACCATATGGTAGTACTATTGATAAGGATTCTTTTGGTGCACAAGCTTACGACTTGCAGGAGAGTTATCTGGTGGGAAACGGGCAAAAACTAGCCAAGTGCAGTATACATGAGTTTTCTTTGAGCGCGGAGGGATAGCCTGCAGTCGAAAGTAAAATATTTGATTATACCATATGGTGGTCTTGTTGGTAAGAAATCTTTGTTGGTATCAGCAGACAATTTGCAAGAAGGATTTCTGGTGGAAAACAGGCAAAAACTTGCTACGTGCAGAAAACGCGTATTTTCTTTGTTTGAGGAGGAATAGCCTGCAGTCGAAAGTGGAGGATGTGATTGTACCATATGGTAGTAATATTGATAAGGATTCTTTTGGTGAACAAGCTTACGATTTGCAGGAGATTTATCTGGTGGAAAACGGCCAAAAACTAGCCAAGTGCAGTACACGTGAGTTTTCTTTGCGCGCGGAGGGATAGCCTGCAGTCGAAAGTAAAATATTTGATTGTACCATATGGTGGTCGTGTTGGTTAGAAATCTTTGTTGGTATCAGCAGACAATTTGCAAGAAGGATTTCTGGTGGAAAACAGGCATAAACTTGCTATGTGCAAAAACACATATTTTTCTTTGTTTGAGGAGGAATAGCCAGCAGTCGAAAGTGGAGGATGTGATTGTACCATATGGTAGTATTATTGATAAGGATTCTTTTGGTGCACAAGCTTACGATTTGCAGGAGAGTTATCTGGTGGAAAACGGCCAAAAACTAGCCAAGTGCGGTATACATGAGTTTTCTTTGCGCGCGGACGGATAGCCTGCAGTCGAAAGTAATGGATTTGATTGTTCTATATGGTGGTCGTATTGGTAACTAATCTTCGTGGGTATCAGCAGACAATTTGCAAGAAGGATTTCTGGTGGAAAACTGGCAAAAACTTGCTACGTGCAGAAAACGCGTATTTACTTTGTTTGAGGAGGAATAGCCTGCAGTCGAAAGTGGAGGATTTGTTTGTACCGTATGGTAGTGCTATTGATAAGGATTCTTTTGGTGTATAAGCTTATGATTTGCAGGAGAGTTATTCGGTGGAAAACGGGCAAAAACTAGCCATGTGCAGTATACATAAGTTTTCTTTGCGCGCGGAGGGGTAGCCTGCAGTCGAAAGTGAAATATTTGATTGTACCATATGGTGGTCGTGTTGGTAAGAAATCCTCGTGGGTATCAGCAGACAATTTGCAACAAGGATGTCTGGCGGAAAACAGGCAAAAACTTGCCATGTGCAGAAAACACATGTTTTTCTTTGTTTGAGGAGGAATAGCCTGCAGTCGAAAGTGGAGGATATGATTGTACCATATGGTAGTACTATTGATAAGGATTCTTTTGGTGCACAAGCTTACGATTTGCAGGAGAGTTATCTGGTGGGAAATGGGCAAAAACTAGCCAAGTGCAGTATACATGAGTTTTCTTTGAGCGCGGAGGGATAGCCTGCAGTCGAAAGTAAAATATTTGATTATACCATATGGTGGTCTTGTTGGTAAGAAATCTTTGTGGTATCAGCAGACAATTTGCAAGAAAGATTTCTGGTGGAAAACAGGCAAAAACTTGCTACGTGCAGAAAACGCGTATTTTCTTTGTTTGAGGAGGAATAGCCTGCAGTCGAAAGTGGAGGATGTGATTGTACCATATGGTAGTAATATTGATAAGGATTCTTTTGGTGAACAAGCTTACGATTTGCAGGAGATTTATCTGGTGGAAAACGGCCAAAAACTAGCCAAGTGCAGTACACGTGAGTTTTCTTTGCGCGCGGAGGGATAGCCTGCAGTCGAAAGTAAAATATTTGATTGTACCATATGGTAGTCGTGTTGGTTAGAAATCTTTGTGGTATCAGCAGACAATTTGCAAGAAGGATTTCTGGTGGAAAACAGGCAAAAACTTGCTACGTGCAGAAGACGCGTATTTTCTTTCTTTGAGGAGGGATAGCCTGCAGTCGAAAGTGAAATATTTGATTGTACCATAAGGTGGGCCTATTGGTAAGTAATCTTCGTAGCTATCAGCAGAAAATTTGCAAGAAGGATGTCTGGTGGAAAACGTAACAAAATAGCCAAGTGCACTATACCCGCGTTTTTCTTTTCCCGTGGAAGGATAGCCTGCAGTTGAAAGTGGAGGATGTTATTGTACCATATGGTAGTACTATTGATAAAGATTCTTTTTGTGTATAAGCTTATGATTTGCAGGACAGTTGTCTGGTGAAAAACAGGCAAAAACTAGCCAAGTGCAGTATACATGAGTTTTCTTTGCGCGCGGAGGGATAGCCTGCAGTCGAAAGTGAAATATTTTATTGTACCATATGATAGTCGTATTGGTAAGTAATCTTCGTGGGTATCGTCAGACAATTTGCAGGAAGGATTTCTGGTGGCAAACACGGAAAAACTTGCTATGTGCAGAAAACGCGTATTTACGTAGTAGGGCTAAAAATTAATATTTTTGTCCATTAAAGTGTACCCATATATTAACATAAGTGCAGTATTATCCCTTAATTTGTCCTTTAATTAATAAATTAAGCTTAAATAAAATAAAAATACAGAAATAAAATATTTTTATTAGGAATTACCCATATAATCACATTTTGACATTTTAAAAAATCGTCTGCTAGAATCGTCTGCCAATTTCAGTGTCATCTGAAATTTTGGATTATATTTGTCAAAATTGATGGGGAGCCCCTAGCACAAGCAATCAGCTTATTTGGGGCTCTACATGATACTGTGTATAATAAATAAATGAATGAACTTTTTGTATTTTTTTTAATTCGATTTTACCAGAGAAAAGTTCATTTACAGCATTTTTTATTTTATTTTACCTGGCTTTAACCCATTTGTACTGCGCCAAAAACTGCGAAGCCATTTTCATGCATCGGATGGCCCAGGCAAAAGGTTCACCATCACCAATTTCTATTTGCATTTTTAATATTTTATGTTGTGTATCTAAAAGGGGAATGTAATCCGCTGTTTGGCCATATATCCAAGCGAGCATTTGCATATTGTTTATTAACAATTTCTTCATTTTATTAAAGGCATAAGTTTGGTCACATGGAATAGCGTTAAAAAGTTCTTCAGTGCTAAAATTTGGTCAGTTTTTTTTTTAATTTTAGGCTATAAACTTTGGAGCCCAAAGCTTTTGAACTACAAAGCCTTTGAATGGCTTTTACATATAACCTAACCCTGCTGAAAATGACGGGTCTGGGCGGGTATAAATGGTGCTTAAACCGGACTTGAGTGGATGAAATTCACCCGCTCAAGTCCGGTCTATGCAACATTTATACCCGCGCAGACTCGTCATTTTCAATAGGGTAGACATATTGTTCACATAGAACAACATGATCTTAGCCAAATGTCATAATGTATTTTATTGTTTTGGTTTAGATGGTCAACTATACTGTATGGTGTATTGACTCAGCGTTAAACTGGAATAATTGGAAAAAATAGCGGAAAAATTTAATATAGTTTTAATATTTTGGGATTATAATCCCAAAATATTAAGCTTCCTGTAAGTAACAAAACAAAGGCCCTTAACGTTCTTTTCTGAGAACCGATGGTTTACCGCCTTTTTATCAAAAACTGAAGATATGACGTAAAAAAGTCCAAACCAAAAATATAACATTCCAAACGAACGCGTTATTTTTCATATTACTCAAAATATATAGAATAATTTCCAATATTGTAACTTGATAGAGCCAAGAATTCTCCACGAACTACATACAGAGCGGTCCAAAAGTCACAGGGTGTTATTTAAGTACGTGGCCAAACTTCAAGGGGTGATTCTTTGAGTTCTAAGACGAAAAGTTTATATAAACATAGGTCCGGTAATGCTTCGTTTTCAACATACAGGGTGTCAAAACTTTTTTTAAAAATAATTTTTTCGTAAATATCTTAATAGGTAATCCTTTAGCCGAAAAAAAAAACAATAAAAAAAAGTTTTGACACCCTGTATGTAGAAAACTAAGCATTACCGGACCTATGTTTATATAAAGTTTTAGTCATAGAATCCCTCCTTGAAGTTTGGCCACGTACTTAAATAACACCCTGTATAATAAACTTTTATGTAAGAGCAATTTTTTAGAGATAATATTATTAGTATAAAATTTATATTTGTAGTATTTAATATGATTTATTACTAATTTTGAAGAAAATTGGGCTGCATTGCTGACTGAATCCAAACGGCCGTTACCCCGGGGTCTCGTTAGTCCGCAATAGGTAACTTTTAAACGATTATGCCCGAAGCCTTAAAATTTTCTGTTGCAGCATTATTTAGAGAACCGTTAAAATTTAAATTGAAGGCTGTATACATAGATAAAATGATTTATAAAAATATTAAAATAATAAAAATAAAGTAAATATTTCGGTAGATATTATGATTTACTTGTATAAAATGGGGATGGTATCAATTTCCTCATTTGCAACTTTTTCAAGCAATTCCTTAGCTTTTCCAGAATCACTATTGCTGGACAACAAATAACTCAAATGGTTTAAAATCCTCAAATATAAAAATGTAATCTGAGGTTTTCTAAAATACGGCTCTGTAATATTTAGAGCAGTTAGCAGCATTTCCTGTGAGCTTTCCAGTTTATTATTGGTCCAGAGGACTTTAGCATTTTCGTACATTATCGAAGCTTTCATAGAAAGTAGCCTTAAAAAATCGTCGGAATCTTCTGTAGAAGCGCCTAAGGAAGCATCCAGTTTGTGCAAAATATTCTCATAATTTGATTCCCAATTTTCCCTGGAATCTCCTGAATTTTGGACAACATTATTTTCTTCCGAAGATGTGGCTGGTTTTATAATTTTAGTAAAATTTTCGAATAGAAGTTTGAGTTCGACTTGGACCGATTCCATATTTACTTCGCCCATTTTTAGATTTTTTCAGGATTTTCTTAAAATGTCACTGTTAATTTTTTGAAATTTCAAGTTTTACTCGTGTCAAATTGAGCATTTTACCTTTAGGTTGCTAACGGAAGTTGATTACACAGGCACACAAAAAAAGTTCTGATAATCAGACTTAAAAAAAATATATGAAAGTTGAAACATTTCCTAATCAGCATATATGCACAGTGGTAGATTTCTTCTTGGTACGGTACGGGGTCCCGTTTAAGGCCTATCCAGAAGCTTGCATAAGAACATAAAACATAAGAATGCGGGGCCGTGATTGGCTTACAAGATACATGGCGGCACATCAAGCCAAACGCATCGCATTGTTATGTATTACGTTCTTATGCGAGTCAGTGGATATGCCTTTACGTAACAACATATTTTATTTAGTTATTTTTTTCAGAACGAACGTACTTTATAAAGTTAATAAAACACACTGGTTTGGAAACAAGTTTTTATTGTTCATAATTTAATTATTTAGGGCTCTAACATCCTTTTAAGAAAAAAAATTCTATCAATGCGTTTTTGAGAAAAAAAAAACGATTTTCATTTTTTTTAACAACAAAAATGAGATATTTAAAAATTATTTTAAATATTCAGATTTTAAACCAATAAATATTAACATTTAACGTTTTATTAAAATTAACTTTTTAACCAGAGGCGTTAGTAATGGGTACTGGTTAAACATTTTTTTTATATCATAAAATAATAATGTTTATTGGTTGCATACTACACTAAAAAGTCAATAAGTTAAACCGAGTTATGAAGTAAATAATAAAAATGTCCCTTAAACATGCTCTACACAGTGCGACCCTGTTAAGAGTAGGTTTTTTGGAAAGACCACACAAATTTTCTTTTAGTTATTGATAGTAGACTATTCCCTCATTACATATCACTATGGTCTGTTTCTTCAAGCAAGATAGTAAATTAAAAATCGCAGCTGCTCTTTCTTGGGAGATTTTTAGATTTTTCTGTTTCTTTTTTTTTTGTTATTAGAAAAAATCAATTTTCATGAATGCTTTGGCATTGCCGTACAGAAAAAAAGACCACACAAATTTTCTTTTAGTTATTGATAGTAGACTATTCCCTCATTACATATCACTATGGTCTGTTTCTTCAAGCAAGATAGTAAATTAAAAATCGCAGCTGCTCTTTCTTGGGAGATTTTTAGATTTTTCTGTTTCTTTTTTTTTTGTTATTAGAAAAAATCAATTTTCATGAATGCTTTGGCATTGCCGTACAGAAGGTAAAGGCAGTCTATGGTCTGTTTTTTCAAGCAAGATAGTAAATTAAAAATCGCACAGTAAATATTTTTACAACAGGTTTGAATAGTATATGTTTGTGTATAGAATATAGTTACGTTTTATAAAATAAACTAAGCAAGTATATTTGCACATCCAATACTCGAATCTTTTTGAAATAAAAAAAAAATCATGATTTTATACTGGTCAGTTTTTTTTAAATTTAATTTTGAAAAAAAAATATTAAAAATTTGACAAAATTATTCCAAAATAGTTTGGACTTTTATAAATAAGAAAAGGGTAATTTTGTTTAAATGAATAGAATAGAAAAAATACTCATATTTTGCCAAATTTTAATTTTTTTAAATTAAAAAAAATCAGGCCAGCCATGAAATTTTTACAGTAATTACTACAAGAAAAATAATTTTCATTCATTTTTTTTTACGATTTATGGCAATTTTACCAATTTTAGGGTCCCCATTAGCACCCTTAGAGAAGTTTGATCACTAATATTTTCAGAATTTCCTAGTTACACCTAAATGAAAATTTTAAGATAAAAAAAAATAATATAAGGTCCATTCTAGTATACATAGGATGTAACTTACATCATGTAAGTAAACATACATACAAAAATACTTGCATACTATTAAGAAGATTACCCTCCCTTCGCGCAGTCGCGTAAAAATAGGATAGGATTGAAAGAAATACAATCGCTAACTTTTATATAATATAATAATTTATTAAATTTCTGTACATTCATTATGGTATATCACTAATAAAGACAATTATAAAAATACAAATCTAAAAATGGTCCAAGTTGTAGAAATATTATTTTTTCAAGATCATGTCATGGGCAAAAACAACATATCAATTACTTAGTACTATTTGGTCGTAACACACACTGAAGGTTTCAAATTTCTAAATTCCTTTAAATGATTTTTTTGCTTTAAGTTTGTTGATATTTTGATTGAGATCTTTAAATTTAAGAAGTGATTCTACGTTAAAAAAATAGGAAAAAAGGTTCCTATAAAGGTTGGTCCGGAAATGATCCCTAAGGGAGCTACGACCCTCCTTAGGATAAATCTAAAAAGTAGATTTTATTTAACCCTGGATCCTGACACTTATTTCATGTATACAAAAATGCAACTCTGGGGTTTCACAAACCCCAATAATAAATTATTAATAATAATTAAGAAACATGTTTTTTTACTTATTGTTTTGTTTTAATTTCTTTCTGTACATGTTTTAAAATGATTTATTTAAATATTTTTATATCACCACTAATATTTAGGTTTTGCTCAAACTTTTTTTGAATCAATGCAACACCTGCCCACTGTAATAGAAGTGGTAGTGGGGTTTTTGAGACCCCACAGTCAGGTTCCAGGGTTAATATTTCTGGAATCCTATAAATCACAGTAATGAATTTTTGCACATGCCTTACCACTGATAAAGGTTATCATTTCATGTCATTTTTATTTAGTAATTTTAACCAGGGGCGTGCAAAATGGGGGGGCGATATCACTTTTTTGCCCCAATTTTTTTATCCGTAGATTTTTTGACATTTTCTCGATAAAATATTAATTAATTTACGAATGAAAAGTTTGGGGTGAAAAAAGTGACATCGCCCCCCATTTCGTACGTCCCTGGTTAAAGTTACCAAACAAAAATTACATGAAATGATAGCCTTTATCAATGTAAAGGCATGTGCAAAAAATCGTTATTATGGTTTATAGGGTTCCAGAAAAAAACAAAAACTACTTTTAAGATGTACTGTTAGGAGGGTAGTAGCTCTCTAAGGGCTCATTTCAAAGCAACCTTTATAGAAACTTTTTTTCATATTTTTTAACGTAGTATCACCTTAAATTTCGAACTTATTTCTGAATAACTCTGTATATTTAAGAAAGAATCAGTTTCAGTGAAAAATACTCTTATCACAAAAAAAAAATTTAAAATTAAGAAACCACTATGTGTAATAAAACCTATTAATACTTAACAATCGATATAAAAAGGCTACCCTAAGGAAATGAAACAAACCAAAAACTAAGCATGGTAACTCTTTGAAAACTATTCGGCATTTCTATTTCCTTAGGTTATAACTGGCAAGTATAATTTTTAGGCTTAATATTAATTTTATGTTATATCCCTTGTAATTTTTTACACAACAAAAAATATGATAATCAACACTTTTTCTGTACAAAAATGAATATTTCACAGCCCCCTTTTCCTCAGCTTAGTATACAAGTTGTTCCGTATTGTATATTCAAACTTTGTGAGTATATAGTAGACCTAATTCCAAGATTAAAAAAAACAAAAAAGTGGTAGGTCGATTTTTATTTGTAAGGCAGCTAGTGGTAGCTTCCTTAAAAGCGATTTGTGGACATTTGTGGACAGAAACTTTTTTTCTTAGTTTCTAATGTTAAATCGCCCTGCAGTATTGAAAATTTAATTGGCGCATTTTTAGTTCCTATTTTCACAACGTGATATTTTCTCTTTAACTCAAATTTGCTCGAGAACGGTTGAAGAATACCTTTTTTTATGTATTTTTAATTAAATATTAATATTTTGTTGAGAAAATGTCAACAAATTTACGGATAACAAAAGTTTGGGGAAGAAAGTGACATCCCCCCCTCCATTTCGCACTACCTGGTTAAAACTACCAAACAAAAATTACATAAAATTATAGCCTTTATCAATATTAAAGCATGTTCATGTGCGTTACTGTAGTTCATGGGGTTCCAGAGATATTAAATAAAAACTACTTTTCAGATTACCCTTGGGGGGGTCGTAGCTCCCTTACGAATAAAAATCGACGTACCACTTTTGTGTTTTTTTTTTGTCTTAGAATATACTACATACCCACAAAATTTGAATATAACGATACGGAACACCTAGTATAACACAGGTCTACAAAAAAAATCTCTGTCCTAAGGTTCTAACCCATCATTTCCTATGTTTTGATGCGCTAAAACCTATTTCACCATAAAAAAAAGATTTATCGCGCAGTTTTCCACAAATCGTATATAAAGTGTATATTTTTTTGAAATTTATAGTATTTTTTGAAAAAACGATTAACCTTTTTTTATTGGTGAATTCGGTTTCAGCGCATCAATAAACATAGGAAATGATGGGTTAGAATTTTAGGACAGAGTTTTTTTTTGTAGACGTGTAATGAACTAATTATATCAACTCTGCCTTATAAATTTCGCATGAGCTTAAAGTAAAATTAGTTCATTAGTTTGAATAACATAAAAAAAATGTGTTATGCAATAATATGTTAACCCACATTGTGAGATGTCAGTAAGTAGTTAAACTTTTTCCTTAATATTTAAATTGAATTTAAGCACTTGCTTCGCTTTGTTACAAAATGTGAAATCCGAGGTGAAATCTTTAATAAAATTTTTGTAAAAGTTCACAAACGTACTGTCATTTCACAAAATTGTTTTAATTATTTCAACAAATAATAACCTAAATAATTTGGTTCAATAGAACAAAAAAAAGTAGTTTTTAAAAATATTAAACAAATCTTGGACACTGGCATAATATCTATTTAAATTCTATATATATTTTTACTCAAAAACACCTAAAAGCAACCAAAACTTATTATTACATGGTTATTTTTTTCCAATAACAGCTTTTAGGTAATTATTGTTTTATATCATAAATAAACGGTCAATTTGTAAAACAGTTATTGAGTAATGGTATTAAAATAATAAATTAATTGCCAAAAACTCAATATATCAAAATATTTTTCACAGTTGTATAGAGTTTGGAAATATTACACTAATTTAATTATAAAGAGTAAGCAAAAGTAATGTTTTGCCATTAAATGTTGTTATATAACTATAATGCTTTCCCATTAAAAACTGCATAATATTTATCAATATTATTGTTCTAATTGTGATGTATGACAAAGCAAAATTGAAACTAACTAACGTTAGAATTTCTGAATTTTTAACGGTTTTTGTACGAAAAAAAACTCCTAAAAATTACAGTTTTTAGCTAGAATGGTACATAAATTAAATTACAGTAAAAAATGATGTATAACTGACTAAATTTTATTATATTTTTTGTCTTTGTACTCTAGTATACTTTTTATCATACAGAGCGGTACAAAAGTCAACCCCCCCTCTGTAAATTATACTTTTAAACTAATTTTAATTGACATAAATAAAAATATACAAAAAAAAAAACTTAAAAAATCGCACAAAAAAATCAAACCTTAAAAAAATTGTTTAAAAAAATAAAAAATATACAGTCCAATATAGAATTTTATTTGCTTTAAAATGTTGTATCACACGACCATCCTTTCCATTTAAAAAAATGTCTCCCCATGCTCCCCTGACCACATTTTACAAGCTGAAAGTATCAAATTTATGCTAAAAGATAGTTTAAGTTGTTTTATTTAACATTTCTAAATTTGAAGTCGATATCTCAACTCGTCCAAAAGTTAAGAGGGGGGTGACTTTTGGACCACTCTGTATAACCCCATAATATGCTTACTCGTTATGCCTTAAAATAGTGTATAAGCTCGCTACTGAATAAAGAAAGACCACCCTCTTAATGTGATAAAAATATTTTCAGTCAAGAAAATCCTAAAAAACAAATATAAAAAATAAATAACTTAACGGTTTGATTTCAACTTCCATCTCAAAAACAAGAAAGCCGATATTCTTAGTACGAAAAATATAACTACGAGCGCAGCGATATCTAGTTTGTAACTAGAGTGCTGCATATCCAATTCTCCTAAAGTGATTTCCGGTCTTTTGAAGTGGCAGTAGTCCGTGAAACATTGGAGCTTTGGACGGTCAAAACCATAGGTTGCTAGGGCTGTGCCCTCAAAACCGTATCTGATGTAGGAGAGATAGGTAATCCATCGTAGGTATATGGGTATCGCGTCAAACGAGACGAAAAAGCCGGAGAATAGTAAGAAAGGAACCGACATAACGGGTGCCAAAAATACACCATTCTGTAACAAAACGTTTTGTTTAGAAACAAGCTGAAATGGAGGTCAATATTTATAAATGGTTAACAAATTTTAAAAAATAATATCCTAATCCAAATGAATCTAATTTAAGCCAAAGGTAAACTTTATAGGTATACAGGGTTTATTTGAAATAATTTTAAGGGGTGATCTACATCATAAAATATGACAAAAACTTCCTATAAACATGTCTAAAAATGCTTCGTAAGGGAGCTAAGACCCTTTGAAAGTGGCTAAAAAAATCGGTTTTTATTTAATAACTCAGAAACTCTTTGAGATATAGCAACAAGGTTTTGCAGGTGAACTAACCTAAATAAGGTTCATCTTCGTATGTTATTTTCATGTGCTTAACCAGGGGTGTGAGAAATGGGAGGTCCTTAGAATTTTTTCTCATGGGTAATTTTTTTTAGAAATTCATTAATAAGTACCAATTAACGCCCCATATTTATTTTTAAGATAAGGAATAGGATGTCCAAAAAAAAATCACAAATGTCCAAAAAAAAAATCACTTTATTTTGATAAGAGATGATATTTGACCAAAAAGCATAATATGTACAAATTGCTTTGAAATGTGTATATTTTCATAACTGGGTGTTGCGATTTTTTTTTTCAGATTTTTAAAAATAAAAAAAGTCCTACACTTTTTTTGAAAAAAAAAATATATAATGTGTTTTATTACATAATATAACATACAAGGCATTTTTAAAACATTTTTTATTTATTTGCAAAAAATTGATATTTTATTGCAATTTAATGCATTTATTGAGATATTTAATTATTTTTTGGACTTTTTTTTAAAAATCGCGGTGAGGTAAGGAGGTTAAATGGGGTAAAAGCTTTTTTTATTTTTTTTTTTCAATTTATTTTACTTTTTGCGAAAAATAAAACTTTTTTTGAAAGAAAAAAATTTTATTTTTTTTTATTTTTGGATTCAGTATAAACCTATGTCTAGAATCTCAGTTAGAGAAATCTTCAGATTTATTGACCAGTGTTATCCGTTTGGGAACGTACAAGTATTACGTAACACAAATTGTACTAAAATTCATACACTTCATACCACTTTTCTCGCGTTATTAAAGGATGTAGAAAATTCATGATTTGGCTACCCCCCCAAATAGGGGGTGTGTTAGGGGGTGGGTAGCCAAAATATAAAATCTCTACAGCCTTTAAGAACGCGGGAACCGGGGTATGAAGTGTATGAATTTTGGTACAATTTGCGTTACTTAATACTTGAATGTTCCCTTTTTGTTGGATTAAGATATTATTTTATTTGTGTATCTCGGAAACTAATAGTCGTATTTTAAAAATGACCAAAAACATATTTATAGGAAATTAAAAAAAAAACTTTTTAACTGTATAAAAATTGATATCTTACTATCAATAATAAGTGACAAAGTCCAAACCAATCACTAACCTCAAATTATTTATATTTGACGTAACGTAAATTAAAAAGGTCCTAAATCATTTGGTTAATGATTTTTTTCAATCCGATATTTCGTTTAAAAGTTATAAGGTTTACACAAAAACAGAGAGATAGGCATTTTTAAGCAACTTATTCACATTTTTTCGACGAGAATGCAAAAAACAAAAAGACTTACCTGTACATTCATTGCAGCACCAACCACCAATCCTACACTCTGTGCCACAAACGATACCAAAAGACAAGCAAGTAAAAACATGCTGTATCTATACAAATCGTGGGGCTGTGATGTCATGAAGTAAACTATTGTGACGTAAATTATGCAGAAAATTGTCTGAAAATAAAAAAGGAATATATGATAAAATAATAATAATAATAATAATAATAATCATGAAGAGTCAACTCGCTTGACCTAAATATGTCAAAATAACAACAAATTATTATTTTTTAGCAGTCTGCTTTATCTTGCAAAGTACTGGGTCTGTCAAAAAAATGAAGAAGATCTTTTTAATAAATATTTAAATACCTTTTTTCTATATATTCCAAATTATTTTTATATAATTATAATTATTAATAAGAGTTTTTGAAAATTTAAAATTTTATAATTTTAAGGCCAGATTTAGCCTAATTGGCACTTTTATTGTTATTTTTTGTACATATATATATAGAGGGTGATCAATAAGTGGCATGCCAAAATTTAAGAGGTGATTTTGCATCCATAAATATCAAAACAAGTTCCTATAGAGGTTGTTTCACAAATGAGCCCTAAGGGAGCTACAGCTCTTTAAAATTATAATAAAAATATGGTTTTTAATTAATAACTCTGGTACCCTTTAAGCTAGAGCGATGAGCTTTTGCATGTATACTAGTATTAATAAGGGCAATAAGTTTATGTTAATTTATTTTTTTGAATTAATCCAGAAGCATCCCTAGACGGAAAAATGTATTAGGCTTAACACATTTTTGCCCCAGATGGTTTCTTCATTTACAACTGAGCAAAAAAGTATTCTTCACCAAAACACCTAAATTTAATATTAAAGGAGTAATGGCCTTTTAAAAAGTAACGTTTTTGGTGGCACAAAATGTTACTTCCTCTTAGTTGCATTTTTTTTTGAAAACGGTTGCTCCTACAGTGTTACACTATATGACATTTTTCATGTATTTTTAGCCAAGGAATCTATATTTTTTACAAAAAATCCAAAAAAATACACATAAAAAAGTTTAGGGGCAAAAATGTGTTAAGCCTAATACATTTTTCCGTTTAAGGACGCCTCTGGATATATTCAAAAATATATATTAACATAAACTTTTTTAAATTTAAAATTTAATTTTTTAGTTGCCCTTATTATTACTAGTATACATGCAAAACCTCGTCACTCTAGCTCAAAAGGCACCAGAGTTATTAATTAAAAACCTTTTTTTTAGTACAATTTTAAAGGGTTGTAATTCTCTTAGGTTTTGTTTTTGGACCTATTTTTCTATGCTTGTATTTCATGTTTTGTAATGTAGAATGACCCCCTTTATTATGTACCAAGGGACTTCAAAAACCGTGTATACGCGAAAAGATAGTTTGAGTTGCCTTATTTAAGTGCTCCAAATTTAAAGTCAATATATCAACTCGTTCAAAAGATAAGAGGGGACTTTACGACCGCACGGTATGTCAAACTGTCAATTTTTATCTAAAAGAGAATGATTTTTGTTTGAACTATATGTACTAATAAAATATACTTTTACGGTTTACGCTACTAAAAAAAAACGTTGATTACAATTAAATGATGATTACCTAATAGCAAACAAAAAAACAAGAAAAACAACCTTGTTAAATTAAGTACATATATTAGTGTAGGTATACCTGTATTAAAAAAATATAATTTCGACTTTTTTTTTAATTATTGTTTTTAGAATAAATTTTGGTTTTAATACAAGTATAATACAATAGAATAACTGTATTTTGTTTGCCAAAAGTTAAATTTAATTTCTCATAATAATTTCCTTATTTTTTGCCAACTGGTTATTTAATAATAATTACTGTAGTAGCCTAAGAGTTGGCGAACATTTTTTTTCTCCCAGCTGTATTTTATATATCTGCCGAAATTTTTTAAAAAGCATTAATCGGTTTTATCAAGGTGGGCATTGAAATCGTACATTTTACAACATAGTTTGATTTAGTTTGACAGGTAAGAATTAATTTTTAAAGTAAGGTTATTTATTTGTCAAATTCAAAACATATAAAAGCAAAAACACACTATCCGCTTTGATTTTTTTTTTCTAAAATTTAAAATTGGTAGAATAAAATTTATTAGAAAATAAAACAACCTAATTTACATAACTTTTCTAAATATAAAGCATTATAAGAATAATTTAAATAGTAAAATACAAAAAACTAACAAAAAATCCAGTAGTGGGTAGTTTTTGTCAAAAGTTTAACCCAACTTTTAAAATCTCTTGTCAAAATGATTTGATGTTGTAATTTACGATTTCAATGACTCCCTTGATAAAAATGATAAATGCTTTTTAAAAAAATTAGGCACATATGTCTTAAAGTACATTCAAATTAAGCTATTTGCAAATCGCCAGGACAGGTCAACTAAATATTTAACTGAGTTACATAAATCAGTATTTAGGGCCAAATTTTTTTTACCAAAATTTTGAAAAAAAAAATTTTTTTTAATTTTTTTTTTTGTTTTTTAATTTTTAATAAAAAATATTCTAATATGTATTTTTTTTTATTTTTTTTGGGCAGGTTAAGTCATAAGCGTTTAGTTGGAGACTTTATATTTGGTACACAATTTTGACCCATAAAGTTATTGATTTGAATTGTTTTTGGTGCAAATCCTGATGGGGCAAGGGTGGCAAAAAGGCAAAAACCATAATTGATCAGCCAAATGTAGGTTTTGAGTGATTATTTTTTGTTTTATTTAAAAAATATATGTGACACTCTCGTAAACAAAACAAAATCTTATTAGTTTTTTTTTTATATATATATTTTGAAATTATTTTGGGGATATAAACAATTGCTATATGAAAAAAAAAATTGAGTTCAAGATTATAATACCATAAATTTCTACCCCAATGGAAAATTTTAAAGAAATGAGAAATTTTAGACATTTTTTAAAAAATATCCGATAACTCAGTAACTAATGCAAAAAGTGCTCTGCTGACCATAGATACGTTTAGGTTAGACAAGCAAGATTCCAAAATAATATATAACATTGATAAACTCTGACTTTCCAAAAATTAGAGAGAAAAAAATTAACGTGGACAACGCTCGTAGAATGAGTCATTTCTTTCTTAATTAATTGAAAAACTTGGTACATTTTTAAAATGTAGAAAAATATATTTGTAATAATATACTATTTTACTATTCCTTACTTTTGTTTTGATTAACAAAGTCGTCCAAACCGAAGTGACTGATCGATTTCGTGTTTGTTAGCACTCTTCAGAGTGCTTCCTTTTTTGGATGTTCGTTAGGTTTTATCCAGTCTCTGATTTTGGCAGCAGATGTCGCTAACTGTTATTTCTGTTCCTTACAATTATTAATCTACTCCATATAGCATATGAAAAAGATTTTCACAGTTGTCCTTATACTGATATGTGGCTCTGAAGAGTGCTAACAAGCACGAAATCAATCAGTCACTTCGGTTTGGACGACTGTGTTAATCAAAACAAAAGTAGTTGTAAGGAATAGTAAAATAGTATATTATTACATTTCTTTCTTACCTGGAATGGCATATCAGAAACCGTAATCGCCAGATAGTATGAGCGCAGCGAGTACCATCGATTAAAGTGTTCCTTCAGCAAAACCGGCATTTCAAGCGGAAAAGACAAAATTGTGATGGTCATAGAAGTGTACATCAAAAACAACATGTTGAAGAACAAAAATCCAAGATTACTCAATACTTTTGATCCGTCATTACCAATTTTGAAATAGAGGGCGCCAATTAGAAATCCTACCAATATGTGCGCGAACAAACGTAGATACATAAGTGTCTAAAAAGAAAAAAAAATATTTGTGTGTTCATAAAATTCATATGATTGTTTTGTGTACTGTCAGATTCTAAAAATTCTAAAATTAATAACTAAATTATAATAAATTTTAATTATCAAAAATTACACTGACATTTATAGCGTTTATTAAGAAATGTTGTAGTAGAAGAAAAAGTATAGTCTGGAACACGTTTGGATTGCATATTTTACACTTGTGAAAAATTTTCACTCGTGCTTTATTTCAAACGTGAGTTAAGTGGCGAACCTGAAGGGTTTGCTACGTATTCGTAGCGAGCAAGAAAACTAAAGACGTGCCGCAAACTGTTATATTTACTGCATATAAAATAAGTTATTTTTCTTTAAAATTCAACATTTTTAACTTACCCAATCTCTTCTACTGAATAACAGTGCTCTTTTCAAAATTATACAAAATTGTTTAAACTCTGAAGTTCCATATCTTGGTTGGTGAACTGGTATGGAGTTGTCTAATAGGGCTGATTCGGCGTTGGCTTTTTCACTTTCGTTTGGTAAATTATCTAAAAACAAAACATTTTTAAGGAAAAATTCTTTGATAATGTATCTGTATAATATTATATTATAATTAAACTGTAGAAACAAATTTGTTTGCAAACGTGTTCGAGTAATTTTAACTTTTTTGGGAATTTATAAGCGTTCTTTATTTATTCCTAATTATAATTAATTTAAACAACGGTTTACGTAGTGCCTAATCTAAAAAATTGCAACTGTGATTAAAGATTTTATAATAACATTTGTTTAATATAGGCAAAGGGGTTCAAGAGAGTATTGTTTAGGTTCTGAAACGTCATTTTTTGGATGTAATCTTAACCTTTTTCTAACGTTTGTAGTAAAATTTTGGTATATAACTTATAAAGTTGGTTCTATTTCTCGGCATGTTCTATAATATTTAGGCATTTATATAGACAACAAAGTTAAATGGCACGAATGGCTAATTTAAGCTTTATGTCCCATTAAAGTTTGCTATCTAGTTAAATGCCTAAATATTATCCGTTTTTCTATAAGTACTACTTATAGTACTTACTTGTTTTGACAATTTTGTTAACAGATTTATTTAAATCATTCTCGTTGGTTCCGTGTGATGTTCCCTTAACAAAATTTTCATTAATCATCGAATTAAGCTGATCATTAGTACAATATTGTGTTGCGTTGTTTAATTCATTAATTTTAACGTCAGGAAATGGTTGGTCATCAACTATGTCGTTTTTGCCATTTTCTATGGCGTTTACGAGTTTTTTGGTGTGATCTCCATACTCTCCGCAAGCTACTTCAATGATGTATGAAGCTGGGTTGTGATATGACGGACACTGGAGACCTAGGGTACCCAAAAATGGTACCAACTGCTTTGTGGAACCTTGGTACACGCACAGACCATCAGCTAGAGTGTATAAATGATCAAACATTTCAAATAATCTTGCAGAAGGCTGATGAATTGTACATATAATCGTCCTTCCTTCCCAAGCTAGAGTTTTTAGCAAAGATATGCACTGGAAACAAGACGAACTGTCGAGACCGCTAGTGGGTTCGTCAAAGAACATAATAGGTGGATTACTGACCAATTCTAAAGCAATGGAAAGACGTTTTTTCTGGCCTCCGGAAAGACCGCTTGTCATCGTTCTCCTGTGGTCCAAAAGGCCAAGAGTGTCCAAAATTTCGTTAATCTGTTAAAAAGTAATTTATTAAAAACTGGCAGCGGCAACTATAGTTCTGAATAAAAACTTCGGATAATAAATAAAAAAAATATTTTTAAAGATTACACTAGGCAACAAATCGCAACTTTTTTTTGTCCCGATCGGAAAGTAAATTTGATCTTAGAAAAATTCCAGCACCTAAAATTTTTGAGATAAAGGAAATAATGACGTTTTTTTTTCAAAATCTTTAAAAAAAGTGTAGGATTTTGAAAATTTTAGGGTATATTAAAAAAATACGAGGAATTCAAAAATCTATATGCCAAGGACCTACTGTCACAGTAAGTACGCGAAAAAAAAAATAAAAAGCCTAAAATGAAAGTGCAGAGTTTACTTAATTGTTCATTTGTGGCAAAACTATCAAATTTGTATAAAAATGTTACAGGACTTAATTTGTAGATTATAAAATTCTCTACAAAAATATTTATACAAATATTTTTTTTGTTCTGCTTAGTTTATTCGTAAAAAGTAAATAAAATTAATAATTATTTTTTAAATTTAAGTACAGGCAATTACGCCAATTTAAAAATAAATTATAAAAAAAATATATTGCGCACTTTTTGTCGTTGTTTAATGGTTCTACATCATAAAAATGTTACATTATTACATAAGAACCGTATTACGTAACATATTTTTAGTTCATTTTTGACCTCCTAGTGATGATTTTTGACGATTTTTAGCATGAGTACGTCGCGATAATCTTGTCCCCTTATGCACCCCTCTCCTTACCCTCCACCCTACTTAGTTTTGTCACAGGATACATTTTTTTTAAATATTTTTTTCCATAATATCCCTATTTATTCTACCTATGAATTTAAAGTTTCCATACTCTAAGTTGGGTATTTTTTAACTAATATTGAGTCGCCGAATCTAAATTTATCCTCAGAATATTTTTATCTCCCATGATTTTAGAACAAAATAATGATTTTTTAGCACTTTTATCTCATTTTTCTCAGAAACCTTATCTAATAGAAATATTCCAGATTCGCTCTCAGGGCAAGAAACCGTGTTGCCTATGGTCTGTTTCTTCAAGCAAGATAGTAAATTAAAAATATTTGAATAGTATATGTTTGTGTATAGAATATAGTTATGTTTTATAAAATAAACTACGCAGTATATTCGAACATCCAATATTCGAATCTGTTTTGAAAATATTCACTGTGCGATTTAAAATTTACTATCTTGCTTGAAGAAACAGACCATAGGCAACACGGTTTCTTGCCCTGATTGGAGTCATATGTTTTCTAACTAATTTTGGGTCGCTGAGAGCGAATCTGGCCTCAGAATATTTCTATTACCTAAGACCTACAGACCATAGTGTTATTTAATTCTTGAAAAACATCTTACTTAACTTACTTAAGTTAGCTCACTAGTGCCATAAATATGTAACTATTAAAGCCTTTACTTACTATAGATTCTCTTTCTTCAGGTTTCTTATCGCCAATTTTTAATTTAGCAGCCACCGCCATTGCTTCGTCCACAGTTAGATTCCCATGTAGTTGGTTGTCTTGCATGATGTATGCGGAGAGTTTTTTAAAGGCGTTTAGGTCCCTTTCACTTTCGTTCATCATGATTTGGCCTTGAGTCCCTTCGGTCCTAAAAATAAAACAAGCCGTTAAGATATGTAATACTATACACGGTGTTTGCAGTCTAATGTCACATATTAAAAGAGATTTTTCTACATCCAAAAAGATGAACACCCACTATAGAAACATGGGTCAGACCTTTAAAATTGTAATAAAAATAAGGTTTTTAATTAATAACTCTGGTACCCTTTGAGAAAGGGTGACGAGATTTTGCGTGTGAACTAACCTTAATAAGATCCATCTTCTTATGTTATTTTCGTGTACCTATTTTAACCAGGGACGCGCGAAACTGGGGGCCTTATCAGTTTTTAGCCCCAAACTGTTTTCTGTGTAACTTTTTTGTAATTTTATTATTGGAACATGATTCGTCAGGTTAAAATACATAAAAAAGATACTACAGAGTTAACCGTTTTCGAGAAAAACTCATTCGACGGTGCAATTTCACGTTTCGTGGACTAAAAATTAAATAGCAAAATTTTGAAAACCAAAATTTCAATTTAGCTAGGCGAATGTACGTCAAAAACTAAGAAAAAAACTCATTTAAAGGTACTTCCAAAAATCAATCCTAAGGAAGCATGAAAATAACATACGAAGATGGGCCTTATTAAGGTTAGTTCACACGCAAAACCTCGTCGCTCTATCTCAAAGGGTACCAGAGTTATTAATTAAAAACCTTATTTTTATTACAATTTTAAAGGGTCGCAACTCCGTTAGGGTTCGTAGCTAGTGATGGGATTCGAACTCGAGAACTCTGGATTATGGAAGCAAAAAAAGTATAATTAAGACTTCGTTAAGTGCGACAGGTCTTTAATTTCTTTAACTTTGTAATAAATATCATTTTATCGTTAATTTGTACCCCTATTAATTTCTATTTTGTAGGTTATTATTTTCAAAAGCGCTAGGATTGATCCTTATAACTAACTAAATAGGAGTATTTTTTTTCTGAAAATACGCCAATCCGAATTTTTCTTTAGCAATAGGCATCTTCCTCTCATAGAACTTGATTTGTCCTGAAAATTTCGAGTAGATTGGATGTTCATTCTCCAGTTATCGTGACAAAAAAAGTGACATCAGACGGACGGACGGATAGATGTCATTTTCAAAGTTACTTATTTTCCATGAAACCGTTGGTAGGTATATCATATTTTTTTGTCTAGGATGTTTTGTGACGATTTTGAAAAATTCTAAACTATTCTAGCGCATGCGCGCTCTGAAGAATATACTAATAAAAAATGCAATTACAGCCTTTTTTTAGTTATATCTTTGGGGTTTTCAACTTTATAATTATAAATTGTTTTTTTTGTCATTGATGGATAGTTAATTTTGACCTGTAGGTTAATTATTCACGAACCGTACTTGATGTTTTGTGACGATTTTGAAAAATTCTAAACTATTCTAGCGCATGCGCGCTCTGAAGAATATACTAATAAAAAATGCAATTACAGCCTTTTTTTAGTTATATCTTTGGGGTTTTCAACTTTATAATTATAAATTGTTTTTTTTGTCATTGATGGATAGTTAATTTTGACCTGTAGGTTAATTATTCACGAACCGTACTTGTTATTCAAAGTACGTATTGACTATAATTGATTTTTATTTTTAAACAGGCTACCATTAAAGGTTGCTAACATACCTTAAAAAGTCCAATTATTTCCTATCTGACTACGTTTAATTTGTTTTTACACTCTTGCTGTTCACTAGGGCATTTCAAAAAACACAAATTTTTGCCTCTCCAGTGAAGACTCTTCACCCCAAATGTCGTGAAAAATACATACCATAAAAAAATTCCGTTCCAAATTTAGGCTAATATATTTTTTTGTTCGGAGAACGAGGTTGGCAGTATTTTTGGTCCTTGTATTATAATAATAACCAGATCCGGCCTTTGCATGAATCAAGTGAACCCCCTGCTTCAGGGCGCTAGCCTAAAGGGGCGTCTTTTTTCTTAGTATGATAAGCTCACTAAAGCTTTTTCAAAGGTGAGGACCTTTTTTTTAGTAATCAAAATTATCAGGGGGGTAATTTTTTTTTAGTCAAACGCTTGCTTCAGGGCGATGAAATGAAATGAAAAGACCGCCCTTGATATTAACATGTTTGTTTGTTTAAGGGGGGTTTCTGGTGGAATTTTTTCGGAAAATCAAAAAATATTTTTTTATATTTTCTGTTCGAAAATACTCAAGCAAGATAGTAAATTAAAAATCGCATAGTGAATATTTTCAAAAAAGATTCGAATATTGGATATGCGAATATACTGCGTAGTTTATTTTATAAAACATAACTATATTCTATACACAAACATATACTATTCAAACCTGTTGAAAAAATATTTACTGTGCGATTTTTAATTTACTATCCGTGTTCACGCCGCCATTTTGAAAAAACAATTTGTTTTTGTAAACTTCAAACTATATATTTTATGTATAAGAAAGACCCACAATAATTTTTTTCTACGAAAAAAATTTTTTTTTCGGACTTTTTAGTTTGATAGAATATTGTTCTGCACGTTTCAATAGAAATTAAGGATGTAGACTACATCCTTAATTTCTTGTTGTGGTCCACAACAGTTAGTAACTAGAGAAGGAGCTGATTCTCTCCGTGTCCCACACGGCATGTGGTGAAAATCGAAACGCTAGCCGTCTAAAAATGAGTTAGATGCCTTAACCCGCTTGGATAGTTCCCCCATATAATAAATACACTATTAATGCTACACTGAGAATTCCTTACTGTAGTAAGTACTGAATGATTTTGTCTATTTGGAACCCCTCGTAACTGTAGTTATTGAACACAGTTCACAGTGGTCCCAGAAAAAAGTGACAAAATTCTGTTTTTTGAACAGTGCCATTTTTTCCACCGCTGGTTACACAAAAAGTAGTAAAAAATCTGATTTTTTTTGTGTAATAACGGTGGTTCAAAGGGTTTTTAAAATGTCCGATTTAGCTGAAATTTGGTATAAAGTTAATCTCAATGTGAATCAATAGCCAAAAACCTAAAATTCAAAATGCCGTAATAAATATGGCCGATTTATTTTTTTAATTTTGCTAAAATTAACAAAATGATGGCATAAAACAAACAATTATGAAAACTTCATTTTTTATGGGTTATTTTTCTTATATGTAGATACTAGTAATTACTTTAAAAAATTCATGATTTTTAATTTTAATGTTTAGAAACTAAAATGGTGTCGGTAAATTTTTGAGTGTAAAGCAGTGTAATCAATAAAAGCCCTAAAGAAGACCCACAATCAGGCCTATTCACATGTACCATTGAAATCTATTCAATATTGACAAAAATTACAATAACATGCAGTTTTAATAGAGTTGACGTAAATGACCTTGCAATTTTCGTCAATATTGCCACAAATTTCAATATCAATGGTACATGTGAATAGACCTGAATAAGGGGCGAAACGTTGGCGTTTAAAAATACGTTTTTTATGTTCTTGAAAGCAAGAAAAATATGCACAATTTAATAAAAGGACAAGATTTTTATCAATTACTATTGAGTGTCTGGTTATAATTACAAGGTAAGTTTGACTACTTACATTTCAAATATAGTTATTTTTAAATCTATCACTTATGAAATATTAGCTTTTAATATTTTACTATTTCCCAATTATCCAATAAAAGTTTATTACCATAGGTATGTAATTACCTATTAATTAACGTTCACAAAGTTTTATGGTGTACCGCTTACACCAATGGTGTAATACACCATGCTGTTAAAAAGGTCCTTTTTTTAAAAGAAAATGGAACCAAGTTTAGAAATAATGTTTAAAAAAAATCTATGGGTACCAATTATTATCTACTAACCATGTGACCTTTTATCGTACAATACACGATGTATTAGAATTAGCGTCTATAATTCTAAGAGGTGATTCTACATCAGAAAATATTAAAAAACATGTCTAAAAATGCGTCGTAAGGGAGCTTCGCCCCTTTGAAAGGGATTAAAAAAATCGGTTTTTATCTAATCTCAAAAACCCTTTGTGCTATAGAAACGAGATTTTTCTGATCTAAGCCTAGTATTTTATGTCAATTTCATGTAGGTATTTTAACCAGAGGCGTGCGAAACGTGGAGCTTAGACTTTGTTCTGTGCAATTTTGTTGTATTTTTTAATTAAAATTAAATTTCTCAGGTATAAATACATGAAAAAGGTACTCCTATTATATTACCGTAAGATTAACCGTTTTAGAGAATAACGCATTTGAAGTTAAAATTTCACAACCAAACATTAAACACTAAAA
Organism: Brachypterus glaber; assembly: GCA_958510825.1. NCBI lineage: Eukaryota > Metazoa > Arthropoda > Insecta > Coleoptera > Kateretidae > Brachypterus > Brachypterus glaber. Next base: position 21,216,199 of record OY294050.1, read on the forward strand.
TGTTAAAAACCTAAATTTTAATAATGCAGGGTGAATGTACATTAGGCTGGGCCAAAAAAATATAATTAAAATTATTGACGCTATTTGAAATTCAAATACACCGTGCATGTCTAAAGTCCCTCCCCTTAACTTTTGAACGGCTTAAGATATCAACTTGAAATTTACACTGAGAATTCGTTAACGAAGTAAATACTTAACGTTTTTGCTTATATGGAACCCCACGAAAGTTTAGTAAACATTCACTGGTTGTTATAGTAATATTTACCGTTGTAATACTTCTGGTAACTGTAACAACCAGTAATGTTTACTAAATTTTCGTGGGTTCCATGTATGCAAAAATGTTTAGTATTCACTACCGTAACGCATTCTCAGTGTAGAACACTCAGTAGAACACGCAGGGGTCCCACCGATTTTTTTTTAGATTTTTTATGATTTTATGACAATTTTAGGGATTTTATGATAAATTTTATGACAATATTTGGGCAAAAAAGTGTTACAATTTGAAATTTCATAAAAAAGCAAGAAAGCTCTAGCATTCTAGGCGAAAAGTTTTAAAAATTTCAAGCTTAAATCTTTAAAACTCGAATTAAAAAAAAAGTGACGACTAAAAAAATTTTAAATTTAATATTGTTTAACTCTTTTCCAGAGGCGTTCCGAACTTTTTGTTTTGTCGTGGAGGAGCGTGAAGTAAAATTTGTTGACATTTTTTTTTTCACAAGAAAATTTTTTTTCACCAAAATTTCACGCTTAAATCTTACAAACTCGAATTTAAAATAAAAATGACGACTAAAAACATGATCGTTAGCCCTTCATTAACCAAATTAGCGCAGCAGGCGGTTTTTTACGAATTTTGTTAACTTCTGACGTTTCTTATTCTTTGCAAGAATTTTTATAAACAATCAGAAACATCAGAAAAGACAAAAAATTATCTTTCAGGTCCCTCAAAAGTAAAAAATATGATTATTTTTACAAAATTTTATGACTTTTATGACAGTGATTTAATTTTATGACGATTTTAGGACAAACTGGGTCATTTTATGACATTTTATGATTTTATGACAAGTGGGATCCCTGAACACGTAAAAAACATAACACAAATAATTTTGTGGTATTTATTTGATACACAGTGGAGGCAGGGGGCAGAGGAAAACATTTTTTTAATGGAAATTTTCCCGCTTTCAAAAGGGGGTTCGTGTGATACATCATTTTAAAGCTTATCAAATTCTCTTTATGACCATTTAATTTTTAATTAAAAAAATATTATATTTAAAAGTATAATTAACGTTTATTTGTCAAAAAAAAAATAATCATTATATTTCAACAAAACAAAAATGATGTATATTCATTAAAATAAATTGCAAATAAAAATTTATAATTATCAAACATCAAAGTCCATATCAAGTTTTCCTATTGCAAATAATTATGAGTATTTTTTTCTCTCTAACTCACTTTAAAAAAAAACTGCTGCCAACAAAATAATATTTTCCTCTATAGCCCTAGTCAGAGATTTCATTTCAAAAGTCCACATGAGATCTGTGCCCTAGGTTCAAGTTTTTCAAAAAAAAAATTTTCAAAAAAAGTTTCTTTTTTCGTAAAACGAAAAATAAATTGAAAAAAAAAGTGTTTTTGAAAGAAATTGTTTTTACCCCCATTTTACCCCCTTACCCCAATCCGATTTTTACGAAAAAAAAATCCCATACTAGAACTTTGGATAATTAATCTGTGGCCCAAATTTGAAGTCTTTAGCCCGAAGCGTTCTTGAGTTATCGTGGTCACAAATTTCCCAGACACACAGACCGACCGACCGACCACAGACATAATTTTTTTTTGACCTAAATCATATTTTTTCGATATAAAACGTCCAGAAACTTAAAAAAAGCAATAAAAAAAAATTAAATTTTTTTACTAACGCAAGACATTCCTAGGGGAAAGTAATAAGGATGGGAAAACAATTTTCGCGACAAATTTTCTGGTATGCCAAAAATAATTATGAGTTAATTCTAAATTGTCTTTTTTTGGTAAAATTCTGGGTGTCAAGGAGTACGAAAACTATATAGTACACCTATACCTAGGTATACCTAATTCTTTGAAGAACTAGCTTAATAATGACAGTAAAAGTCTCATTCAAATCGTTTGAATAGTTTTTGTTATTAGCCCAAACAAACCTTTTATATTTTTAATACTATTTTTAAATAGGTATTTTCTTTTACTAAAAAAAAACAAAAAAATTACGAAAAAATCCAATCGATAATTCGCAGGAGCGGGCAGAGCAAAAAAAAATGGGGGGAAGACACTTAAATTTGCCAACTGCCACATTTTTTTCCCTTCGAGATTGTAAGAAACTCATATAATAACAAAGAAAGGGTTATAAATTATTAAAAAAAAAAGTAAAACGTTAAAAAGTGAAATTGCAATTTACGTTAAAAAAGTATTTTTCATTATTAGTCCAGTCAAATAAAAAATGTAAATTGCAATAAATGTACACAAGCTGATATTTTAAAGGGTAGTAGTGAATGGTAACAGAACACTCCTGTTAGTTTTTCACCGGGTGCTTTGCGTAAGGGGTGTCCGTTATCTTTAATTTTAGGGATGTTGCTTAATATGCATCTTACGATAAAAATGCAAACCAATTTTGTTAAGAATGAAATTTTCAACAATTTTTGTCTGGATAATTTTTTTAATATATTAATAACAATCGAATGAATTCAAAAATAGGCATGTTGAAGGTGAAATTGTTTTTTCCATTTTTCAGCCAAATTATTCATCGAACGATATTAGCAAACTTGTTATTCTTGAAATTCTCTATAAAAAGTTTCATGTGTTATAAATTTTCATTGGTACGGTTACAAAGAGCGCAACTCGACTTTTAGCGCCCACTGTAACCGTAAACAAAATAATGCATAATATATAAAACTTATAGAGAATTTCAAGAGCTACAAGTTTGTTTATATTCACTTTCATCATCCGATGAATAATTTGGCTGAAAAATCGAAAAAAACCAATTACACCCCCAACATGACCATTTTTGAATATTTATAACTCGATTGCTATTAATATATTAAAAAAATTATCCAAACAAAAATTGTTGGAATGTTTTTCCTTAACAAAATTAGTTTTATGCATTTTTATCGTAAGATCCATATTTAGCGAGATAAAAGCACTCACCCCTAAAATTCAAGATAGCGGACACCTTACGCAAATCACCCGGTGAAAAACTAACAGGAGTTTTCTGTTACTATCCACTACTATCCATTAAAATATCAACCCGTGTACATTTATTGCAATTTAAAATAGAAATTTTTCGTTATTTGACTGGACTATATGCCCTAGTTAAAAAATTTCGTCCTATTCAGTTATAATGATGTAAAATAACAGTATACTATAAACTACTGTAGTTTCTTTGTTATTATACTCTTCACAGCTCTCGACATGGATTATACGATGCTTTGCGATGGTTTTCAAATTTCTCAAATTGTCAAAAATTATCCTGGAAAATGTTTATACACAGTGTTTCCTTTTTTTCTGGCATTAAATAAAGGGGATGATTCTACATCACAAAACATGAAAACCCAACAAAGGAATATACCGGTTGAGTTTTATTTATGTCCACTCCCAAAATTAAGATTAATCTTCATTCAATAATAATTTATATAGTTTTACATTGGCTATAAAATGGCAGATTTATTTTTTTTGTTTCACTTCCCGTTTCGCCGGGTGTTCTATAAAAAACATATTTATACCATTTCCGGCGAAACCGGAAGTGAAGCAAAAAGATTGAATTCGCCATTTTATAGCCAATGTAAAATTACATACACAATGAAAAAGTTAATAAATAAAACTCACCCGGTATGTCCGGAAATAAGCCCTAACGGAGCTACCGCCCTTCGAAGATGGACACACTGAATGGTGAACAAAAAAAAACACCAATAAAATTTTAATTCTGCAGGGCGATTCTTCGTTTAAAACTAAGGAAAACAGTATTATTCACCAAAACACCTAAATTTAATTTAATGGAGTAATAGCCTCCTCTTAAATTGCATTTTGACTTTTTTATGTATTTTTACTCAAGGAATCTATATTTTTTATAAAAAATAAAAAAAAATACACAAAAAAAAGTTTGGGGCAAAAATGTGTTAAGCCTCGCACATTTTGTCCGTCTAGGCACGCCTCTGGATAGATTCAAAAAAATAAATTAACTTAAACTGATTGCCCTTATTAATACTACTATACATGCAAAACCTCGTCGCTCTAGCTCAAAGGGTACCAAAGTTATTAATTAAAAACCTTATTTTTAGTAAAATTTAAATGGTCGTAACTCTCTTAGGGTTCGTTTCTGGACCTATGTTCATGTGCTGGTTTTTCATGTTTTATGATGTAGAATCATCTCCTTTAGTGCCAACAGGCTGCGAGCCCGTTTTTTTTATCGAATTCTGGACACTTTTATGTTTGTCCGTGTTTCACATATTTTGTAAGTACGATAACTCAAGAACGGTATGTTATTTTTAGGAAAAATCGAGTTCCATGAGAGAAACAACCTTGTTATTAAAAAAAAAACAACCAATTTTTTTTTAATGCATTTTTACACGTAAACATAGAATGAAAGGCTCGATAAACCAAAAATTCTCAGTAAGCATAGACAGAAATATCCATTAATAAAAAAGTTTTAAAAAAATTGTAAAAAAAGAAAAATCCAAATTTTTAAAAAACGGTACGCATTTCAAACGAAAACACATATATCGAGAGAAAACGCAATATACATTCCAGTTTGAAGAGTATACCATGAAATGCGAAGAATTACATATCTACACAGCTTGTTAGAATATTATCATGGATGTTTGCAAAAAAAAATTCGAGAATTTTAGGATATTGGGCAATAATAATGTAGGTATAAACCTTGACAAAAAAGTGAAATCTGCAAAAATAATAATAGTAAAGATATTAAAATTATAAAATAATTAGATATTATTAGTATACTAGTATACCATGCTATTATTTTAGTTGTTCAGTGAACACTCTCCACTAAGTAGCGTAACTAAAAACCTTCGAATCCCCAAAGAACTTCATTCTTTTTTTTTACATAGAAATTTTAAATATGGTATATCGTCGGCTTACAAGTAAAAGGCACTAAGTCACTTTTTTGCAAAAATGGGATTTTTATGGCATTGTAATTAATTTTTGATGATCTATGTACAGGTAAACCGAACTAACTTCTAGGTGGACTGCCAAGAGAGTTACCCATTATACAAAACGCACCAGTTTGATTTTGAATAAAATTTTATCTGGCAATAGGCACTAAGTCACTTAGTGCACTTAGTGCGTTTTACTTGTAGATTATTTCAAATGTTTCTGCACTAAGCGACTTAGTGTTTATTTAGCGAAACGTGCATTTTTGTAACAATTATTACAAAAATTAAAAAACAACAGCGAAAGTTAAATTTGTTAATATCTCGAAACCATGTTTTTGGACTTAGTGCTCTTTACTTGTAAGCCGACGATATATTTCGATTGCATAGACTATTAACATTTTCGTAAACTTGTCCTAAATGAGGTGGAACCATTACAGGCTTACAAAAAAATTAAGTTCAATAATATATTTTTCTTACGTATTTATGAGCGCTTAAAACGAGTTTTGCAATGAAAGAGCTCGCTGACCCCCAAAAGACCCCCTAGTCCGGTTGCCAAACGCCTATTTTTTACTGAACCTTGTTTTGTTGTATAAAAAAAAATGTTTTAATCGTTTTTAGATAATTTGAGTGCGCTGATTCCGAATCCGGCGGGTGACACCTCGTATCCATTGAGGAATTTGAGATAATTTAGGTCAAAGCCAACTATGACCGAAATACATTTTTTTTATTTCACAAAATAACGTTTTGTGTTAGTTACATTCAAATTATATTAATGGTTTTTTAATATTTTGGGTGCGCTGAATCCGAATCCGGATTTAATCTCGTAACTTTTAAGGAAATTCATATAAATGAAGTCAAAGCCTACTTCAATGAGTTAATATGTTATTGTATTACAGAACCGTATTTTTTCAGTGTTTGAAAAATACTTTGATGGTTTTTAGATAATTTGGGTATACTGAATCCAAATTCAGTGGGTGTCACCTTGTTTTTTTTTGTGAAAATTTAAAATAATTAAGGTAAAAGCCAACTATGTAAAAAATATTTATTTATTTTTATTCTACTAAACCGTGTTTTATCAGTGTATAAAAAAACATGTTGATGACTTTTAGAAAAATTGCTCATCCTGAATATGAATTTGATGGTTGACACCTCGTATCTGGTAAAAAATGTCGTTACCATGACAGCAAGCAGAAAAGTGATTTTTTTCGCGCGGACAATGTAGGCAACCGGCATGTCAATTGTAAAACAAGTGTCAGTTATATGCGACGAGATGTTGGTCCGCTATTTTTTTAATATGAAATTATTATTTGTTTTGAATCAAATCTAAATTTGGTGTGCTAAATATTTGTGTGCTATAATTTGTTGTTACGAATTAATTATGGAGAGTTACTGTGATTTGTATTACGAGCGCAAAATGTGATTTCTGCTTTCGCGTGATTGCTGATCTCGGCTAGACGCCTCGATCAGCAAATTCCACGCTCAATCAGAAATCAGTCATTTTGCGCTCTTATAACAAAAATAACTATTTTTAAACAATAACGTTAATATTTTATCGAAAACAACTATTAGAAACATTTTAAAAAACTACAATATTTTATATATAAAATTGTTATTTCGAGTATCGGAAATTTTTCTTTTGTGTTAAAACAGCGTGTTTTGAACAATTTTAATTTAATTTATATAATGTATGGAATTTTTTTTTTAAACTAGTAATAACTATGTATATGTATAGAACTTAAAGGACTCTCTATAAATTACGTCGCGCAAATAGGAAGAGAGATAGTAAGAAAATTTACGAAGTTGTATGAGGGGTAGAGACCCCTCTAGATTAAACCTGAAGATATATGGAACCCCAAGCATATTTAGTACTTCAATGTAACTTTAAAGTTGTTTGGGGTTCTAAATACAAAATCGTTTAGTAGGGCAACACATTTTTAGTGTATGTTTTTTTATTCTGAACAGGACAGGACGCACAATTTTTACGGAATTTCTAAAAAGCAAAATATATATTTGACGAAACTATTTCTTTTACTTATTAAGGTGTACTTATATAAAACCAATATAAATATTCTTTGTGGCTACAAGCAAAAAACGATTTTCATTTGTTTCAATAAAAAAATACGAGAAGTAACTGCTCTCTAGTTTAGTGAGACAGTATAGGGCTCTTTTAAAGGGATTTTTTAGGCATGTTTCTCTAACATCATAACTCAGGAACTGTTTTTAGTTTAAATGCCGAAATTCTTAATATGGTTTACCACTAATAAGGGTTATCCTCCCATGTCGTAAAAAAATAATATTCAACCAGGAGCGGACAGTTTTTACAGCTTGTTTTCACATGTAAGGTTTGTTTTTTCATGGAAAAGTACACAGCCAGGAATTAAATTTAAAAATTTTATCAATCAATTTTTATTAAAAAAAATCAAAGTCGTCACAAAATGTGATAAACAAAGATGTCAATAACAAATATGTCCCCCTCTGTTCTCCAGCAAAACATTTAATTTACGCCTAAAACATTATTTAACCAACCGTTTTCCATTGCGAAACGAAACAGAACGTAATTTTATTTTTATGGATGATAACGCCACTTCCCACCGCACAAGAAGGGTTACCAGTTTGCTATGTACAGTAAGGATTACCAATTTGTTGTACAGCAAGGGTTTGTTTAAAGAATGAACTGGCCAGCAAAATTACCCGACATGAATCCTTGTGATAACGTGTGCGGTATGCTAAAAAGGGTCAATTTGAATAGAGATAACCCCGCGTTAACCCTTTAGGATTGCTGCTTAAGAAGAACGGAACATATCGCAGAAGGCCATTAACAACCTTTATATTAGCATGCACAACTTGTTAATTTTTTGCTTGAGAACAGAGGAGGACATACTGGTTACCGACATCTTTGTTCCTCATATTTTGTGACGACTTTGATTTTTTTCAATAAAAATTTATTGATACGAAAATCTAAACGAAATTTAATTCCTGGAGGTGTACTCAATAAATAAAAATAATCTTAGATGTGATAAAGCATTTTAATAAAATGTAAAATTGAACTCCTATATTTGTTAGAATAATTTTTGTTTACGTTTCAAATTAATTGAGGGGGGGGCAAGAATTTTTGCGATGTGTGAAAAGTATTTTTGCGCTTTTTTTAAAGGTGAAGTATAAATGGGAGGTTTCCATTTAAGATTTTAAAGTTGGGGTGGCTGAGGGTAAGGAGGTGAGATATAGACTCTCAAATTTTTTAAATTGGATCTTGAGAAATCAAATTAAACCTTCTTTTATATTTTTGATATTTTGGACGGTTCTCGAGATATTGGCTCTGTTTTGTTTTCGTTGGACCACCCTGTATATTTTCACGACTTGTATTTAATTAAACTATATTATTTAGATATAATTAATTATCTGTCTTCCTTATTTATCGACCTTACATTTGAATTTTAAAAGATTTTAAATATTTGTCTTGCCATTTATGATAAAAATTGCTCAATATCAACATATATTCATATTCGATCGCATACGAAATTAGAAATTCATAAAAACATTAATTAATTAATAACTAAGTTATTTCTTCAATCTGTAATTTGTTTAACCACTGCATCGAGTGATAATTTGGCAAATTTCACTTGCGCACTACTGGAGCTCATCCAGTATCGTCGTATTTTCGAAATTTACATACCGATGCAAATTTTAGTGGCATATATATATGAAAACAAGCCGTAAAAATATGTAATGCTTCGCTTAGGGGCTGTCCATATATTACGTAACGCAATTTTTTTACCCTCTCCCTCCCCTGTGTCACAAACTGTCACATTTACTAACACGTCCCCCTCCCCCAGGGTGTAACGTAACAATATGAAAATTTATACTTTATCATACAGAATTTCGGGTTATAATTGCAAAATGCAAGGTTTTATAAATTTAAATGATACATATTTGTTGTGTAGGTATCTAAAGGATACATTTTACTCTCGTCACTTATTAAATTCAATACTAGAAAAGTTGCAAAAAACAAAATATTATTCATTTGGTCGTAGCGAAGAAGATATAGTGGAGGGGCTTCTCCCCCACAACATTTTTTTTAGTCTAAAATTATTTTTATCCCCTCGACAAAAAAAATTGATGGCTAAAAAAACGTTCCCACTGCTAAAATTACAACTTCCTATACCATTAACATGGGCGTAACACTCCAAAATGACCCCTAAAATTTCCAACTTTTCTGAATTTCAACGTAGGTGGGGGAAGGCTCCCCCATCCCCCTACGACCCTGGTCATGTATTTTTTCACGTCGACAAACGGCATTACAGATATTCTATTTCTTCAATTTCTGAAAATTCGCTCAAATCAACGTCCTAGAAACTTTTTCCTAGAAACCCCCCTCTGTCACAAACTGTCACATTTTCTGTGACCCCCTCCCACCCCTAGACGCGTTACGTAATATATGGACAGCCCCTTAGTAGTATACTCTAGTGGATAGTATATTGCCAGGGCCGTAGCGAAGAAGATTTTGGGGGGGAGGGGAGAATGTTACAAAATTAAAAAAAAATTAGCCTAAAAATACAATTTTTTTCCTCGAGAACATTTTTTTTATACGCCAGTTAGTGAGTAATTGTGAAATATGTTGCTATTTTCTAGCGTGACGAAGTGGTATGAGGCGTCAAAACGGGGCTTACAAAGTTTTGACCAGGGCAGTAAATACCGATTTTCCGGGTTAAAAACTGTTAAAATTATCTTAACGTTATTAATGGATGGCCTTTTCTTTAAAATTAAGGACTTACTTGTAGCCGGTTAATATATTGAGAAGCGTGGATTTTCCAGCGCCTGAGGGTCCCATAATGGCTGTAAGTTCACCAGATCTGAGTCTTCCGCTAACATTTTTGAGAATGACTTTATCATCTGAAAAAAAAAAAAATAAAAAAATAAAAACTGTGTTACGTTAAGTTAAAGGGGAAAGACTATTTACGTCGCAAAAATATTTGGTATATTGCATTTTCTGAAATACTTAAAATAAAAAAAAAACTTAAAAAACACATCAGACAGACAGACGGACAGATGGACAAAAAAATTTGGAAAACTATCGTATGATACTATTCCTACGCGGGCGCTGTGAATAGTATAATAATATCCGAGCGTTTTATGAAAGAACGCTCGAAGACGCACTTGACGCATCTATCACGCAATGGTCTTGGTGCGACTCGAGCAGTCTTCCCTAAAGGTCTCTACCAAGGTAATTTTTCGACAAATGAGAGAAATGCGACTACGATCATTATTCTTTTGTGGTCGTTGCGATTTTAATCGATTTTCCATAAAACAACAGTTTTTAAAAGGCTCATAAAAATTTATTTATTGCAACTAAAATCTCATTTTGAACAAAATACGACTATGGTCGCTTTTCCCCTGGGTATCTATTCTCGACTTCGAGAGAACGTGAACAATTTTCGTAGGAAGGGAACTGATCACATCATATCAAAGTTCCCCAAAGTTTAAAAATGCTATTCTTGAAAAGTAGTGAGCGTGATGGGATCTCTACAGTCGGCTGCAGCGTTGTCAAGTATTTTAGCGGATTTTAACCAATCAGATTATGCGACAGGTGTTTGCGTGCGCAGGCTGTCATTATTTTCATTATTTGTAAACAAGTTGCTGTTTGAATAATTTTAATAATTAATATCCAAAAATTAATGTGTAAGAAAGGACTGAAAATGAAAATAAAAACCGAAAAATATATGCGCCCACCAGCAGTCAACAAAAAAAAAATACTATTTTAAATTTTATTCAGGACAACCCTCTTGGCTGTTTAGTCCTGAATTCACTATAATTTTTTTGTTGGAAAGGGTCGGTCGGTTAAAAATTTAATGCTAAATCGGAATATGAATTCAGAATTTTAATTCCGCTTGTCACTTCCAATATATAAAGCAGTAAAAAAGGTCAAAATTTACCAAAAACCCAAATCTTTATCAAATTTGACCTAACTTTTCTCAAAAATGCCGAGTTATAGAATAATTCTATTAACAGATTCGCAATGAACGTAGAATATTTTGTAAGTACAACTATTTAATTTCATTCGTAAAGTCCTCTATGTTAAATGGATTTTTTTTTAATTTTCAATTTTTTTCATTTTTAGATGAAATTAAAGAAATTTATTTAAAAAAAACTAACCGATAGATTTTTTTCTAATATACATTTTTTTAATAGAAAACGATAAGGAATCATGCCACAGGGTCAGTTTTTGTTGAAAATTTTTTTCATCATTTTGCATTTCAGACGAACAGTGCATACCAAAATAAAAAATAGAGTAGCAAGTTTAAAATTGATTTTTGTTTTATATTTGTTATAGATTGCGCCAATGACAATGCAATACTTTTTAAATTATTGTAAGATGTTCACTGTGCCCCGGTCTCCCCTACACATTTTATGTAACAAATCTGAAAGCAATTAAAGGTAAATAATTATTTGAACAAATTGAGGAATATTAAAACGACAACGTGTGGGAAACGGCTTATTAGTACTTAGTTATCGATATATACGATAAAAATAACAATATTTAATACATAAAATAATTTATTATGACTTTGTGTACAAATCGAAATTATTTACCGTGTATTATTAATACTAAAGTCCATATCCCTAAATAAAGCAAATAGTTTATGAAACAATAATACATTAGAAAAATAATAATAAACATTAATTGTATATTTGTACATTTGTACATACAGCCTGTTTCAGAACTCGCGTACAGAAATTTGAGGGTATATTAAAAACCCTCTAGAAAATATGGAAAAAATGTCAAAAAAAATCCATCTTCAATTCAAAAATAAGAACGCTTTAAGTAGACCAATACTGTTGCTGATGTTAATTTACCTTTAAAAGTTGAATTTGTAGCTATGGAAGCAAATTTAATTATTGCAGGTACATATTCTGTAGGTTGACATGGTGATTAATGTGACATAAATATTCATTAATGTCAAAAAACCACCTCCGGATGGAGTGACCCTATATATAGAATATTTGATAGCCTCTGTCGGTTTTGTCAAAATATAATAACCTAAAAAGATTTTAAAGTTGAAAGTCTCAAACAATGCACGCGTCAACAATTAAAATGCAACCATAGTTACTAATAAGTAGGGAAAAACTAATTTGTAGGTAATTTAACATCAGCAACAGGATTGGTCAGATTAAATAACTTCCTTTTTAATTAGTATTGAAGACGGATTTTTTTTGAAATTTTTTTCATATTTTCCAGAGGGTTTTTAACATACCCTCAAATTTCTGTACGCGAGTTCTGGAACAGGCTGTATTTTGATTCACAAATTTTGAGTACAACCATTTATCATTTGTCAAATTTTGATAGAAAATACAATGTCAGTATCAGTGTTTTAAGAAAAAAAATATATGTGATTTAATGATAGGGGCCATTAAAAAAAAAGCTTTATTGAAAAAAATAATTTGCCTAGTTTTGAAGAGCTTTAAATTTGTTATTAATTAAATAAAACATTGTTACAAATTGTTCCTAAAAAAATACTAATCCGAGATCAATTTTACATATTTCAAAGCTAACTAGATTTAAAATTAAAATTAAAAATTACATTTTCTGTCAAAAATTGACAAATGATACATGGTTGTACTCAGAATTTAATCCTGAATCAAAATATGTAAAAATATACAGGGTATTCCATTTAAAAATCAAAAGTTGAGGTAATTTCCGGCCAAACCGGAAGGGAAACAAAAAAAAACCGCCACTTTATAGTCAATGTAAAATTATATAAATCACCAAAGTTTCGTTTTTATCGAATAAAAATGAATCTTAATTTTAAAGGTGGACATAAATAAATCTCAGGGGTGGACATCAATCGGCAATCAAAGCCATATCTAATTTTAAAACCAAATCTAAACAGGTTTGGGACTGTCGAAATAACCTGATAACCTTAGCCAACCACAATAAAGGGGTGGGTGCCAGAGCACAAAGGCATTGATGGAAATGAGAGAGTAGATCAAGAGAAGGATCGGAAACTCCCTATATTGCACCAGAGCCGGCTATTGGCATAACCAAAACCACGGTAAAGAGCTGGATATCCAACTGGATAACATCCCAGCAAAATTTACAGTGGGGTCAGGCACCGGGACTCAGGCAAAGCAAGTTAATACTTGGCGGTGCAATAACTGCTGGTCCACTAACCAAGAACCTTCTACATCTTGGCAGGGACCACCTTAGGAAGGTGATAGGGCTAATAACTGGTCACTGCCACCTGAGGAAACACATGCACACCATTCGTGTGTATAGTGATGAGCCAATATGCAGACTGTGTAATGAGGAGGCGGAAACAGCCTCTCATGTTCTCTTTGACTGCGTGGCTCTACACCGCTGGAGATACCGGCAACCGGAAAATGGTAACCCAGAAGTTATGCTCTCCAATGCAAATCTAGTAAACAGCCTAGTAAGCCTGATAAAGGAAACGAAGCTGTTTGACTAGCAAGAGACTCAAGAATAACACAATAGGCCCGCAGGTCGCCGCAGTGTTTGAGGTACGAATCCTCATCTTGTTTCTCTTCATCAATCAATCAATCAATCAGGGGTGGACATATTTAAATCTTTTATGGAAATAAAATTAATTTTTTTTAACCAGGTAAATATATATGTATTAAAAAATTGATTTGATTTTCCCGAGTGTTTCGCCTTTTGACCACCTTTTATTGAATCTTTACAATTACCTCGACGATTACTAAAAATAAGCCCAGCCAAAACTTAAACCACGTTTTAGACATGTGCTTATTCTAACAATTGATATGGAATAGTCATACCGTATCTAGATCTAGAATGGATTCATTCTATGTTCAAGAAGTATGTGCATTTGCCTACATTCTAAACCAGTCGTAGAAAAAATTGTTTTGATACATTTTTGCAAAACAGTTGATAATTATTTTAATAAAGTGTAAAGGTTAACAGCCTAAAGATAAACTTAAAAACCTGCTTTTTAATTAATAAAATTTAATTATTTATTTGAAATATCTGACTAACCTCTATAGTTGGTGTAAAGGTGCAAGTCGCTAGCAAAACAACTTTACACTACGATATTTTAAAAACGCTTTGACCCAGACACATTACACGGTATTCTAGAAGGTGGCACAAACGAAAGTAATGGTGGCACTAACCTCCACGTAAGGCCCCCTTTCCGAAAAACACAAAAAATTTGTTAGTGCCTAATGCGAGATTACAACTTCACACTGCCAAATTAAGGACACCCGTGACCTACCTTAAAATACATAATTATTAAGATGTTTTAAAGTTATTATTAAATATACGAAAATTTAATATTAAATATACGGAAATAGGATTTTAATATTATAGTGTTAATTTGAATATACATGTATATCCGTAAAATAAATTTAAAAAAAAAGTCCTTGAAAAATCATACATTTTTATTTGATTTATTGTAATTTAAATAAATAATATTATAATTTTCATTATTCATAATTATGAATAATGAAAATTGTTATATTATTTATTTAACCTCTTCAGGGACGATTTTTTTGTTTAAATTAATTTATTAGCAAAAGTTAAAACTGCTTTTTATTGTAGATACAAGTAAACAACTAAAGATGTGCAAATCTTGGCCATTGGATATCGCTTGTGATTAGAAAAAAAGTAAATGGCAACAGCAAAAAGTCCAAATGAGCGTTAATGAATTTCATTTTGCGGAATTTATTTTTAACTATACACAAATGTGCCTATGCCCCTGAAGAGGTTAAATTATAATAAATCAAATAAAAATATTTTTTTTTAAGTACTTTTTTTTAACTTATTGATTATAATCAAAGAAATCATTAATAATCATAGAAAATCAATATTTGTGAAAAAAATAGTTATTATTTTGATTTTTAGCCTGATATTTAGGGACTCATTTAAAAATAAATCTCCGGCTGGGGTACAGGGTGACTAAAACTTGAGACCAATTTCAAAAAATCTTAAATGTGACAGCTTGTGACACAGGGGGAAAGGGGTCAAAATTTCGAAAAACGTAATATATGGACAGCCCCTTATATTCTTCACAGCGCCTGCTCTAAAATAATATACGGTAGTTTCGAATTTTCAAAAAAATTTCAATAATCGTCCTGGATAACAAATTCTTGGATATAAATTTGTTTCGTGAAAAAATAAGCTACTTTTTTTTTTAAATGTCCATCCGTCTGTCTGTCTGTCCGATGTTAGGATTTTTGTGAACACGATAACTCAAGAACGAATACGAATAATCCGCTTAACTTTAAATTTTCAGGAAAAATCAGGTTCTACGAGGGGAAGGTCCCTATTGTTTTTAAAAGTAATCCTCCCCAAAAACAAACAAGTTATGGGGGGTTAAATTTTTTAAAAGCCGAAAGAAAATTCCGATTAACTTTTTTAGGAAAAATTACTTTTATTGTAAGGATCAATCTACCAATTTTAAAAGTAATCCCCCCAAAACAAAAAAGTTATGAACCCAAATTTGAAAGTTTTCCACTTCCATTTTTTAACAAATTCTTTGCTTGTAGTAGAGTAGATATAATAGTCAACTCTACATTAATGTAGAGTTGACTAAAAGTGTATTATTTTATCTAAAAAGTTATGGAATTAAACTTAAAAAAAATGAAAAAATTTTAAATTTGTTTTTTAAGTTTAGATTTTTTTTTTTGAAAAAAATTTTATTTCTAAATTTTTCGTTTAAAAAAAAAATGGTACAGTTTTTGGATGTAGTACTTTTTAAAGATCTCAACTGTATCGCTATACCATGTTTTTATAGAAAACGATGCTCTTGCTTTATTACCGTTTCAAGTGTCCGTATGAGATTTAAAAAATAGTTATTTATGGTACTAGTGGGTAAAGTAAGATATTGCCTATGAGAAAATTAACCTGCGAGGCGTCATCCAAGCAGGTTAATTTTTGAGAGGGCAATATCGGTTTACCTATGAGTGCCATACAAGGTTTTATCCAATAAATAGCTTAGGAATTCATATTTTTATGAAAAATTTTAATGACATTTACAAGAAAATAATTTGACAAGTGACAGTTGAGTGGGTAAAATAAATAATTATCCACTCAATAAAGTAAAAGCCACGCGGGGGTTATTATTTAGTTTATCTATTTAAAATAAAGCTGGTAATTGTCTTATTATCTGTATGTATTGGATAATATATTTTTTTTTTCAAGGACTTTTTTTAATCATCAATTTTGAGAAAAATAGAAGTTATTATTTTGATTTTTAGCCTGATAATTAGGGGCTCATTTAAAAATAAATCTCCGGCTGGGGTACAGGGTGAATGAAACTTGAGAGCAATTTCAAAAAATCTTTAATGTGACAGCTTGTGACACAGGGGGGGAGGGGGTCAAAATTTCGAAAAACGTAATATATGGATAGCCCCTTATATTGTTCACAGCGCCTGCGCTAAAATAATATACGGTAGTTTTGAAATTTCAAAAATTTCAAAAATCATCCTAGACAACAAATTCTTGAATATAAATTTGTTTCATGAAAAAATAAGCTACTTTTGTTTAAATGTCCGTCCGTCTGTCTGTCTGTCCGATGTTAGGATTTTTGTGAACACGATAACTCAAGAACGAATACGAATAATCCGATTGACTTTAAATTTTCAGGAAAAATCAGGTTATACGAGGGGAAGGTCCCTATTGTTTTTAAAAGTAATCCTCCCCAAAAACAAACAAGTTATGGGGGGTTAAACTTTTTAAAAGCCGAAAGAAAATTCCGATTAACTTTTTTAGGAAAAATTACTTTTATTGTAAGGATCAATCTACCAATTTTAAAAGTAATCCCCCCAAAACAAAAAAGTTATGGGATTAAACTTAAAAAAAAAATGAAAAATTTTGAAATCGATACCCCCAAGCAACAAAGCCGTAACTCATATATTGTCATTTTTCACGACAGCTAAATTTCTAAAATATTTTTTTTTGTTATTTAAGGGTGGGTAAATGATTGAAGTGGAAAAGGAAGTCATGTGATACATCATTTGAAAGCTTATAAAATTCTCAATTTAACTGTTTAAGTATTTATTGTTTATTTACTGTTTGTTTCTGATAATATTCAAGTTTAGAATTTCTTACTTTAGTGATTTTAAGTAAACTTTTGCTTAAAGTGATCTGTGGAGAAACCTGAGTAGTACCACCATGTGTGTCTTTTTTCAAGGCGTTTACCTATGAGTATAAATCAAAATGGGTCTAACTTGAGTTACATCCTTGTTGCTTGGGAGTGTCGAAATTTGTTTTTTAAGTTTAAGATTTTAGATTTTTTTTTTGAAAAAAAATTATTTCTAAATTTTTCGTTTTAAAAAAAAATTTGGTACAATTTTTGGATGTAGTACTTTTTAAAGATCGCAACTGTATCGCTATACCATGTTTTTATAGAAAACGATGCTCTTGCTTTATGACCATTTTAAGTGTACGTATGAGATTTGTAATTTTTTTGTAATTGCTCTTACTGAGATAGGGCTCTGAGTAAGTTTAAATCACCAGGGTCAGATGTCCAAAATACGTGTTTAGAAAATTCGGCAATAAACTATTTTTTTTTTTTACTTACAAACAACTTTGATTTTATAAGTTTTTTTTTTATTTCGATCGACCTCGGGAGGAAACAATTTTTTTTTTTCAGATTTTGTACTTTTCTGTTTTAAGGTCCATACACGGAGAGAACGATTCGTAATATCTACAAATATATTGGTACGTGTAAAAAAATGTTCTGGGCCATACAGAGTCACAAGTAATTTAGATGTTAGGAGCTACCAACAAACTGTTAAATATAGTTTTAGGATATTTACCAATAAAAAAAAAAATAAATTTACCACAACAACTGTTATCTACGATTTAAAATTTAATTTTTGACGAAATCTTTCTTACGTATTGACGACGGTGTTTGGTAGTTTTAACCTAAAAAAATTTTGTGTTTACCACATTGTTGTG